>PDGT01000041.1:3345969-3362389 GCA_003671415.1 Megathymus violae
AATGTATATATTTATTCGTGTATTATTTGTGGCAATTTTTTTATTTTTAGAAAATAACATGAAAATATAACGATCGTTTTAATTGCATACAAACGAACAAATATTAAAGTCATGTAACGTTATTAATGGTAACACTAGCGTTGGTACAGTTCTCGCGAATCCGCCTTTTTGTAGAATCCGCCATGTTGTTGAAGACAAAATCAGTTACAAAAACGTCGTCATTAGTTAATTTCACCTACAAATGTAAAGTAGTATCACTCTCGCATTTATTTACGCAAGGGCGCTCTTTGCATAACAAATCGCTAAGGCTTTAATAATATTCGCCACTGCAATATCCAGAAATATTGTATAGCCGCCATCTTAATACAACAGGAAGCAACGATAACTGCGCCGCCATCTTATTTATCGAGTATTGGTTGACACCATTTTATTTTTCGAATATTGAGCGCTATTGTTGCTCATATTCTGTTTATACGAGTATAATGGTTAAACTTTTTACATTTATTATAATCAGTATTTAAAACTCGAGCAATCGGACTTCTGTATTATTAGAATTATTCTTTCGAACTGAAAACCTGCCTACGATACTGCACAATGATACTGTGGTGGCCTACACGCATGCGTCGATCGCTGTGCGTTATGTAGCGAAGTGCTCTGGTTTACTTGCACCGGGAGAAGACTTTGGGGCAAAATTACTCATCCGATCTGCGAACTAATGCACCGTGAGGTCAATGTTGGGGCAACTTGATGACATTCGTGTAATCGACGTGGGCTGAACGAGTAAGGGGAAGGGGGAACACAATCGATCGAACCGAATCTGTCTTTATCTAGATTTTTATTTAAATTCACACATGATTTCACTATACATACCCGGTACCGATCGATTGTGATAGTCTTCTCCCTAAATGGCGCTCCTCAAAGGTCCAGTTACCGGTATATTGTGGGGATCGGATTGGAGTCGACGCTGGCGCTGTCCGGCGGGCCCAGAGGGGTGTGGGGAGTGCAGCGGCTGACTGTAGACTCGCTGCGAGACATCGCCCCTTCCCTCCCACCGCCGATCTCCTTGCCTTGCATGTCCATTCGCCTCATATTTCTACGCTTATCGTTGACATCTTATCTTATTAACATGTCGTCTGGAATGAAACGTTCACTCCCACGGCGACCGAAGGGATGGGACATGGCGGGTACAGTTCGACACTCAAGGACGATATACATAAAATACGAAATGCATGCAACCCTAACGCTAATATCTATTTGTCTAACACAAGTGGTTCACACAAAAAATACATCTAAGCACTGGAAATATCGCGGATAGATTCAGTATGTATTGAATCTGAGGTGGTGCACTCACCCGGGTGCACCTGTCTACTGATCACCGGACGTTGCCTCGTCGGCTGGCTTTTCCGCACTGTATTGCGGCATTCCCACCCCAACCCTTATATACTACAGGTCGCGCGCCACTAGCCCACGCCTGCGCTTTCAGCACCACCGAACCAATCTATTTATAATCTCACCCCCCAATATGACTACTGAAGCAATCACACCGACACATCGTGTACGTACATTCACAATTTCGAAGTAGTTAACAACGCACATTACGATAAACTCATGTACCGACAGTACCTGGGGTGGCTCTTTAGCTATCGATTGCGAAAGTTCTGCACACTTTAGGCCCTTTGCAGACGTTTTCACAGGAATGTTTAGTAGATTGTCTGTTTACAAATGTATAAATTCACTGAATCTTATGCCACAAGTTACTACAGTCCAAGCCAGATGGATAAACAATCAGAACAACGATTTCACGAGGTATAACCTGAGACACTTGCAAAATTTATAATATGTTTGTGTAAGACATTTGCTCTCCTTCGATAGTAAATTGAATTCTCAGTATTAGTTCGTATGCAGTTTCGGTGGCTACTAGATCGTTAGGCGATAATTAGGGTGATAAAATTTTCCATTTAAATATTTTTGTCATTCATGTCCTTCTTCATCATTCTTCAGTCAGCTTAATTTTTTTATTTTTGTAATTGGACTTAGATGTATCGTACTGCGTAAGTTGTGACCGATATGAACTAGAATCCTTCAGCCCCGCGCTATTCCAGTCTGTTGCCGGCGCCGAATCCAAGAACCACTTGATGCTCGAAGGAGTTGTACTTGTAAGTAGCAGTATACTAATATTGTAATTTTTAATAATTATGCATTTCGTTTATTATAAATTTGAAATAAAGATTGGTTGTCATTTCGAAAACAAAATATCTAAAAATAAACATGAAATAACAAAAGTATAAAAAATGTTACATAAAAATATAATGCTATATAAAAAGTGGCTATACTTTATTGAGTAAGATTTGAATAACCTCGTTGAGTCCTGAGAGAGAAGGGCCACGGATTCAATGGCCTGGCCGCGTCCATATTAATTGAAATTTGCCTTGGACTTATAAATTTCTTACATACCTTATCCTCACATCACTCGTAAATATAAGCGGCGGTAAAATTTTCCCCTCCACCGGCTGTTTGCCGACTATTGAGGTAACAATTTTAGTCATTCGATTCGAAAATAATTTGCGAAATCAATGGACACGAACGCAACACCGTTTAGACTTGTCATTTTGGTTGTTACAATTTAATATAAAGGTAAGTGTATCAATGTGTACACGCACCACAAGTAATAATTTCATTTTATAAATATTCAGTTTGTTGTATTTTATTCGATTCTTAAAATAATATTAAAATTTGTCTAATATCCCCCACTCTTCTATTGTTCGCCTTTTACTTCCACGCCATTTTCTTCTCACTTTATCTTATTTCCCCTGTATTCTACTCTTAATTTACCGGCTCTTTCACTATACTATACTCCACTCTGCCTACAATCTCCCACTCTGTTCTTTGCTTTCCTCACGCCATTATACTCTCTCTTATTAACTTCTACTTTACATTCACTACCTCCCCAGTCTCCTTATTTTTAAGGGAAATTCTTCTAATATTACGTCGACGTGGTGAAGAACATTTTTTTTTCAGTCTAATTCTGCTCCACCAAGTAGCACTGTGACACATACATATAAAGAATTTCGTTTCATTAAATTCACTTGTTTCCGTTCTCCTCCTCTTCACTTCTTTTCTCCACTTGTACCAAACATCTTCCCATAGCATTGGTAATACTCCGGATAAGATCAAAATACATTCACACTCATTTACACACTTAAGGTTAAGTAACGTGGGTACATTTGTGAGTACCATGCCTAAAAGATGCGTCGGGCACATAAGAGTTCTTTACCTGAGTTTTTCTTTTGTTATTATGAACATTTATTCATTATTATTATTATATTATACATTATTATATATTATATATATATATATATATATATGTATATATGTATATTATATTATATACATTATTATTATTTATGTTATTATGAACTATTTACTATGAACGAAGATATGCTGTTTATACACTTGCAGCTCTTGCTCAGATCTCACCCGGGACATGATGGTGCTCGTGCTAGATCAACACGAATTGTAGGACTGACGTCATTGGCAGAAGCTCTCCAGGCTCTCGCTCCTTCGCTGGACATGCAGCAAGGCGTCTCACAGCATCCGTCACTATCGATTGACTCGTCTGTAAAAACAACTCGTGTTTCTATTACAAGGCAAAACACCCTGGCCGTATTGTGGTGGCCAAGAACACTCCCCCAATCCCATGTTGTTAGAACAGGGTGTCGTAAGAGGCCCCAGAAGCCAGCCTACTTGGTAGTAGGACTTCGCGTAAGGATTGATTATATTATAATGAGAAGTGATTAAACATAATGACGCGAATTATCGCTTAGTTGACTAGAGTGTGGGTAAAAATTTAGGCAGGTGTGTTATTACTGTTAAACTATATTAGAGACAGTTGTTGTTCTTGTTGTTGCTGTTGCATTGGAGGGTAACACTTCTGCAGCACGTCAGAATTTCTAAAACCTAGGTTAGCCATTATATTTCCTGTATTAAAGCCGCTAGATGGAGCCGCTACAAGCTTCTTGAATGACAAAACGGGAACTACATTGTTGTGGGCGGCTAATGATTTGAAGATATTATTGTTGATATTTCTAAGACTTTATTATGGTTACCACGAGTTTTTATCGTAAACTTGCAGATTATTTTTCCCGAAGAAAATTAATTTCGTTTCAGTCTCGAATTTGTAGCTATGAATCAGTTTTGAGTCAACGTTTTCTTGATTTTCTTCTCAATGTAATTCTAATATAATGTAAAATAAGTTCAGTAAATTTATTTTATTCTTCTAGCATATTTTTGTGTACTATTATTTCAGATAATTTGAAGGTACTTCTTAATTTTTATAGTTTAGACTTTTAGAGCGATTTCTCGAGACATGTTTCAAATATTTTATTTGACACGTCTACAGTAGATTGTAAATTGATTTCGAAATAATAATTAAAAATAATAGTTTTAGAGTATTTTGACAGTATTTCTGAAGATTTATTTACAAATTTTTCAACTGATTTCGACGCTAGATTTTGCAACTAATGAGTATTTTCATTGCACAAAAGTATTTTCGTATCAAAAATAAATTAGACGTAGTTGTTTTAAAACATCAAACATTTTAGTACGTAGCGCATATAATAATATTTTAGTAAAATTAATTATCACATTTTAGTATGATTGTACTGGCACTCAAACTCTGTAGACTTTATTATTTAAAAACGTATACATCCATTATTGACGCCCGCACACACTGCTGTTGATAGATATTTTTAACCATATTCAAAAAAGACGGAGGTTCTATGTCCACGAACATGTATATTTTTATGTACATACATAAAAACCATAACGTCGATGTCTGTGAACCGATATTTGTTATTCTTTTTATTGTATAAACAATGGCTTCTAGTTGGTCCCTTTTACAATGAGTGTGTGATATTGAGTTCTGAAGACAAAGGGGCCGAAAATTGAATGATATTTTAAGACATTTAATCATAGCACTGTGGCAGAACTTCAAAAGAATCTTCCAACGTAAAAAGTATTTTTGATTACGACCTTGACCCTTTAGAGTTATTGAATAACATACAACAAATATTAAAAAAACGAGCACAAATGTTCACTATTCGTACTCTATTCAAATTTCCCGCCGATTTAATGGCTCACGGACACGCTCGGCAATGTTCGGCTACCTAACCGACGCCGACCGAACAACGTATTAAGAGAAGAGACTACCCTCGAGAAGACGCAAATGAAAAGAAGATTCGTGAACGTGGCCGGCGAAATAATTCGTTTTTCATTCTATTCTTATTTCGAAATTCCAAACAAACACGTAAAAGTTCTTCTTGACTGTCCTACGAAATAGTGTGGGGGATCCGGCGGAGGTGTTATAACTCGATAGTTAGTGTGTGGAGTTCAGTGCCGGTGATACTGTTTCGTGAAGACCTTCAATGATTGAGAGACTTGAAGTGATCCGAGTTGGCAAATCAGCCTCGTAGTGAGATTAAGGTATTGTCCGCTTCCGAACCGTCCTAATCAATTCTTTTTTATCAGCAGGATATTCTAATCAAATCTTAAAACGCGTATCCCGACCCAGAGTGATCCGTGAGGCTCCCCTTTTGGCAGGGCCTTACGTCACATCTTTTTGGTGCCGAAACCCGAGAACGGGAAGCGGAACCGAGAAACTTACTCGAGGTTGTTGTTTGACGTAAAAATATTACTTGTATTTTATATTAATATTTATCATTTCGTATTATTTTACAACGGTAACAGTATTTATATATATAGTTGTATGTGTGCTCGAACCTTAGTGTATTTTGTGCCTTTATAAATATCTCATACTTATCTTTCATTATTACGGTTTTATAACAGGTACTTAGTAACGTCATTAAAGTATTCCTCCATTTTGATTTTAGTTGCATTCAATTGAATCATTTCAGTTAGCTGTTTGAGATTTGAGTTGAAATAGTTCTATCTCCCTTCCGCACCTACGTAAACAGTATTCTTTATTCATAATTACGTACAATACATCACGCGCGTGTGTCGCGCGCCATCTTCTCGCCCCACAGAGTACTTTAGCCTCGACGTCATATGATCTTACATTTACGCGGTAACGAGCCGTCGCCACGCTTTACATAGGTGACGTTATTCTAACAAGTAAACAATTATTGTCGACTTACCTTGTATAATTTACGATATACGATGAATTATAGTTGCCTCAGATCATATATATATATACAATCTATTTTATTAATTTATCGGTGTTGATATATCCATTGGCTATAGTGACTTAATTCAATCTAAATCATAACGAAAAAATTAAGCAAACGAGTCTTGCATCTTTTGTTTTAACTACGCAGTCTCTTAGCGGGTTACACTGCTACGAGCCGTAGTCGATGACAGTTCCGCTACGACCAGTCGTTTACTGTGATTCATTATTTAAAATCAGGATTATTCATTAAGTGTATTCAAGTTACTTGACGTGTTATATTATTGTTTCTTATCCGTCATCAGTCCTTAATAAACAATGTCAATTAATACGAAACGCGGCATGCGCAAACTTAGTAGATTTAAATGCAAAACTGGTGAATCTGAAGGCTATTCAGTTCAGCATTTACCAGTATAACGTCGAAAACGTACCATTGGCTTGAATCGTTTTTTAAAAGCCCTTGAGATTGGTAAATTGGTGCGTAGCAATGACAGTCAAGCTGATATATTATTTCGTACTGCGATAAGCTTGATAAGTGGACAGCCGAGTTTGAGCACGTACACTTTTCGATCCTCGAGTTATTGGAATCATCCGAACAACTTGAGGATGACGTGATTCGCACTCGCTTCGATGATACCTGTAGTGTATGCGTTTGGTTATAACTATGAGAACAGTTATAAACACTGTCTCGTGCTCACTGTAGCAAAGTCGATAAGAGTCAGCGAGAACGGGACGTGCCGCCTGCGCACATCGTGTGTTGTCGAGCCAATGGTACAAGGGTATAATACAATACATGTTTTCAGGTAATGTCGATTCGTCGTTATTTCATTAAATCAAACTTAAACTCTTTAGACACCTTTGACCAATCTACTTCTTGACCAATCTTTTTTGAATTTGACCAATCTTCCGAAAATACAGTTCGTTTTCGGGGGAATGAGGTGATAGCCGGAATTTATTGATTCTTTTAATGCACTCATTCATGATTGTAAATTGCTTAAGGATGTCGAGAAGTTTCATTGTTTAGTATCGTCACTGAGCAGTGATCCGTGGAGGCTTATTCGTACGTTCCCTGTTACGGGTTATCGCTACGTAGACGCGTATGCTTCTTTGGGCGCGCGTTATCGAAATAAACAAGAATTAGCATTTACTTGTTGAAAGGATATTTTAAATATTGGAATTATATTACAGTAAATTAGATACTAGAATGCGCTGCGAGTCTGACGAGAAGTGTGGTAATATTGAGTTTCCCACATACGTTGAATTAAAACAATTTTTGTATTCGATGTGTGAGGCACTCATACGCGATAACCACGTCTCTGATGCAAATAAGGTGACTCGTCCATATAAACAAGTATCTAAAACTTCAACCACTACGTCATTTAAGCGTCCGAGTACATTACACATACTTGTTACTGATAATGCCGGAAATTATAATCACCAAAATAAAATAGAAAATAAAACGATAAACTTAAATTATAAAATTTCGACAAGGTCCTTGTAGTGTTTGTATTGTTCAGGTGATCATTCCATTTCTCAAAGTCAATCGTTTCTCAACAAATCCGTCGACGAACGTACTTTGATAGTACTTACGAACAGGTGGTGTTTTAATTGCCCCAAGTCTTCTCATCAGAAGTTTGAAGTGCAAACATAAACTTCATACATTACTTCACAAGGATCGTTCTCCTCTCACCGAGAGTGAAACTGTCAGCACTGACTCTCAGTCCGTCGCATTGGCTATTAAGAATGTTAACACGACTTTAGCTGTTAAATCTTCTCCGAATTCGACTGTCCTTCTTGCCACAGCCATAATTCAGGTACAATATTCAAACGGGCAGTATTATTCGTTTCGCGCATTATTCGATACAGGCGGTCAGAATAACTTTATTACTAAGAAAGCGGCACAATGCTAAAATCTTCAGCTAATTCCATGCGTATCTGATATCAATGGCTTAGGAGGCGTTGCTGCTAATATATTTGGCTTAGTAAATTGTTCGATTGTATCTCAAAACAAATATTTATTTAATGTAGACTTACATGTTATTTCAAATATCCAATCACTACCGTTAGCAGATGTTCCAGGACCTATCGATATTCGGTTAGGCGCTGATGTATTTGCGAACTGTCTGTTAAGTCAACGCGTGAAAGATTCTATAAATTAACCTGTCGCATTCAACTTCGTCTTTGGCTGGCTTGTATTGGGTCGTACGTCTCCAGTGTCCTCTTCCTTACTTCAGTTTTCATAGAAACTAGATAATGAGCTCTGCTTTCTCGTATAACGTTTCTGGGAGATTGATACCGTTCCTTAAGCCTCATCTCTAAATCCAGATGAAATTGCGTGCGTAAAGCGTTACACCTCTGAATATGGCCGTGATTGTTCGGGTTGTTATATAGTTCGGCTTCCTTTAAAGGATAGTGCTGAACCGATATTCGTCAGTTCTCGCGACGTCGCAGTTCGACGGCTTCACGCCATCTAACGGCGCATGCCACCTAACCCCGACTTACACCTACAGTACACAGAGTTCATGGAAGACTATATTTAATCCGGTCACATGACCTTAGTTGATGTCAGGAAGATGAACCAGGGTAAATATTACATACCGCATCATTGCATTTTGAAAGCAGATAATAGCACACTGAAACTTCGCGTGATCTTCAATGCATCCACCAAAGTTTCACAAGGCAAATCGTTAAATGACACCTTGCTAACGGGACCTAAGTTGCAAAATAATATCGTTGCTGTCCTTCTCCAGTATCGTTTGCGCGCAGTCGTCTTCATGGCTGATATTCGCCAAATGTATAGGCAAATTCAATGAGGATCGACGAGATTATCAACTAATCCTGTGGAGATCAGGATCTAATCAATGTCTACAAGAATACACACACAATACTGTAACATATGGTGTTTCCTCCGCACCATATTTAGCGTGTAGAAAAGATGAAGAATCTACCTTCTCTTTAGCTGAACAAATTTTAAAATCAAATATCTATGCCGATGACATTGATGATAGATATAGATGATAAAGATGATATTCGAACTCCTTTGCATTACCGCTGGGGAGAGTAACAGAGTTACATCCAGGCCTCGACGGCGTAGTCCGTGTGGCAACTACTATATACACTCAAAATAGCTTTATCAAGCGGCCTCTTGTAAAGTTATGTCCTCTTCCCATACAATCAATAAGTAACTAACCTTAAACATATCTAACTTAACCTATTTAATATTAGTATTTTGTATCATCTATTATTTTCATATTACATTCTCGTATCGTATACTATTCTATATCATATCTATCTATCTATCATCAAAGCTATTTGGAAAATACCAGAAGTATTTTGGTGGGCGGTGTGTTCACTATTCCTACTCTATTCAAATTTCCCGCCGATTTAACGGTTCGTGGCTCGGTTATCTAACCGACGCCGAACGAACAACGTATTAAGAACATGGACTACCCTCGAGAAGGAGCAAATGAAAAGAAGATTTGCGAACGTGGCCGGCAAGATAATTCGTTTTTCATTCTATTCTTGTTTCGAAATTGTAAACAAACACGTAAAAGTTCTTCTTGACTGTCCTACGAAATAGTGTGCGGGATCCCGCGGAGGTGTTATAACTCGATAGTGTGTGGAGTTCAGTGCCGGTGATACTGTATAGTGAAGACCTTCAATCATTGAGAGACTTGAAGTGATCCGAGTCGGCAAATCAACGTCGTCGTGAGATTAAGATATTGTACGCTTCCGAACCATAATAATCAATAATTTTTTATCAGCAGGATATTCTAATCAAATCTTAAAGTGCGTATGCCGACCCAGAGTGATCCGTGGAGCTTCCCTTTTGCCAGGCCTTACGTCACTACATATATAAATTAAATCTATTATTATGTAATCTGACAAACCATCATATGAGATACAAACGACAGTTAGCTACATTGTTAGTTTATAAATTAAATGATACATTTACATGTAATGTAACTAAGTCTATTGACACTTTTATACACTGTGGTAGTAGTACTACTTTTTGTTTTTTGGACATGTTGTGTACTGTTACAAGTACAAATCTAGCTCCTGCTAAACGGCAAGCCATGAAGCCGGCTTGCGATGGTTCCTAAACTCAGCAGCCTCACAAGCTCAGGTGACCAGATCAGCAAACCATTCAACCTGACTGACGTTGTTACGGCATTAAACAGCTTAAATGTGGTAAAGCCTCTGGAGGGGACAACATATCTGTGGAGCAAATAAAGCAGCCTAGCTGCAGTGTCATCGCTGCTTCTCCTTTTTAATAATTTTCTGGAATCCGCTTCCATTCCCCGTGTCTGGAGAAAATCTGAAGTAATAGTCCTACCAAACCGGGTAAACAAGCAGACAACCCCAAGAACTTTAAGCCTATATCACTCTTGTGCCATACCTATAAATTATTTGAGCGGTTACTGCTGGCTAGGCTCACAAATATTGTGGATCCACTCTTGATTCCGGAGCAAGCGAGTTTCAGACCGGCGAAGTCGTGTTGCAGCTAGACACTTAAACTTACGCAGCACATAGAAGACGGTTTCGTGTTGGGAAGGATGACTGGCGCTGTTTTCGTTGACCTCACCGCAGCCTACGACATAGTGAATCTCAAGCGACTGTTATGGAAAGTGGAAACTATGACTGGTAACCCCAAATTTGTCACAATATTCCGGGAGTTCCTCCATAACCGTTGCTTCCGGTCCATCTTCTCTCCGACAAAAGTCGTTGGAGGTCGTAAAAGAAAGTCTGCCGCAAGGTAGTGTTCTGGCTCCGTTTCTCTTCAACATATACACTAACGAGCAACCGTGAAGCCCAAACTCGTCACGTTTTATTTACGCTGACGACCTTGCCTTAACTTCCCAAGCTTCTAACTTTGAAGGAGTAGAGGCAAACCTCTATACGGCTCTCAACACCTTGATTCGGTACTACGAGGTCAACTCACTTAAGTCTAACCCATCTAAGATGGAATGCTGCGCCTTTAATCTACGCAACCGTCAAGCCGGTCGTTGGCTCAACATTGAGTAGCAGGGCGTGTCGATTGCCCATAATAACCACCCTAAGTACCTGGGTATTGTTCTTGATAGATCCCTTACGTTTGAAAGGAACTGCGGATTAATTAAAAAGAAGGTCCATGCTCGCAATAACCTTTTTTTTTAACGCTGGGAAATGCATTTACGCATCCCGTCGCGGGGAGGCGGCGGGTATGTGGGACTCGCTACGTGCCAGAATACCTACTAAGACCCAGCGGGGCCCTCCTCATCTTCTTGGGGCGCCACGGGATCGCTCGCGCATTCAACCATGACGCCCCGACGGTTGGCCCGCCTATGCGGGCCGCCTTCGCCTAGAACGCTCTCGGGCACCAAGAGCACTCTACTGCCACCGATCGGACTCTTTCGGTCCCAAAACCTCCCACCGCGTTTCTACCCGCTGTGCCCTCTGCTTAACAGAGGGACACCCGGGGAAACATACTCCGTGGGCCGCTCTTAGTCTGGTCCTTCACCCTGCGACTTCCGGTATGAGTAGCTCTGCCGTATAGCCTCAGGGATCACTAGGACACGCAAACCCCCCACCACGACAACGTGGCGGCCCCCGGGGGGACGCTCGCAATAACCTACTCCAACGTCCAAGGCGTAACCTCTGGTAAATAGGAGTTTCCCTACCAAACCCATTCGTGCCACCTGAAGAGAATTTTCCACCAGGGCATAAATTACCATGGCCAACCTGGAGATCTTTAAATAGGCTTGGAACTTAGGTTGACCTGAGCAAGGAAAATATGTTCAGGTGGAAATTCACAGACTGCACCAATTTGATCTGCTTGTGTGGTGCAGCTCAAACAATGACTCACTTAACGAGGTGCCCTGCTTGTCCCAACACTTGCACACAAGCGGATTTAATGATTGCCTCCGAAAGTGCCATTAAGGTGGCAGAATTCTGGTCTGAAACCATTTAATTGGTGTTATATTAGTGTCATCGAAACGCAAAGAAAAAGAAGTACAAATAGTATTTTAAACTGGATATTAAGAAAAAGGAAAGGCTCTTCAATATGAAAATTGTACATCAAATTATACAGGGCTTATCCGGCAAAGAATTGGAAATAGAATTATTTATTAGACATTTTAATATTTATGTGTAACTGAACATTAGTTGTTAAGTGCTCAAGAAATCTTAAAATTCGATAATTACACATTCTCAAATGCGTTCTTTAGAGAGATTGCGATTCACGGCGCGTCACTAATCTTAGTGCGCAATAATATCTCTAAGAACAGGAAGGACATTGTCAGTCTTTCTATTGAGCGCACGATTGAGTTAGCTTGTGTGAAATTGGAATGGTTTATTATTGTGTGCATATATAGACCCCCGTCTGGTGAATTTAGCCTTTTGAAATTACGCTGAAATATGTACTTAAGCGATTGTCTGAATAAAAAAATAAATAATTATATATGGGGAGTTCAATAAAGATATTTTATAAGCTACTCCTAGGGCTTAAATCTGCTATTCACTGAACTGTAAAAATATTATTTTTTTGGAATTGTGAAATATTCAATAAGGAAGTAGTAATTAACAAATTGAGGTCTCACCACTGTGGGCAACATATCTCAATAAGTACAGATTTTGATACAAATAAACAGTTAGCAAAATATAGGCCTACAACTAAAGATAAATTAATTAAAATTAATAATAAATTAAATTTAAATTAATATATGTGACTGAAATTTCAAATTCAGTGATTGGACTACAGTAGGTATTTTTAAAAGCGAAAGTACGTTGGTTATACTGTACCTATGGTGAAAAACAATTCGATAGGGCCTTGTCTTTTTTTTGAACATTTAAAGACATATTCTGAAATTTTTAAATTAAATATATTCATATTAGGAAAAAAACATCAAAATTCAAATAATAAAATTTGGAATGTTACTGATAATGAGATTGGTAAGAATAAATCACGTGGTCTGAAATATTAAATAATAATAAATGACAATAAAATCACCTGTAATAAAGAGGTAGCAAACGCTTTTGAAAATTTCTTTCAAAATATACCTGTTACGTTGACCGTTAGTTTGATAAATGTTTTGACTTAGGTACTTTTCCGAATCAAATGCAATATAGCAAAAATCATTCCTTTCTTTAAATCAGGTGATAACTCAGATCGTAATAATTACAAATCAGTTTCTATTTTACCAACAATTAGTAAAAATTTTGAAAAGATTTTACTTATTCAAATGTTTGAATATTTTAACAAAAACGATTTACTTCTCCGTGATCTATACGGCTTCACGAGAGGTCGCAGTGCAACTGATGGAAGTGCTAGGCTTCTTAAACACATATTTGGGTCCTAGAAGGCATCACAGAATGCTATAGGTGTTTTTTGCGAGCTATGTTCTAAAGCACGAAACACTACTTCTTAAGCTCACTCACTACGACGTCAAGTATAGTGCTCTCAATTTGATTGCGTCGTATTTGAAGCGTAGGATTCAATGTGTTAGCATAAATGATACGAAATCATCGGGATCATCAATTGTAATGGGTGTAATACAGAGCCCTATTGTAGGTCCGTTTTATATCTAGTTAATATTAACGATTTTCGGTATTTATTAGCAATCATTCGGACATTGTACTCTTTGCTGATGGAACATCTCTAATATTTAAGACTTAAAAAAATTAATTAATTTTTGACTATGAAAACAGTGTTTTGTCCCATATATCGCACTGGTTTACCATAAACAAGTTAGTTTTAAAAGCTAAAAAAACTAAGTTTATAGAGTTTGCACTACCAAATGGATGAATGAATGAAATGAAACAAACTTTAAATATAAAGCGATGATTACTGCAATACATGAGTGAAAATTATAACGAAATCGTTTAAGCCCTTTCCCAATGGCTTTAAGAATATCATCAATTTTCTAGTATGTACAGTTTTTCAAATTCAAATTCAAAATAATTTAATTATATAGGTATTCAGTAAATATACTTATGAACGTCATTTTTTGCTTCTACCACCGTTTCGAAAAGGTACTTGAAAGGTACAATGAGGAGAAGAAACGGCGAAAGAAACTCCTCAGCACATCTTTTATGCAACATATGATAATTACAAAAGTTTAAACCTGTGCGGAACTAGTTTCGACACTAATTTTGTCCAGGCATCCTTGTCATTCATGTACTCATCTATACTATAATATCCTTTGCCTATACGTTGTGTTTTAATGCGACGCTAAAAAGTTCCAATGGGCAACTCACGTTTACATCGTCAAAATTTAATTTATTTCTTTAAGTCTTAAATATTAAAGATGTGTCATCAGCAAAGAGTACAATGTCCGCATGTTTGCTAATAAAATACGGCAAATCGTTAATATAAACAAGTTGAAAATCACAGGTGAATCACATTCAGTCTCATATATTTTTTTTGAAAAACCCCACGTACATCAGCGTGCATGCATAAGTCACTCAACAAGGTTAACAGAAGAATTGGATTAACATCGCGAGAGTACAAAAAAGGTAAATAGCAAATAATCAAGACTAGCTAAACATGGCAAGTTCCAAATATTCCAATATATTTTCATGTTGCAAAAGGCGAGTATTTTGAGTTAAAACCACAAATAGTTATTATTAAGTTACCACATTATTAAGTTAAAAAATAACCTATCAAAGTATTAGGTTGGGGAGAAAGTCTTTTCGTATTTTTTATTAAAATTCAAAACATTTTTTAATAAAGTTTTTTTTTTAATTTAACTAAAGTATATAAGTACGATTTTTTTCGATAACTTTTTGCCATCTTGTGGGTAGGGACATGATCCCATTGCTATAGAAATTCTGGGGTTTCTGATTAAAAAACTGCGTCAAGTCGTTTTGGCAGTCCTCATGTGATGTTAACCTGACACTGCCTAAAGAATTCTGAAGAGACCGAAACAGGTAGAAATCTGACAAAGTAGTCAAAAGCAAAAGTAGTCAAAAGAGACGGTGGTTGTTAAGTTAGAACAGCACAAAGGTTCAAATCGGAAGACGAGGTTGTCCACGGACAAAGGTCTTCAGAGTGTATATTTAACGGTTGGCTTCAGAACTTATAACGGTTGGGTAGGTTACAAACCCAAAACAGGAACATCGGTGATCGTTTAGGCCTCCACATTTATAAGGTCATCTTTCAAAAAGCAGATGATGGGCTCTTATGAAAATTTCCCAAGTCTGGTATTATGTTAGAACTTAGCTACGTGCTCGTAGCGTTGTAGAGGTAACCGTTTATTATGGCGCAGACCCTTATTCATGGATACTCGTAGCTGAGTTGTGTATTGATTTCACTTGAAATGTACTTCGTATGTATTGTATATGAATAAATCTTAACTTGTAAATCTTGTAGTGCTTTAACTACCGTTTTTCAAAATTCGATACTCTAAATAATCTCAATCTCACCGGGGCCTGAGTAGCTATTCGTCAGCTAGCAGAAGATTTGCGAAATGAATTAAAGCGCTTAAGAATATTTGTAAATTATAAAGTCAGGGAACTTTTCAAAAAATGTATTATCGTCTAAACCAATCATATCAAAATAAATATTTCGATTAAGATTGAATTTGATATTTGTCGAACTTTAATATGTTTCCTAATATTACTTATACCTTTAACGATGGGAGTATAAGGTTGAAAATGAGTGATTAAGCTTAAGCGTTGACAGCAGCAGCGGTTGCAAAATTGCTTATGATGTTTTAAAAGATGGGCTGAGCAGTTCTTTCGCCGTTTCTCCTCCTCAATGTTAAAGCACCTTTTCGAAACGATAGTACTTGTAGAAGTAAAATATGACGCACAAAAGTGTATTTACAGAATACTTAAATGATTAAATGATTTTGAATTTGAATATAATATTGTACTCACCTCTACACGACCCCATTCTTGATAAATTTATGAATATTCCATCATTGTCACCGACGCTATGACTTGATCGAGGTTTTGGAAATTGAGCACTGCAAGCTTTTTTCAAGACGCTCTGTAACAAATGCTGGTAACTAAAGTAAAAAGTAGTTAGACAAACGTTTATGAGAAAAAGTGTAAACATAAGAAAGAAGTCAGGACACTTTCAAACGATATACGCGCATGTTCTTCAAGTTGTAACGTGCTAATTGGTTACACTTAGCTCGTTACGAAATTTAATTTGTAATTTAGAAATTACTTGACCTTATTAAGGATTACTCCTAAATTGAAACGTATTATTTGTTATTTCGGTTATTTTATAAACATTTAATATCTTCTGTGGAC
>PDGT01000042.1:0-16116 GCA_003671415.1 Megathymus violae
GAGAATATGTAAACGCAATATAATCTATACTATTAGTCTTTGATATGTCTAGATCTATGGTTATTCTGGTCTCTCAGCTTAGTATGTCGTATTGCACAAATATTCTATTTTATTTAATACATCTGAATTAATCGTGTTTAGTCGTTTTGTTTAACACCTTAAACCTATCAATGCAAAAGAAAATGAAAGATAATCCTCACAATGAAATTCTAAAAATCAGTTATAAAAGATATCGTAATTTTTGTAATAAATTAATTAAAAAACTTAGACGGAAATATGAAAGGGAGCAATTAGCTAAATCGAAAAAAAATAACAAACAACTTTGGAATAATATTATAAATATAACTAATACGAAACATACTAAATCAGATAACACCAATCTTTTAAATTTAAAATCATCACCTACCGATGCTGTGAACTATATTAACGAATATTTTGTAAATGTGGGAAGGGAACTAGCACAGAACATAATGACTGACCGCAGCTCCAGGATAATTTCAAACTCATACTTCAATTATAATCAACTAAATTCATTCACATTGTTTACTATAGATATTCAAGAGGTGCAGGGGTATATCCAGAATCTAAAATCAAATAGCGCTGCTGGTTGGGACGGTATTCCAGCAACTTTTCTTAAGCTAGGTTAGCAAGAAATAGCCCCTATCATCACACACTTAGCTAACTTGTTTTAAGACAGGCATTTTTCCAAATTGCTTAAGAAATCTGTTATCATACCAGTGTACAAAAGTGGGGATAGAGATGATGTATGCAATTACAGATCTATATCAATACTACCTTGTATATCCAAAATCTTAGAAAAATTGCTTAATAAACGATTAGTTAACTACCTTAACAAATTTAAACTAATATCTAATTCACAGTTTGGATTTCAGCAAGGTAAATCTACTGAAGATACAATAACAGCTGTAACCTCCCTTGTCACCGAACAACTTGATCAAGGAAATAAATGCCTCGCTGTGTTTCTGGACTTAAAAAAAGCATTTGACACAGTCTCCGTGCCCATTCTTATGAATAAATTAGAAAACATAGGAATTAGAGGGACACCCTTAAAACTCTTTAAAAGTTATTTATCAGAACGAACGCAAAAAATTAAGATTGGTCAAATTGTTAGTAACGAATCAAATATTACGTATGGCGTTCCTCAAGGTAGTGTACTCGGGCCCACCTTATTTTTGATTTACATTAATGAGTTATGTGAATTAAAGACAAACGGTGCTAGTATCTTCTCTTATGCCGATGACACGGCCATAGTTTTTAGTGGAGATAATTGGGAAACAGTACGTAGAAACACCGAATTAGGATTAAGGAGAATTGCTTCGTGGCTAAGAAATAATTTGCTTTCACTAAATATACAAAAGACCAACTATATTTGTTTTTCTCTTACTAAAAAAACTCAACCAGATTATAGATTTAGTGTAAAAATTCATCTTTGTGACAATGCCTTAAATTCTTACTGCACATGTCTGGATATCAAAAAAGTTGAAAAAATAAAATATTTGGGTATTATTATGGACCAGCGATTATCTTGGCACCATCATATAGAATTAGTAAGTGATCGTATTAGAAAGTTAATTTGGATTTTTAAACAATTAAGACATATTGCCTCTGACACCTTACTAAAAGATATATATATTTCTCTTGCCCAATCAATTTTAACCTATTGCATTCCTATATGGGGTGGTGCATCTAAGCAAAAATTTTTGGACATAGAAAGAGCCCAACGTACCCTTCTAAAAACTATGTACTTTAAGTCATACCGTTTCCCTACAGAAGACCTTTATAAATTATGCAACTTATTAACTGTTAGACAATTGTTTATCTTAAACTCTATTTTAAAAATGCACAAAGCAACAAAATATAAAACTCCTACAATGACAAAGAGAAGGAAATTTACGGTTATAAACACAGAGAGAGTGCGAACAGCATTTGCCAGACATCAATATGTAACCCAAAGTGCTTCTCTTTACAACAAAATAAACAAAAAATTAGAAATATACCACAAAAATCAGTATCATTGTAAGAATATCGTAACAGACTGGTTAAAAACATTAAACTATGAAAAAACTGAGGAAGTTCTTCATACAATAATATTATGATATTAATAGAGGGATAACACACGCTTGCATACTCTTTCTTACACACACTCACTCATGTATGCACAATCACTCATATACACACATCCACATACACACACTCACATCATACCTATTAAACTGTATATATTCTCGCATCTTTAAATACTGTACTTACATTAAAATAAATATAGAAATAAGTAGATACATAGGTTTATATTAGTTGAAATTGTAACACAGGCTAATATACAGATTGTAATAGATGTGGAAGAGTGAGTACTTCTGGCTCAAGTATATTTCAATACTTAAAAGAAGTACTCTACACTTTATAAGTTTAACCTGTTAAAATTTTTATGAATAAAGTTTATTATTAAAGTTATTATTATTATTGCAGTATGGGTGGACGATTAGCACACAATAAGCAAACTGCAACAGATGTCAAAGAGAGATTAACAGAGGAATTTTGCATGAAAGATCTAGGTGAGATACAGCAATGCATTGGAATAATTATAAATAGGAACCGCAAGACAGGTGTAATAATGATTGATCAGAAGAAATATATTAATCAAATTCTAAAACGCTTTAACATGTCTGAATGTAAACCAGTGTACACTCCAATAGAGGTAAATACAAAATTTGATAAGAAACCTGAAAATGAAGATAGTTACTTCCCGTATAGGGAAGCGGTGGGTTGTCTTATATATCTGGCACAAGTCACACGACCAGACATCACTTATGCAGTAAATAAATTAAGTCAGTACTGTAATGATCCAGGTATTCAACATTGGCATGGAATAAAAAGAATCATGAGATACCTACAAGGAACCAAAGACTTGAAATTATGTTATGAAAAAGATGCCTCTAAAGAAATAACTGGCTACTGAGATGCAGACTGCGCTAGTGACCCATTGGATAATAGGTCATGCACAGGTTACGCGTTTATTTTTCAGAATGGATGTATTTCATGGAATTCCTGTAAACAGCAGACTGTGGCCCTCTCCACAGCAGAGGCCGAATACATGTCGATGGCATCGGCGACCCAGGAGGCACTGTGGCTTCAGCAACTACAAGATGAACTAGGCCAAGCCATGGATAGTGCATTACTCATCTACTGTGATAACCAGATGCAGTAAGACTGGCATTAACAGACTGTTATAAACGTAAGACTAAACATATTGATATTCGATTGCATTTTCTCAGGGAAAACATTGTTAAATCTAAAGTAAAATTTCTATTTATAAAGGGTTGTAATATGATAGCTGGTAATTTAACTAAAGGTGTAACACTTGCAAAACATTTGTATTGTACTAATAAAATGGGGTTGCGTTCTGGAGGGAGTGTTGGAAATAATTGAGAACGCAACCTAATTAATCTGTTGATTTTAGTATTCTGTGCTATAAAAAAAAATATTGTAACAACGCACCACTAGATGTCGCTAGTTAGCAGCCAAGTGACATGCCGAGCCGTTACGTCACCTCCCCCCGCCACTGCCTTAGCCTACCATGCCTGGAGGGAGAGCGTAGTCAGCCTATATAAGCCAGCCACCACTTGATTTAGACGCACTTCCGATTCTGCTCCCGTAGCAGACGGACACCTCCGACATACTCTCGAGTAAGTCATCTCATTTTTTGACTGCATTTCTGTGTCGTCGATACCGTATCGCCCGCGACTTATTTGTTGCCTTTTAGTATTATTTTGTGTTGGCATCAACTAAGTATCCGTTTCGGGTTTGAGTTGGTGGATACCTAACGGTGACAACGAAACCAGCTAGCGTTGACCCGGTGCGCTTCTCAGTCCTCTCGGACTGAGAGAAACTGGAGACCCGATCCCACTGCACTGGGCCTTCCCAGGGTGACGGTTAGTGGCTATTTCCGCTAGGGATAGGCACTGGTTTCGTAGTCTCGCTCGTTCCATCTTTGTTTTTAGATTCCGTTTTTTCGTTCTCGCTTCTCTCCCTGCCGCGGCAGGGAGGATTGTTAGGAGGATGAATCCATCCGAACTAGGGTTCCTACGTCGCATCCTCGAAGCCCTGTCTCCGTTTATGAAAACACCTCTGGACGAGAAAGCAGTAATCCAAGCCCTTAAAACGACAAACCCACAGACTGAATCACCCACGTCCCCTGACGCCTCACCGGCCCACGACGTCGAATTCTCCGACGCGCATTCAATCTCGTCGCGTAAGCGTCCGATCGAGTCCGATGGCTCATTAGATATTTCCGACGACAGAACCGTCACGCCGCCGCAGTCCGACGACCAGGCCTTTCAGCCGGTCGAAACCAAGCGCACTAAGCGCCTAACAAAACGTGCCGCGAAGGCGTCCGCAGAGGGAAAACCTTCCTTTCCCACCCAACCAGTCCCGCTCATGTCCATCGACACCAGCGCCCCGTCCTCTTCCAGACAACTCCCTCCCTTAAAACCAGCATCCCGTTGCTCACCCGTCCCTCCCCAGGTCAAGGCCCCGCCACCGGTATTTGTCCGGGGTAAAATCTAAGTGGCTCCTAGTCACCCAGCTGTGCGCCGACAGCAAAGTCTTTTATACTCACGCCAAAGTAGTTGGCGAAACAGTCAAAGTGACTTCCCCAAATACTGATGTTTTCCGTTCCCTTACGAGGCTTCTCACTCTTAATAAATTCCCATTCCACACGTACGCTCTTCCGGAAGAGCGCAAGGTGCGAGCCGTACTCCGCGGAGTCCCATTCGAGCCTCCTAATGAACCTATCCTCGCCGACTTAGTCGCCCAAGGTCATCCCGTGGAAGCTGTGCACAAGATGTACAGCAATACGGGTAGGCAATACCCGCTGGCTCTTGCCATTCTAACCAACACGCCCGAGTCCCGGAACATTTTCCGGGCCGACATGACCATCTGTGGTCTTTTCTTCATCAAGGTAGAGCCCCCGCATAGACGCGGCTTCCCCGGTCAATGCCATCGCTGCCAGCTCTACGGCCATGCAGCGGCGAACTGTTCCGCCAACCCCAGGTGCGTTAAGTGCCTGGAGCCTCATAGTACCAAAGAGTGCTCGCGCACACGCGACTCAGAGTCGCCTCCGGCCTGCGTTCTCTGCGGCCAAGCCGGCCACCCGGCCAATTACCGTGGCTGCCCCAGAGCTCCCCGACCTATCCCACCCAGGACTGCCGCATGGAAGTCTTGGAGAAACACCCAATCTGGCTCTCCGCCGAACACCGAAGCAAACTTCCTTCCTCTCAGGACGCCTATCGCACCGCCTAGACCCGAGCATTTTAACTCGTGGAGACGCACTGACACGACCACGATAACCGTAGCTGCTCCCCGGCCGCACCCCGCGACCGGAAACAGGCCGAACCTCGCGCTAACAACACCGCGCAACCAGATGGCAAGTCGTCCCTGGCCGAGGACATGAAGCTCGTCTACGACGTCATCCAAAACGTCGACATCGCGGAAATTTCCGTCCTGGCCCGCAAGATACGGGCCGCAACCACACCACAGCAGCGCCTTCTAGCGCTCGCTGAGCACAGCCACCTAATAACGTCGTTATAATGCCCCAAGCACTCAGTGCGCCATCCAGTCACACCGGTCGTACCAAACCCAAGGGAATCTCGCTCGTCTCGTTCAACACTCGCGGCCTCCGCAACAACATCCCTGAATTAAAGGAATTCGTTCGCAACAACGCCACAGACTTACTACTAGTTCAAGAAAATTTCTTAAAACCCGCCCACACCAAGGGCCTATCAATTCCCTCGTACAATCTTATACGTAACGACAGAATAGACAGAACCGACAGACGCCCCGGCGGCACCACAAACCGCGTAAGCGGTGGCACCGCTATTTACTTTAGAAAGTCGCTCCACTGTTCCCCTATTGAGACTCCTACACTCACTAACTTAGAAGCCACTATTTGCAAGCTAGGTATGACTGGGCATCCGTCCCTGATCATAGCGTCAGTATATAAACCGGCGGGAGCTCCGCTTTTAAACTCGGACTTAGAGGCCCTACTCTCACTAGGAGACTCGGTTATTTTATTCGGATATCTCAACTCCAAACACACAGACTGGAAGTGCCGATCGACCAACGCGAATGGAGTCAAACTTAAACAATTCTTAGAAACACGGGACGTCGATGTCCTTTGTCCTTCCTCCCCTACTCATTACCCGGATCACGCACTCAACTCTACCGACATTATCGATCTCGCGTTAGTTAAAGGAGTCGCGCTTAATTTAAGGGCGGTCGGAACGCTCAACGACTTAGGTTCTGACCACCGGCCGGTCTCTCTCAAATTCGGGCCTTATGTCACCGATCCAACCACTTCTACTAAAACCTTCACCAACTGGGAAGGCTATAAAAAATCAATAGTAGCAGGTCTCGATGCCGCCGGCTCACCACTGCCTACCATCAACTCAGATTACTTCGTCAATACGGAAAAGATAGACTCAGCGGTCAACTCTCTAACGCATTTAGTACAAACATCTCTCCGTGACAACGAGCGTGTAGTCGAGGTGCCAAACCGAAAACTACCACTCGATGTTAGGAATCTTATTCAAGCCAAGAATGCAGCCCTGAGAAGGGCCGCACTCTACCCCACTCCAACTTATAGGAAGCGAGCCAATGCTCTCCAGCGACGTGTTCGCTCTCGTCTTGCCGAAGTGAGGAACTCCAATTGGGACTCCCTCATGGAGGGGATCATACCCTCCCATCAGGCGTTCTACAAGGTGGTGAAAGCCTTCCGAGTAGGCGCCCAACCTCTCACCCCGCCTTTATCACGTCCCGATGGTAGTATCGCCTTTGAAGACGTCGATAAAGCCGAATGTTTCGCATAGCATAGCGACAGCATAGCTTCCCAATGCTCACCCAGTTCGCAACCATGCGCTCCTTCACACATAGAATCAGTAGAGGATGAGGTCCGTAAAAAGAACTCACTCCCTGTCACCGCTGAGCCCATCGTCGTTTCCGTTGACGAAATCCAAGATATCATTCGGGGTCTTAAACCCCGCAAAGCACCAGGAGCCGACGGCATCTCTAACGTCGCGCTTAAACAGTTCCCCGAGCAGTTTCTCTCTCTCTTAGTTCTCATTTTTAATGCCTGCTTGCATCACTGCTTCTTTCCAACCGCTTGGAAGGAAGCAATCGTTATAGGAATTCCCAAACCCGGTAAACCCCTTAACATACCGTCAAACCACCGCCCCATCAGTCTTCTCAAGGCTATGGGGAAAGTATTCGAACGCGTCATACAGACAAGACTAAGGAACCTTCTTTTCCCAGTAGGCGGTCAACCTTTAATCATCCCACAACAGTTCGGTTTCGTGCCAAGCACTCGTGCCCTCAGCAAATCCATCGTATAGTGGAATATATCCTAAGCGGTTTTTATCCCAAACGCAAACGTACAGTCGCGGTTTTCTTCGACGTTGCCAAAGCTTTCGACAAAGTTTGGCACGAAGGACTCCTTCTTAAACTTCATTACCTAGGTCTGCCAGATCGCGTTGTTCGATTGGTCGCTTCCTACCTCCAAAACCACTCCTTTCGTTTCAGACACGAAGGAGTACTCTCTTCCCCACGCCCATTAGCGGCTGGGGTTCCTCAGGGCTCGGTACTAGCTCCCTTGTTATTTTTAACGTACATGAACGACATTCCTATCCCTAAAAACGGCGTACAACTCTCATTATTCGCAGACGACACCGCCCTATATTATCAATCGCAGAAATTAGATTCGGTCCTCTTCAGACTCCAACACTCAGTTGATGAGGAAAATGGTTCGTCAAATGGCGAATCGAAGTCAACGCGGAGAAAAACTCCGCGGTATGTTTTCACCACAAGACCAGACATAGACAAGACGACCCTAACATCCGATTGCTAGGCACCCCTGTTCCGTGGAAAACCACAACCAAATACTTAGGAGTAACACTCGACTCTAGACTGACTTTCAGACCACACATTCGTAAAGTCACCAACTCCGCCAGATTTTATATGGGCCGACTCAACAGTCTGTTGGGAAGGCATAGTAAGATGTCCCTCAGAAACAAGCGAACGCTCTACAAGGTTTGCATACGGCCGGTGATGTCATACGCCGCCCCTGTTTTCGCACACGCCGATCCCAAAATCCTACATCCCATCCAAACCGTCCAAAACATTTTTTGCAGGAAAGCAACCAACGCTCACTGTTGCGTGAGGAACGCCGACCTGCACTTCGATCTGCAACTTCCGACCATTCAGAAATCTTTCAAAGACTATTGCACTACATTTTTTAAATCCTCAGAGGAACATTCAAACCCACTTATCAGACAGGCAGCGGATTATACCGCCCCTAGTCTTACAGGCCACCAAATCCGGAGGCCAAGAAACGTTCTCACAGATCCCCCGACAAGATATCTTCTGACTTGGACTGCCGCCTGGCAGCCATAGTCAAGAACTCAAATAGTAACAGTTAGTAGCGTCCTTAAGATGCCACATACATAGTCTCACCATTCGACAACACCTTCAGTGTTAACAACAAGCGTATGCTCCCTCGAGAGTGCCGCTAGCACCCTTTCCTTCTCTAAGGATGGGTCGCTTCAGATGAAGGCTTAGAGGCCACAAGGCTAAAGCCAACTCGGGTGGTGTTTAGTGGGTAGGCCCCTAGGTTTTTCGGGAGTCCCACATAACCAGCGCAGCCGGCTGCGTTGGTATGCTAGGAGCATTCACCACCCCCCGTGCTTTTCCGGAGGGTAGCCCATTTTCCATCTTCTGGGCGCAAAAAAAAAAATGATTTAGACGTAATCACATTTTGTTCAAATTATAAGACAAATCCCTGCCCAAATTTATAAGAATAAAAACTTAATTATTCATTTGGTATTATAATATGCAGCTTCCCTTTTTCCGGTTTTTTTTCTCTCTCGCTGTGTATGTCTAGTGTGCATATAACTATATTTTTGTGCAAAAAATATATGTTTTTACTCCGTATTAACCCTGAATATCAACACTTGATTGACAATGATGAATATTTCGATTATAAGTACTTACTTGATATTTGAAACTTGAAAACTTCAATAACGTCCTAAGACCTAGCAAGTGAAATGATATAACTTGGATTTGAACCGTAAATTTGAAAAAGGGAGGTTTGCAAACGTGAGAAATTACCATCGAGCTAATAAATCCAATCTCGGAGAGAACATTATAACTTTCGTCCAGTATTTTCGAAAGACGTTAAATTCTCTCTCAATCAGGGAGAAAAACCAGACATATATCACGTCGCCGTGACGCGCGGGAGTTAGCGGCTATAATTCATTTCGCATATTATCTCGCCCACATCTCGGCATTCTTCCAACGCAGTCGCGAACAACCCGAGATCTGCGACATTCGGGCTATGTTTAATGCGCGTAAAATTACGTGTTTATAATTTATTCCTCGGTAATATAAGCGGGTAAGAATACAACCGTGTTTGTCGTTCGTCTCATGTGTGGAAAATTTCATTTGAAATTACATTACCTGCTTTAGACTCGAGCTCGTTCCAACTAATTTAAAAGTTGTTTAGCTTTCCTCGTTGTTTGTTGCTAGGAGGACGATTTTGTTTTGACCTTTTTCGGTGTTAATTGGAAATTTATTGGATATCTGATTTAAGATTCCTTTGTATTTCAGTTAACATAAGTTCCTTGGCAAAGATTATGTCAGTTTCATATATCTAACATACACCGATATTATAAGTACTCGCATCACGTTGGGATCGAAACCCTATCGGCTAATCTAATGTTACAAATTAATTATTAATTGGTTTGCTTACGAACCCGTGACAGCTAAACAACCAGCTGTACGACAGACGGGGCTACGACGAACGGTGGGTCCTATAACAGACCGATGGTTTCCGTAATGTCCATCCTGATGGTTCTGGTGCTCGGTGTTACAACTTTTACATAGCTGATTAGCTACCCCCTTTCGTCTAGCATAAAATGTTTCACTGTGTTTCGGTTGCAGAGTCAGAGAGTCGGTTATATATGAGGGCCCCACTTTCAATCTTGGCCGGCAATGTGCCAGTGCTGAGTTTGGTGTTACAGATGTAAATGGGCGACGATGACTACTTCAATAAGGTCCACTCGGCTCGTTTTGCCGACTATTGATATAAAAAAGAAATTATTGTTTTTTCAATCAGCACTTTTTATTCAACATCATTTAATACTAATAAGTAATGCTCAAGTAAGTCATATCATCGATTACAATCCAATCCTTTAGTCGATGAGGAGGTTGGTGGTCAATTGAAACTATGTCTAACAGAATCCAAAACAGAAGGCGGTTTTATATTCGTGTGTATGTAGAGCCATAACTTCTTTGGTCATCAACTGATGCTGACAATTTTTTTTATTGCATAGAGGATGACTCGGAGTTAGGCCCTTAAAATATGGTTAGGATCCGATTATGAATTTTTAAGATACAGAGTTGAACTTCCCAACGAAAAGCAATATTTCAGTTGGGTTTAAAGATATTAACTATAGTAACATTAACATTGCAAAACCAGGTCATTATTATATGAAAATGATATGAAAAAAAATATATTTTTTTTTTTGGAAATGATTTTTTGGTTTCTAGCTCCCATACTAGGATTCCCTGTGTTGTGGGCAACTACATTCACCCCACTCCTTATAAGTAAAACAATAATACAAATGTATATATATATATCGGCAACGGCAGTAGTTTTAGCAGCATGGTCGAACATAGCGTGAGCGTATAATCGTTTAACCCTTTTAATTAAATGTTAACAAACACTTCACATCGAGCAAACTAAACAAGTAACAGTTCCTAGTGCGGAGGAACCGATCTCTTCGACCGCAGAATGTAAACTGTGACTCCATCCGGCGCATTCCACTAGCTAGGCTCATCGCGGCGGTGCTGCCATCACTCGGATATCGTGCTGTGTTTCGTTTCACGTCTATACTAATGACCATCTCCGACATATAAACTAAAATTACCCAATTTTCAAAAGTTACAAGTGTGTATGTGTGTGATTGCGTGTGCGTTCGTATGCGCGCGCGTTTGTGTGTGTGTGTGTGTGATGATATTTGAAAGTGAAGGTGTATGTACACAATTATAGTTATCAAAGATTGTTGATCGTAATCTAAACAGTGCTGCAAAGCAAATTTTCAATGTCTTTATAAATATAGTATATACTATTTTAGGATCTGGTGATATAGTACAATCTATATATAATCATATTTT
Organism: Megathymus violae; assembly: GCA_003671415.1. Lineage (NCBI taxonomy): Eukaryota > Metazoa > Arthropoda > Insecta > Lepidoptera > Hesperiidae > Megathymus > Megathymus violae. The sequence goes on from PDGT01000042.1 coordinate 11,245, forward strand.
AATTAATTCTATTTTCGCTTTTTATTACAAAAATTTAGTTGTTATTTTTGAAGACTCTTTTTACGTTGACATGCACTTAACAATAGCTAGTAGTTAAATAACTATAAATACAGACAAGAACTATTCGACGCCAAGTTGCTGTGACAGTTATAATTTTTTTGCCAATACTGTCACATACGGTTGATTCACATCACACTGATATTTATTCTATGTTTTTAAAACATTTTGAAGTGATTTGGCAGAATGTAAACGTGATTACACATTTTACAAAGCAATAAAATTTAACTCTACTTGAGACGTTGACGTATTTCATTTGTTTGCAGTTGCTCCTCAGAGTAAACGGCTTTTTATTTTCTTTCGGAACAATGCAACATTACTTTTCGATTGTTCTCAGAAATTAAAGTGTGTAGACGATTTAAATTGTCACGAAAAGAGACTCTCACCTGAAATAAATAATTAAAAACGTCTAAGGAACATAACTCTATCGCAGCATAGTAGCGTTTAAAAATAATAATACATTCCAGCTTGCAGTGCTCCCGCAGTGAATGCGTTAATTATTTAAGAACGTCAGACCCGGTCGCGATTCTGTTTCTGGACAAATTGCAATGTATTCGGGGTGAACTAGGGGGCTCGAGTGATTTGGATTAGATACTCGTAAAATTCACAAACCTGCGCTACTTGCATATATAAAAAGTAAGTTACTACTAAAAAAATAATATATTCTTGGTTTTTCATTTAACAGTATAAATATTATAAGTACTCCTAGTAATAACAATAATTAAGTCAAATATAAAATATCTTAGATTTTACTTAATTTAAACAACAGTAAATTTAGACATTTCTACTAAACATTTTTTTTATGGTAATAGCCGACAAACGAGCAGACGAGCCACCTGATGGTAAGTGGTCACCGTCGCCCATGGACATCAGCAAGACGAAAGGTATCACTGATGCGTTGTCGGCCAGGAGTTGAGAAGAAGGTTAGACAGAAGGTGCTGGCTCTCAAGCCCCCAGCCGGAACACGACGAGTCGTTTGGCGGCTGAGGGTGGTAGCCAGCCAGCCAGGCGGGTTTCACGCAAACACAATAATATCAGTAATAACATTAATGACTTAATAATAATTCTGATAATACAATCTATACGCGAAGCCCTACCACCAAGCAGGCTGGCTTCTGTCGCCTCTTACGACACCCTGTTCTGCCAGCGTGGGATTGGGGGGAGTATTCTAAGCCGTCCCAATACGGCTTAACATATTTAATCAGTAAATTCTATCCATAATATCAACATGCGGTCCTACCATCGTCACCGTTTTGCTTTAAAATACGTAGCTTGACCTCCGAATTTGAAACCTTTCATAGCTTTCGCGTGTCAGGGTTGGTCAGCCCCGTGCTGAGTTTGTCGTGTTGGGTTTACTACAAGAGCATCATTCTAACATTCACCACACTACACTTAAAAAAGATGCCATTATGGGTAAGTTGCGTTAATTGTTTGGTATATAGCGAAACGATATCTGTCATCTGTTCTCGTCAACTGATAAATAGATATCTCGTTTTAGATCTACTAAGCACATCGGCCAATTTCTGATTTTTGTGATGTGCGGGGAAGCATCCCAAAATCTTGATCGCGGAATCAATCCAACGTACAAGGAGTTCCAGTGATTCAATCAGGGATGTCCATTATGAACGAGATGAGTTTCGTCGGAGCACAATCACGCGAGATCATAAGAGGCCGCGGGGTACTGACGTCTCGAACACCTCAGGAAATAGCGGCCATTAACGAATAAAGAGAGAGATTTTCCGCGTGATAACGGCACATGTTTATGTTTAGGTACCCGGAGTTGTCTATCATTGTAATCATTATGATCTGATTTGCAAATGAAAGAGAATTTAGTGCGCATAAAATGATAATTGCTGGTAGGGTTTCGGGTAAGGATTGTATTATCAATATTATTATTAAGTCATTAATATTATTAGTGGTATTATTATCTTTCCGTGAAACCTGCCTGGTTAGCTACCACCCTCCTGCTTGAGTCAGCCGCCAAACGACTCGTCGTGTTTATGAGTGTGTGTATGGGGCTTGAGACAATACTTTTTTCTTTCTTCTTCTTTCTCGGCCGACAACGAATTAGTGACTTCTTTGGTATTACTCATGTCATATACATATATATATATATATATATATAATAGGTTGGGGAGAAAGTATTTTCGCATTTTAGTATGTATGAACTTGTAATAAAATCTCTTTGACTACATATACCATTTGCATCTAGCCGGTTTTGGTATCATTAAAACCTTTACATTTTAAAGAAGATAATTTGAAATTCAAATTTGGAAAATGTGTGATTTTCATTTGTTTTGCTTACTGCCAAGATGAGTGAGTGTAATAAAAAAATTCGCTACGTTTTAGAATTTTACTACAAAAAAGGCAAAAATGCAACGCAGGCCACGAAAAAAATTTGTAATGTTTATGAACCTAATGCAGTGTCTGTGAGAGTAGCACAAAATTGGTTTAAGCGTTTTCAATCCGGAATTTTAATGTCAAAGATGCACGTCACTCTGGTCGCCCTATCACGGATAAAATAGATGCTATTTTTTAAAAAATGAAGCAAGATTTGCATATCAGTAGTTACCACGTAGCTGAAGAACTGGATATTGATCACAAAACAGTTTTGACGCATTTGGGCGAAGCTGGGTACACAAAAAAGCTTGATATTTGGGTGCCACACGAACTCACTGAAAGAAACCTCATGAACCGTGTCCTCATTTGCGATTCTTTATTACAACGTAATGAAACCGAACCATTTTTGAAGAAGTTGATAACTGATGATGAAAAGTGGGTCACGTACGACAAGAACCTGCGAAAAAGGTCGTGGTCAAAGGCCGGTCAGGCTTCACAGACTGTGGCGAAACTCGGGTTAACTCGCAACAAGGTGATGCTGTGCGTATGGTGGGATTGGAAGGGCATCATTCATTATGAGCTGTTACCGCCAGGCAGGACCATTGATTCTGAACTCTACTGCGAACAACTGATGAGAATAAAGCAAGAAATTGAGAGAAAGCGGCCGGAATTAGTCAATAGAAGGGGTGTGAATTTTCATCATCATATCGCTAGACCTCACACATCTTTGGCGACTCAGCAAAAACTAAGAGACTTTGGCTGGGAGATGATGATGCATCCACCGTATAGCCCGGACCTTCAGATTTCTACCTGTTTCGGTCTCTTCAGAATTCTTTAGGCAGTGTCAGTTTAACATCACGTGAGGACTGCCAAAACTACTTGACGCAGTTTTTTGATCAGAAACCCCAGAATTTCTATAGCAATGGGATCATGTCCCTACCCACAAGATGGCAAAAAGTTATCGAACAAAATGGTACTTATATACTTTAGTTAAATTTAAAAAAACTTTATTAAAAATGTTTTGAATTTTCATAAAAAATGCGAAAAGACTTTCTCCCCAACATATTATATTAGTAGCTTCGAGTACACAGCGTACGATGTAACGGCTATAATCAGAACGTTGCATAATAATTGTGTTATCTCGTTATAGAGGTGTAATGTACCCCCTGCTCGCGGAGCATGAATTTGCTAATCTTGAAGATATTTGTGACACGTGTCGATGCATCCCATTGTGTTCTGTTTTCTCGTTTCCTTTCGTTCATCGTCGCAGCTTCATGACGCAGCTTTTTGTTCGGAGGCGTTCATTTGTTCACGTTTTCTATTTTGTAATGTTTTGTAAATCAACATTGCAACGTGACTTCGTTTAAACATTGAACCATATCATTGATAAAATACGAGTTATATTGACGAGTTATGAGACGACTAAAAACGAGTTTAGTTAAAAGTTTGAGCTTTACATTCTTCTTGAGAGAAAAGAACTATATGTCGAAGATGGACAGGATCGCTGGCGTAATGATCAGACATCTTCGTGGGCGGATAATTGGTAATTTGGGCAGAGTTACGTTTTGCACAAGAATTTACTGTATATGATTGTTTGGGTGTTTTAGGCCTTCGATAGTTCAGTGGTTGGTCGAGCTACGCTGATCCTAAGTTTTTCTGCTTAGTTGGCGAGCATAAGCATTACCCTCCGATACAGTACAAGAAATCCACTAACCTTGGCTGGAGACTGGAGCTGGCGTACTCGTCGGCCTTTGTTGCTTGTGATGCTCACTCTGTACTTCTTCACTGTCGTTTTCTAAATACTCAACCGATACCGTGAGAAGCCGATAATAAGAACGTGTCAACCGCCCGCGAAACTGACCGTATGACGAGTAAACCGAAAGGCGTGGGGTCCTATTTACGACTGACCGGTGGGCTGCGCCCGCGCATCTCGCTCACAGCCCGCCAACCGTGGATTTTGCGGACACCCTCATACCGCATCAGAAAGGCAATGCTTATGCGTAAACATCCCCCCGCCTAACCAAGGCCTCCCTTGGTTCCAATTATCCTATGGGTAACCGACATAATTTTGAAATGGGCCTCAGTAGAGTCCCATTCTGTGTCTTGACCTCAACAATCCGAACAATTCCGTCTTTACCAGGCAATAATTTAACCAATCGACCACGTCTCCAATGGAGTGGAGATATATTATCTTCCTTAATTAAAACCAGGTCATCTATCTTAGGAGGTTCCGTTTTCGAGGCCCATTTATACCGCTGCTGAAGAGTATGAAGATACTCGTTTCTCCACCGAGACCAAAAATGTTGTGAGAGTTTTTGAATTTGTTGGTACCGAGATAGCCGAGTCATATTGACGTCTGTATATGGATACTCCGGTAATGCGACTAATGGTTGACCGATAAGAAAATGTCCTGGAGTGAGGACTTCTAAGTCGGATGGATCCGAACTTAGAGGACACAAGGGCCGGGAATTCATA
>PDGT01000042.1:17114-38486 GCA_003671415.1 Megathymus violae
GTCGGCCTTTGTTGCTTGTGATGCTCACTCTGTACTTCTTCACTGTCGTCTTCTAAATCCTCAACCGATACCGTGAGAAGCCGATAATAAGAACGTGTCAACCGCCCGCGAAACTGATCGTATGACGAGTAAACCGGAAGGCGTGGGGTCCTATTTACGACTGACCGGTGGGCTGCGCCCGCGCATCTCGCTCACAGCCCGCCAACCGTGGATTTTGCGGACACCCTCATACCGCATCAGAAAGGCAATGCTTATGCGTAAACAATGATAATTAAAATACGAAACACATGTTTGCAATAAAACGACTTTAAATTGTTTACTCATTTTTATTTACTTTCTACTACTACGTAATAATTATAATCCTCACTCGATTCAGTACCATTTGGAGGGTACCATGCCACTCGACCGAATGCCCCTGCTCGTGTCATGCAGCCCTTTTAAAGATTTTAGTTTTAATCGAATCAACAACTATACTTATGACGACGAGGACGGGCATATCGGTATTTTTTAAATTAAAATAATATGTTTTATTCGACCGGATTAATTCAGTGGTTAAATTACATTAGTTAAATAAAATTAGTGATCATATAATAATTATTTACAAATATGTTTACAGTGTGTAGCAGATAGGCACTAGCGTCTAGCACGGTTAAAATAAATGTGGTTGCCATATCTCATGTCCTTTAGCTAGTCTCCGTTGTAGAATGAGTTGTTGAGTATTGAGTCATAGCCACGGTGCTGCTATCACACGGATCCCGTGCCGCGTTTGATTTAGCAACTGTATTAATGACTGATAGACATGTCCCTTTTTTTCTCTCAGCAATTTAAGTTGGTATGGGAACTACCTGCATGACATATACAGGAAATAATATTCATAATAACAGCTTTAAAAAATAACTTTTCACACATAGACTTCAAACTCACTCGTAACTTAACGTACTATTTCACTAAGTATTTTAAATTATATATTTAATTTTTTTTAACACGTACGCACGTGTAATTGGTGTGTCGCTAACAAATCAAACAACCGTCTTGCTCGGAGATACTTTATTACTGACGCAATATTGTGTGCATACGCACCCGTACTTATACATACCAATCCCTCCAATATCATCTTGAGGCTCTGAGGAACAATAAAAAAAGAATAGCCTCTTATTTCATAAAAAAAAACTAATAAAATTGCTTATAATCTATTTCTTTTCTTGGCCTTCGTTGTCGCTCTGCGTGAGCATCAAATATCTTTTTCCCCTCATTTAGGGCCTTATCACTTATTGACTGCGGTAATTCAGAAAGCAGTTCGGTATTCCTTGCCTCAGGTCCGTCAATATCACCACGTGCCTCCTCCCATTGATCGCTGTCGACTGTCTTACCAGTCTCACAAGGAATTAATGATCTACTGGTTGTGGCTTCGTTAGCCAGATCCTCTGGTACTGGCGTGGACGAGCTTGTTTGATCAATCGGAGGTGATGAAAGCGGCGATGGTGAATATGGTGACATACAAGGGTCAACGGTATAATCCGCGTTAGGTTCTGTATAATATTCGTTGCCATCTTGAAATTTATTTAGTTGATCTACATGACTCTTACCATTTAAGTTGTAATTATCAAAATGGACCTCAAACATTCTTTCCCCTAATTTGTTGATTATTTTAGCTTTCGTCCATTATCCTTTCCTACCGATAAACCATTTAGCCCACACAGTTTCTCCTATATTAAAATGCCTAGATTTCTTAGTATTTTCTGTATCGTGACATTCATTATTCTTAGGAGGCAGAGTTAAGACTAGCTTTGAACGTAAATCACGGCCAAACATTAACTTCGCCGGTGTAACACCCGTTGCACAATGAACACTATTTCTATATTCGAAAAAAAATTTAATAATTTTTCGTGAATTAATTGTTTACAAGTTTGTTCGGCTACTATATAATTAATTATTTTTTTACACGTTTTTAGTGAATTTTCTGCTTGACCGTTGCTAGACGGATGATATATCGGCGAAGTAAGATGCTTAATTCCATTTGCAACACAGAAACTCTGAAATTCTGCACACACAATTTTTACATCATTGTCTGATACAATTACAGCAGGAATACCGAATATTGCAAATATATTTTTCAATTTATTAATAAGAGCCTTCGTAGAAGTGCCACAATTCATATGTAAACATTCTAACCACTTACTGAATGCATATATAATAATTAAGTAGTCATTTTTCCCGATAGACATGTAAACTATATGAATACGGTGCCATGGAGCCGGCGGGCGCGGCCAAGGCGAAGGAGGCGCGCGCGGCGGAGTACTACGCGTAGTCGCGCATACGCCGCACGCGGCAATCAAACGTTCGATGTCCCGGTCCATACCAGGCATTAGTCCATACCATACATTCTACTACGAGCTAAATTTTTAGTTTTTACTACCCCAAAATGGGCACTATGTAGCTCCTGTAACATTCTCTGGCGAAAAACATTTGGAACGACAACCCTGTAACCTCTCAACAAACAACCATAGTACTCGTAAATTTCTAAATCTTTTTTGCATTGAAAAAATGGTAATATAGTTTTACATGTTATTTTACGTGGCCAACCGTGTTGCATGTATGGCCTATGATCGGTTTTAAGAATAAAAGGGTCTCAGTGACCGTACAAATACTGATGAAAATGTTTGACAGCAAATATTATCGCCGTAGACTGTTTTTGAATCTGACTATAGTTTTTTTCACTAGCCGACAGTGATCTAGAAGCGAAAGCGATCGGGCACTCCACGCCGTCACCATAGCCGTGTGCGAGCACCGCTCGAGCCCCGCCGGCCCCGCGTCGACCGCAAGCACTAACGGCGCGCCGGGCTGGGTCGATGCCAGCTCCTGTTTGACCTGATCAAGCGCGCGTTGTTGTCGCTCACCCCACTCCCACTTAGCACTCGTGCGCAGCAATTCGTGCAACGGATTTAATATCGATGACACATTAGGGACGAAATTCCTATAATAGTTTACGACACCGAGAAAACGTTTAACTTCTATGACGTCAAACGCCAATCGCTTCAACTTTATTGGGACAAGTTCTTAATCCCTTTTTATCAATAACATATCCTAGATATGTAACGCTCTCTTGTAAAAAGGAACATTTATTCTTTTGTAGTCGTAAACCACCATCCTGAAAACGCCGTAAAATCTCTTTTAACCTAGCCAAATGAATTTCTTTGGTCGGCCCCGTGCAACATACGTCATCAAGCCAACAGCTGACACCCTCGATTCCCGACAAAAGTCTCCATGGCACGTTGGAATATCGCCGGGGCGTTAGCTAATCCGTATACTAAACGTGTGAATTTAAAAAGACCTTTAGGAGTTTTTATTGGAGTCAAAATTTGAGATAATTCCGATATTGGAATTTGATTGTACGCGTTACTTAGATCAAGCTTTGTATAGTGCTGGCCACCTCCTATTTTGGCAAACATCTCGTCTATTCGAGGTAGCGGGTACTTATCTATGTTTAAATCTTTATTTAAGGTACAGGAGAAGTCGCCCGCAATTTTCAAATTACCATTTTCTTTTAGCACCGGAACTATTGGAGTTGCGTATTCCGAAAATTTTACAGGTTTTAAAATGCCTGAATCAACTAGCCGCTCGATCTCCTTTTCCACCTTCTCTTTAAGAGCAAAGGGAATGGATCATGACTTAAAAAATTTTGGACTTGCGTTTTCCTTTAAGTGTAAGTCTACTTTAAATTTATGAAAACAACCAAGTTCCTGTTTCCAAACATCGGGGAATTCATTTAATAATTGCGTCACTTCTACGATGTTCTGATTTAACTCCATTTTATCATAAGAAATCGTAAAACAAATATGAAATTTTGTCATAAAATTACGACCAAGTAAGGGCGGTAATTTAACATCTTTAACGCAATTATTATAAAAAACTGTAGAAATAAAATTACCCTGTGGTGTAATTTTATGAGCATTATATAAGCACATTTTAAGTCGCTTTTCGATAACTTAAACTACGAAAAATGTTGAGAATACAATTTATCTGAAATAACGCTAGCCCCTGAACCTGAATCCAATTCCATACATAGTTATATATCGTCGACAGTTACATTAATTTTTATAGGTTCATAATTCACATACCTCAAATTGTACATTTCACACACTGATGCACCTCCTTGCTTCCCAAATTGGTTTCAATACAATGCAAACGTGCATTCCCTTCACCACATACTTTCTTTAAATGGCCCTTACAACCACATTTTTGGCATATATAATTTTTAAAACGACACTTCACTGCTTCATGATTTTTAAAACCGCACACTGAACATTGTTTCACTACCGCTCCCGTGAACCGAGCCTGCGACGATGGTTGCGTCCCACGACGCTCGCCCATCTTGAAAACTGGATCTTCCTTGATGAAATCCTCAGTCCTAAGACCACTGCTGCGGGCTTGTCGCGCACAAGCAAGCTGCTGTGCTATTGCTATCGCACTTGAGAACATTAATGTATTCAAATCTTGTTCAAAAAGACGATCCCGTTCGGATCCAATCTTCAATCCAAGAATGAAACGATCGCGAAGCATCATTTGCAGCTCACTACCAAATTCACAATATACGGCGAGTCCACGCAGGCGTGCAGCCCAGTCCTCCACACTTTCACCCTCAGCGCGAGTCGCTTCGTAAAACTGCGCTCTGTCGGCAAATGTAGACCTTTTCGGAGAAAAGTGCCCCTTTAGCACCTTTACTATCTCCTTGAACCCCACATCTTCCAACTTCTTAGGATGTACGAGGTTTACAGGTAAGCGGTATGAGTCATCAGCAAGATGTGTTAGCAACACCACAATCTGATTTTCTTCTGTAATTTGGTTAAGCTTGATAAACTGGATTAATTTTCCATAAAATACTTCCCAGTCTTGTACTTTAAAATCAAAAACACTAAGATTTCCAATATAACTTATCATTTTTGTATTTTTTTTAAAGCGTGGGTACTCGTCGCCAGATGGTATGTCGCTAACAATTCAAACAACCGTCTTATTCGGAGATACTTTATTAATGGCGCAATATTGTGTGCATACGCACCCGTACTAATACATACCAGTAATACGATAAACCAGAACTATCTTTATCTTGTGGAAAACATTAATCTTGTCATGAACTTAAAACTGCATTGACCTGAATAGTTTGTAAAACAAAAAACAGCCTCTTACACTCCTTCTAGTTTATGTGCCCATGAGGCGGTACAAAAGATATATATTTTCGTGTATTGAAGTTTTGAAGTCAAGGTAAAACCTAAATAATATATGTATAATTCCATAAACGAACCCGAAAGCCGAAATCCTAAATGTGTTTAAAGAACAGATCAAAAGCTTATTATTCAGTAATATATATGGAGAAAAGAACCCGAATTTTGTGTTTGAATTATGTCATAATAAATTTAGCTTTTCAATAAGGACAATAAGACTAATCGATCAGTTTAGGCAGCCTAAATGGATCACGAATGACATAAAATTAACTTGTTAACCTAAGAGATAACTGCGATTATAACATTGCTAACACAAGTGTCATAAAATTAAAATAGCTTCGAAAGTGAGTACATAAGTTCATAAGTAAGTACATAAGTCAGATTCAGAAATATATTTTACCTTGCAGAAAAAGAAACTACTATTTTTGCAGAAGAATTAATTAAATAATTCAAATCAGTTACATATGCAACGTAAAGACTGGTGGAATACCACATCCGTAACATTGGCGGTATTCCTGCCCCAGGCAAGTCTTTCAAAGCCTCTATCTTAAATGAGTTAATGTCATTTATTTACGAGTATTTCTATTCCGACATGACAACTTAAAAATTATCATTTAACTCGAGGTAAGCATATAAATATTTTTCCATAGCTGCTATCATTGACCATGAGACGTCGATAGTAAATATGCACAACCGTTAACAAAAAATCATCTAACTTAACTAATGAAATATTGACGAGTGAAGCAACGTTTTCTTCATGTCGATGTGCAATAGAACAGAGTTTTTAAAACAGTAAATTCGTAACTGAGGAGATACGAGACATAGTCGATTTTACAAATGGAAACAATGTTCAGCAGAGCGTGTCTATCTCTTTGCTGAGTCGACATTCAACGGACATAACTTTCATATCCATTGCGAGGAACAATTTATTTCCGAGCGCGATTGCACGACCGCCAAATGAAACGCAGCACAAGTTGTGGAGACGTAATACTGGCCGCAGTGGGCTTTAAGACAGAGGCGTCGTGGTTCCCGATCGACACAAGTTTAACTCCGAAAATCCGACTGTACCTCCTCGATCCTTTTGTTCGCTTCTGCGGATTTCATCATTTCTATATGAGAGCGAGCTAACTTCGAGCTCAAGGCTGTCCAGCGTAAAAGCACCGAAACCGACTAACTGATAGTCAATATTCCTTTTTGTTTTTCTCCCTCCTCGATGTACATCCGCTGGAGCAGAAGTGAATTGAAACGATGATATCACAAAATATAATACGGAACTGGACAATTCCAAATTGCGATGTTGATTTATTCAATACTTCAAACAAGTTTTGTGTTACATTTTACTACGCATAGTCATATTCAATATATTTCGTCCTTAGAACTATTCGAATCACCGTTAATTAGTTCACTTTTGATCTGCTGGACATTCATTCATTAATTAGTATTTGAAATCCCTTGAGAGATGGTTCGCAATATCTTTCAAAGGCACTAAAATATGATTTTGATACAACTCGAAGCAGAAGGCGAAAGCCCTCGATCTGCGCGAGTGGGTCCAGCTGTCGATGAATAATTATTGTGATAATTACTTACAACGTACCGGCTACCTACAACGTGTCTATACAAATTTTCCCTAAATTTATGACGGTGTTAAATTGATGCCGGGTCTTATTATTTTGATGTCTCATTCGTGGATAGTTAATATTAGAAGCGCGGGCGTGTTTCCACGGCCGCCGTCTTCGCTTTATTAATGATCGCAATTTTCCACGTTTGAGGTCCCTTCAGCCGAACCAACAAAAAGAACATTCATAATCATGATTCTGCCGGAGTGGAATGCTGATGGCGGTGGTCGTATGAAATATCGTTCCGGACTAAACACATTCTCCAAAATTTGTTTGGCGTTTATGCCTCCATGGCTTGCGTACGCATATTACTTATGAGTGAGTTTCCTTACCTAAAGTTTAACGTACGTGGAGCAACACCTATATAAATTGTTAAAATGTCGGCAAATGTTCAGGTACCTAAACACCCCGTAGCCCAGTTGGTAGTGACCCTGCCTGCCGAGCGTGGGGTTCCGGGTTCGATTCCCGGCCGGGGCAGATATTTATGTGACAGATAAATGTTTGTTTTCGGGTCATGGGTGTTTGTGATGTGATAATTGTGTATGTCCATACCACCCGTAACACAGGGAATCCTAGTGCGGGGGTGTGAGTGTGTGAACATTTATTTATTTATTTATTTATTTACCTTACAAGACTTCTTAAATTATTCTGTTTAAGACAATTTGTTTGTGTTTTGTTGTCTAAAAAAATAAGTTTGTTATTTTATTTGACTTCAAAAAGGAAAATGTCAGCTATTCTTCGCGTATACGTCAAAAGTGAAACTTCTTCGGCACGAAAGTAACGACGATGATGAAGTGATGAAATAATATGTATTTGAAGTTGGTTTTTACAAACACTTTTCGAAATTCAAACTACATTATCGCTTTAACGATGAATTTGCTTGCCGTGAATAGTCCCGGAAGAAGAAACAGCATAAAACTCCGAAGAAAGAGTTTTACTTATGGCTAGACAACAAGAACTCATTTCCAAGCAGTTTTATCTCGAAAGTAATCATTTAGTTTGTAATAACTTTAGGTTACTGGAGCTCAGTCTTAATAATAAGGTTTAGGTTAGGAGGACTACATTGTAATCGCGTAAAACATTGTAATTGTCTCACTAAACTACAAACACAACAAAAAGAGACGACCATACATATACAGAATATGATAGAATACAGATATATAACGTTTCCTATTATGGTCGCCACTTCTTAATACGGTCCTTCGTAGCCTTGCCACGCTGTCTGCCGACTGCTGCATATCGGTGTGCTTGTGTGCACCTGCGTATTGTTGGACCGAACCGAGAGAAAAGGCGTAGTATAGTGAATACATTATCTATATTGCACTCTCTAATATTTGCTTTGGTCCAAGTGTTCCTCGTGTATATGTTTGTACGTATGTCAGTATGTCAGTATGTGAGTGTGTGTGTGTCTGCAAATTGCGAAGCTTTGCGAAAAAAGATGCGGTGTATTGTTCACGTTTATCGTTTTTTATAGTATTTTTATCTCTTTAATGTTCATTTACGTTTTTCACATTTACAAGATTTTTTGTTTTACAGGTTCATGGTAAACTGATTGATTTATAAAAAAAATACCAATACCTCGAATTCAAATTCAAAATAATTTAGAAATTCTGTAAATATACCTGTACACGTCATTATTTGTTTTTACGACCGTTTCCAATAGAGGTTTTAACATCAAGGAGAAGAAACGGCGAAAGCAACTCCTCAGCATATCTTTCAAAACGACACATGGCAATTTCAAAGTAAGTTTAAACCTGCACAGAACTGATTCCGGCACTGTTATTTCCAGGCGTCCTTGTCAATAACATTTTCATCCATACCATTATATCCTTTATCTATAAGCTGTGCTTTAACATGTCGTTTAAAAGTTCCAATATTTAATTCACGTATCAACTTTGAAACCTTATTGTAAAAGTCAACTCCAAGCCCAATAAAAGAACGTTCAGCTGGTTGTAATAAGTTATGAAACCTTTTTTTTATGTACATACATTATGTACATACAATCTGATTCGATTTGTTCCTGGCTAATAGGTTTTTTATGGAGATCTATAGCATCTATATATATGTACAACCATGGTTTTAATTTGCAATTTCAGATATGTATAGACTTACAATGACTTTAAATAACGTCATGTTTACTGCACCATGGCCATAACCATCGTAATATTCATGTCTCCTGTTTCACGATTATAACCTTTATTGTAGGATAATTAATGGAGTAAAATATTGGTATCTGGGCAATATAATTAAGTAAACAAATAAAAAATGGAATCCATGAACCATAATTTCTGTGTGTGCGACCGGTAGATAGGGCGCCGAAAGGGTTTCATTGTTTCTTCTGGGTTAACACCAATTATGACTCCATCCAAATTCGAGTCTAATCCCACAACCCCTGACATTGGTGCACGCTGCTCAGCAACCGATGAGGCTATGGCAAATGGTTCTTGGTGGTCGCTAAACGTGTGTCGGTCGGTCCTCACTCTCACCTCAACTAACAACGCGTCGGTGATAAGATTCTGCAGTTCCGTTTGATTTTTGAAATAATGTAGATGTGTAAAATTATATATTTTTCATATTTATTGCAACGACATGCAAACTGTAATTCAAACAATCAACCAATATTTCAAACAAAACTCACAATTCTCAAGAATTTAACCTGAGTAAATTTTGCGAAGTCTTCCAATATATTCTATTACTAGCACTCAACTGAATTGAAATTCTCAATTAGCGTAACCGGCGGGACGTGAGCGGCTTCACAGCGTGCCCGCTGCTGGGACGCAGAAAAACATGGTAATAAGTAGCCCATTAAGCCCAACGTCCACTTTGGCGATCGTTTCTGTAGCGGGTACGCCGAAGCCTAATCCGGAATTGCAAATTAAAATGCCTTTTTAGTGGAGTTCCAGTATAATTTGTATAATGAATTTTATGGAATCCCGTAAATTGGATCCAAAAAAGGAATATATCTTTTTTATAGGGTATATTTTTTTACTTTATAGGTCAGTCGTGTGTCTGCGTGTCTGTGAGTCTATCCATTTGTCAACGCTATGTCCTGGACTTACTGACAGAAGAATATAGTATATTTTATTTGGCAATTTAAGCGGGAAAAAATACGGTGACAAGCGCATCATGCAATGGAAGAAATGGTTCATCATCTGTAATTTTGTAAATGACAACTCAAAAACTTAAAGTGTTAATGTATGACAATATTCCACTACATACACACATTGACACACACGTCATATGTCAGAAAAACCTGAATTACGCTATCGGAATATTTTACAATTTCCAATACACAATAAATGATATAAACGGCCATAGATGTACACACATTTATGAAATAATTTTCATCGACTCTAATACATGCCGAGAATTTAGTGGGTTAACTCATTATTTGCGTAAAGTTGAGGAACATAATATGAATGAGTTTTATAGTTGTGTTAATAAAGCTGGTACGAGCGCCGCGGCAGTTTCATTAGTTGTTAGCGAACTTTCAATCAATAGGAGAGATATATTTTTTTTCTTTCTTTCTTTTAAAAATTAAAATCAATGTAAAAGTGCCAATCCTGTTTTTAAAACACAAACAATATTAAGAACTTTGTTAAGTTTTAAATTACTTTGACCTTTTCTTTTTAGTCTTTAGGAATTGGGAAATTACGGGATATCGCTCTTCTAAACAATTAAGACTTTGATTGCCTTAAGAAGCATTACTTCGCTTTTCCGTGCATTAATAAAGATACTAAAATGTAAAACTTTATGTGACTTTAATATGACTTCCACTATTGACCACCCTTTTTTTAATTTTTGTCGTTTTTCTGATCGTGATGTTGAGAAGTCCATTAACATTCGGATTGGTGAAGATTGTATAAGTCATATAATGATAGTACCTATCTTTGACATCATTCTGCCTGTTGTAATATTTATTATAAATAATTCTATATATTCGGTTCTATTTTCTATATCCTGAAAAGATAGTCAAATTGTTCCTTTACCCGAAAATTCAAACCTTAAAACCGTTTTTGAATACAGACCTATTTCAATTTTCCCACTCCTCTCCAAAGTTCTTTAGCGTCTTGCTCATTGCACAAATTAACTCTTACTTATGTGAACAGTCTTTTAAATCCTTTGCAATTCCGCTTCCGCCCCGGTACGACTTCTGCACTTCTTAAATATAATGTAATAAAAATGAAAGACATTCTTTCTGGAATTGACAGTCGGAAACTGTGTTAGTTCTCTTGGACTTCAGCAATGCTAAAAGCGTCTGTTGATGTAGATGTTCTCCTAGGCACATAGCGTTGTCTCAACATATCTCTGACTGCAATCGACTGGATTCGTTAACTACGAAGTAGGAAGCCGGAAGGTAGGAAGGATTGTAGGAAGCCGGCGCCGTATTTACGTTAACGGAACCTATTCTAACTGGTCACAAATATGTGCTGGCTTACGACACAAGGTGGCGTGTTGTCTCCTTTGTTTTTTATTTTTATTAGTTTCAGTCTTGTCTCTCTCTACCATCTATAAGCTTAAGAACTCCTGATTGAACAACAAGCTACGCTTTTAGATTTGCCTAAAGCCGTGGATAATATATATATAGAGATGAAAATTGTATTTGGACTGGAGCGTTACACACGGCCATACCATTATTCCCTCTAAAACTCAAGTTATTATAAAAGATATTTTTTAGCAAGAATGGACTTGGTACATTTAACATTTACTGTAATAGTGTTAAAAATTTAGCTTGATCATAGATCGACCAGTCAGTAAGAAACTGCATCCATCCATGGGTTCGCTTCGGAATTTTAAGAACTTTCTCACCACTGTTACTATAATTAAATTCGCTCGTTGCTTACTTCTTCCTATCCTTGACTTAAAGACCGTTTTGAATTTACCTTTCAGGTCCCTAATCACTCTCTTGTTCCTCTAATAACCTTTCCCTTCTGATGCCTGTTAATTTTTCCTCTTCTCGTAGGAAATCTCTTCCCTTTAAAATACGTTGTTTAAAGCACTCGTTAGTTTTAAAAAACAGGTTAAATAATTTTAACTTGCTATATGAAACCTTTTCTCTTAAATCAATATTGCTTAATTTTATTAATTTCTATTATCACTGTTTTTTTTATACTCTTTATAGTCTTCCTTTGCATAGTCTTGTACACCGCTATACCCCATTATATGAACTACATGTATATCGTCCTTTACAGAAAAACTATAATTAATTGAATTGATAAATAGAACAAGGTAGACAAAAGTAATTAAACGGAAATTAAAATTGATCATTTGACATTGTTTGTCTAAAAACGAAATGAGATTATACATCTTTAACTGCCGGTACGAGTATGTCGCTAGTAATATAATAACCTCTTTTTGCACGAGGACATCTCGAGGAGCTCATGGAGCAAAAAGTCAAATAAACCCCATTATGTATGCCACGCGTTTGTCAATTTAAACAGAGATGATGTACAGACCAAGATAATATGAGTAGACCTGACATGTAGACCGTGCCGCTACCTGTTCTCGCACCGACGGGGACGTCATTTATATTAGGGATGTTATGGAGCTCCGTAACAGTAACCGAATCTAATAAAAAAAGTTTCGAATAATTTCGGATATGGGTAGAGTCTAAATAGTTGTATTTATGTATGTTGTTTTCGCCGATCGAGCTGACATACTAGCCGCGTCGCTCTCATTTTTAGACAGTTTTTATTATTAAATTTTAAGACTATTGCTCTTTTCTATAATTGTAATACTAGATTAGATTATTACATAGATTGTAATACTAGGCATTCCTAGAAATAAAGTCAAAGTGTTACCTTATAATTACATTATAAATATTTTTTCTTCTTCCTGATTCCTAAATCATCTAATATCCGTAACCGAAAACCTTTCCTTTTGAAGATTCCCACATCATACGTAGTACGCAGACGCGGGCAAGCTATTCCAGCCCTTTCCCGTGCGCTGCACCAGCCGCGTCGTCTGCAGGGCGGGATGTTCACGGCATAGATGGCATAGATGGCAAGGATGGATACTCGCCGTACGTCGGATTGTTCCATGTATATGAGTGACTTAAATAAAATAGTTCCAGCTAAAATTGTATACGGTAGGTCCACAGATAAGGCAACAATGTAATTGTCAATAAACTTATTGATTTCGCCCTTCACATTGTATTCGCCCCTATTGTACATGCGTGAATGGGATCGAGAGAGCCTCTTAATTTAGAAAAGATTTAAATTTGGCATGGAATTCATGGATTGGCGTGTTCGCGAAACTTGAATAGAACATTGTGTAATATGAGTGAAATTATAAATTAGTATTATCCTCACTCAAAGTGTAATTAATTTTTCTATTACAAATACATTGATTTCTTTAAATATATTATGTCGGTTTGAATCGTGATTTTAAAGGTCGATATTGAAACAGCTATAAGTTCGGAGATTCGTATACAATTTGTAATACGTATACAATAACCAAAGCACAGATCGTTACACCGCGAGCGCACATACCTACTGTACATACTCGAACATGAAACTTAATATGATATTTTACATTTCCAGGTGCTGAGGAGCGTGTTAGAAAATTTCTGAAACGCGACTGCGATGTGTCTGGAATATTACAACTGATCGTCAAGTCAGCGCACAACCTGTACACGTCACGCCGCCTCCGACACGACCCGTGTGCAATTTTAAACATACGATGTATTATGGAACGACCTCATATCATAGAATAAAACCACCACAGGACCACTGACGTGAGCTGTCCTACTACACACGTTACAGTCCTCTTTTGTGTTTAGCCAATAAATATAATACCAATAATCGTTTGCTTTAACAATGATAACGTAGTGACTTGAATGTCAGATTACAGCAATTTCAGATATAGCCAAAGACAGACAAACTATAAAACTAGTTGCACCACCGTTTAGTTTAGCCGTATTGGGGCGGCCTAGAATACTCCCCCCAATCCCATGCTGGTAGAAAAGGGTATCGTAAGAGGCGACAGAAGCCAGCCTGCTTGGTGGTAGGGCTTCGCGTAAGGATTATATTATCAGTATTATTATTAAGTCATTAATATTATTAGTCGTATTATTGTGTTCCGGCTGGGGGCTTAAGAGCCAGTACATTCTTTTTTACCTTCTTCTCATTTCCTGGCCGACAACGCATCAGTGATATCTTTGGTCTCGTTGATGTCCATGGGCGACGGTGACCACTTACCATTAGGTGGCTCGTCTGCTCGTTTGTCGGCTTTTAACATAAAGAAAAACCACATGGTCGACCAAGCCTGTCCGTGGAGTCCATAAGCGGATCGTCATAAAAAGCCTTAACATAATATTGCAAAGTACACGTAGAGGATATGGATAAAAAAATCGGATATAAATAAACGCCACGAGCCACACGGCCGCGCCGCCGCGCCGGCCCGTTGCGGGGGTAATAATTATTTTTCACACAAAAATCCCCGACCCTCCTGCGAGTGGCCGCAGTAAATTTCAGCAGTTTAATTGGCGCGTATCGCACGACGCAACGCCATTTTTCAAAAACAATCATATATAAAACAATGAGGCGTGTCGTTGCGAACGACAAATTAACGCGTTTAAACGTCCCGCGCAAATACGAGCAAACGAATGGCTGATGTGTGCCGAGAAAAGGAATATGCCAGGAATGTACCAGAAGCTTCATAGTTATTATATACATATGTATAAATATCATTTTATACCATGATTCATATGTTCATCGTTACCGGTCAACGGAGTTAATCGGGCTTCTGCCCGGACTGACCGCTGAGTGGTGAGAGTTAATAAGTCGCGACCCAGAGCACTGCCGATGCAGCCTCCTGTCGCTAGCTTGTCATTGTGCAACTTGCGTCTAATATTCTGAATAGCAGCAAGCCTCAGTATCTTCGATAGGGTAATGTGCTGTCCTCTCTTCACTACGCTACACTTCTTACGCAATATTCAATTCGCCTTTTAAATAGGTCTCGCGATATCGACACGGGAATGATGCGGCGATGGTATGACAAATCCCCCGGAGTCGGCGGCGGTCACGTGACGCAGCCGGACGCACGATCCGCCTGCGCGCGGCTCCGTGTGCATAGCTACGTATTTAAATCTCACCGCAAACACCAACACGTCAGTTTCGAGTTGTTGTCTGTCTGTGCTGCTATTAAATATTGCAAACGGTATGCGATACACGCTACCCACTACGTCGACTATTTGTATGAACTTTTTAAATACATAGATCTTACTGTAGTTACATAATCACGGTCGTATTTGGAACTTGAAATATGTCATAATTATTACATCTCTTTGGTGTAAGAACGAGAAGCTCAAACAGCAGAGTCCACCTTGCTGGTCTAATGCGATTCAATCGACTTCACCCACCTTTAAGAACAGAATTGAGAGAATGAGAATATGGAGAATTGTATAGTAATTCAGACGTTGAGACTTTTGTCTTCATCAAAACAAGTCACTATAATTTTTAAAACATTCCGTGTGTATTGTAAGCTCACATGACAGGTATGATGAGTGAAAGCTACAATCAGTAGAATACCTACTATCGCTTTGATAATAATTTCTTTTCATTTATTGTAATCTTTCTTCTCCCTATTTGGTAGAACGATTGAAGTCTGAATGAGTGCATCATAATTATTTATACCATATTTTCAACAAGTACTGCTCCGTTGACAACTGGTAGGGTGACACTCGCAATTGTGCTGTTATTAATTATTGCTGTTGGAAACAGAATGAGTCGATATAATGACTCGAGCCAGCCGCGGCGGGGGTGCGCTCTGCGCTCACGGAGACTGTTCCTCGTGCCGCTCTTTCAATCAAATTGAAATGAGAGTACGATGAGAGTGGTCAAGTGTACTACGGCACGACCTTTGCTTATATAAATATGTTTATTTTATGTAAACGACTGACGGCACCTGATGGAGGTGGACATAGACTTGGACTGTAGTAAACATGATTTTACTTTTATTGAATTCGTCGAAATACAATTTGACTGATTCATGGGTAGTCATACCGCAATACAAATGCAACTAAAGTACGAAGCTTAACTTTTTTGCTATTGTGTAATAAATTACTCTCTTTATATGATATCAGTAATATATTTAAATGAATGCATATTATTTAAAAATTCTGCCTAAGTTGCTACAGTAATAAAAAATAATGTGATTGTTGCGTAGCGAACACGAGTAGCCGAGCAACATGTGGCAAAAAGACCGTAACGCGCCTGCAACAATGCAGAGCGAGGAGTGCATTGGCAGCACTCGGGGCGCGTGGCAAGTCGCCACGTCGCCAACCGTGTCGCGAGCGACCGGGTCGAGTCGAGAAGTCGAGCGACCTGCCACTGACCGCCTGCCGCCTGCTCGTGAATAATGACAAAAAATAAGCAGGTGGGGATGCCGGGGCGGCATAGTTGGAGGGGTGACGCGTGTCGCGATCCGTGTACAACGCGCGACTGATTGCCCCTGAAAGGGTGAAGCGAAACAAAAGTAAAAACGGACACCGCTCTCTACAATGCTGATTAAAACACGAACGACACTGTACAAAGCGATTATCGGACCGTGCTCTGTCCTCTATTACTTTATTCCCCTATCTACCCTCCTATTCTCCTATTTAGGGTTCCCCGTGCTTGGATAATACTTACAGCACTTTGGCTGTCCCTCTTCTTGTGCTTGTTTTATATTCTATGACAATTCGTGACCGTCCCCCAAAATAATTCATGTTTATATTGTTTCAGTGTATTTAAATAATAAAATGTATTGTAGGAGTCTCTGACAATACTGAGAAAAACTTTAATAAAAATCCTGCGCCATCCGTGCTGGAATCGCACTAGTGCTCGGTCAATATTTGTCGGCTATTGTTGCCATCGATGTCGGATTACCGATCGGTTGTTGTAAGCCTTTTGTCATCAAAATTGAATGGCTTCTGAGGAGGGAGCGGGGGCAGGGGGGGGAGGTGGCGTATCGCTTGCTCTGAGTAGTCGTTGGTTTGCGAGCTTGCAAACTCATAATTATCCTCCGTGAGAATTTTATTGTTTCTATTGTTATGAAAGGAAGCTGGAATGCATTACACTTGGTATTGAGCGATTTGCGGGACACCTGTAACATTTATAATCAACTTCATACAGAGCCACGAGCTTCTATCGAGACCCATATGCTTTATTATTATTATTGAACAAGCAACAGAAACGCTGTGTTACTTTTTTATTTATTATAGGTACTCTTAAAAGAAATCAATACATTATTTGTTGCATCACAATCATCACACATCACACATCACAATCAATTTTAGATAATATTATATAGTTACGTTAACAAATAAGTTTTCTTAACAAACTATGTTCACAACATTAATAGCAGGGCCAGACCTAACAATACTGGTGGCTCTTGATGTATAGGTGTGTAAAAATATATAATAAAATCCCGTTAGCATCGACGGAAATGCCAGACTTTACATTTAATACTTATGTCAAAAACATTCTTAGGAAGAAAGGTGATGACAAACCAGATGATTATTTTAAGGACTAGAGTGCTTGGACATGAGTTTAATATACATTTGTATATCTATAAATAGAAGTTGTGATGTTTCTAACTGTGAGTATGAAAATACACCTTGACAATATGGAACGGTGGCGCGGTTTGACTTCGAAGTGTTTGTAAAAAACAACTTCGATTAAATTAATTACTATACTACTATTAGTAGGTACGTGTCAATCCTTTAGTTTAGGTGATCACTGACGGTGCATACTTAGTTGTAGCACATGTTGGTGGTGGTTGGTGGTCGTGAACGGTTGCTGTTTATAACAGCTAAATAAGTCGTGTGGATGTTCACATTTGTTAGTCTGAATGTCGGTGATTGCGTCTGGTAACAAGCTCATTGTCTAACTGAACATAATATCGTATTGATGGTTCTTGTGCGTTAGCTCAATCGTGAAGTTAGATAGATCGCTGCTGTTAGCTAAATTTCAAAACTGTTTTGACGACTGACGACTTGAAATCGCCGTGTGTTATACATTTAACTATTTTGTTTGAAAAGCTGTTACAGGCTAAAATAATGTAACGACAAAAATATTGCTTAGTACCCAAAGAATACTTCAAAATTCCTTTATCAAAACCTAGCCTTAACTAGGATGGTACTCACATCATGCAGCCAGGATAGTTTCCTTGCGGGCGGGTTGGCCCGAACGTGGCACTCGAAGTACACGTCGTCGCCCTCTTTGATGTCGCTCGCGGCCAGCGAACTGCCGAGCCGGAGTCTAACTACCGGTGGATCTGTGATAGCAAAATACTGTTTTAATAAATTTACACCTAAGGTGCACTTGGCTCTACCGCTCTCCTTCAATATCAGTCATGAAATTTATATTACGTATTTTAGTTTCAGCATCGGAGATTCAGTAATAATCGCTTCCCCTGCTTGTACCTTAGTCGGCAACGGATTTGCCATGTTTTTGGTGTTACGAACTCCTCTTCCCGTTTTTCGACTTATGATTACTCGAAATACGTCTATTCCGTGTATGAATCTTTAAAAGATGACAGTTCGTCGCCACCACATACTGCATATTTTTTCCCGGAACGTGAATTACATGTAACTTTATATTATTTATGTTAATCGAATGCTACAGTAACGATTTATATGTATAACAGGCAGAACACGGAACAGGAAAGTCGACTACAAAAGAAAATTGAAATCCATCCATATACACGAGTGTAGATATCCCTGATACACGAACAAGCACATAATGTTTTTTGCTTCTACCACCCGTTTAGAAATATGCTTTATCAAGCAGGAGAAGAACCATTTAAAAACAATTTACTTTGATCACAGCAATACTGTCTAATAACTACCTGCAGAGCTGCTGATACGCAAATGTTTTTGTCACTCACGTACTCGTATTCATCTCTGTTATAGTAACATCCAAATGATTCTTGGAGTTTCTTAATGTAAGTCACTTATTAACTTTTGGGTTATTAAAGAGTAGTATACGAGCCCCAAAAAAGATAATTATTTAGAATTATTTTCATATACTATTAAAACAATTGAGCGTCAAGCTTACATTTAAAAAAATGTATTTTAGTTTATAGTGCAGATATTACTTGACGCACACAATATACATGGCGCGGCTCAGACATGCACAATAATGTTAAAATTGATACAAAGACATTGAATGAGCGGGATACATATACGTGTTATTTAAAAGTGTTAGATTTAAAGACTTCAAGAAGAAGAAGATCGTAAGAAGATCGTTGTAATTACACTAGATATCATTAAAGTCATATGGTCGTGGAGTGTAATAAAAAAGAAGCTGAGTACTTAATGATAACATAGCATTTTACATCGGGAAGAAAAAAGCAATAAAAATAAAAACTCATATAAGCGTCACATACTGTTATAAGCTCAAAATGTAAAATATTTTTCGAAATAAATGAAAATTATAAAGTGTCCGTTATTATAATTAGTACACAGGTTAACTTAGTATGTTTGTAACCATTACACATTCATCCATTCAAGATCGTTGGTTCTGGGGCGAACTAACGTGCCGTCAAGTGTCAAGTTAGAGTTAAAGAGGGTATCGACGAGTTCAGTTCTGCTTTTGACGTGTGAACCACAGAGTCATCCAGATTACGCAGGGATGGAAGGAGCAACCGACAAAAGTTTTCCTCTACAGCCTTGGCGACCAGAATTCACGAGTCCCAGGTGAGTAGTTACCCAGTCGTTCTCCAATTCTGCGTGTGAAATTCGCTTCCGCATTGGCCATTTACTTCTTTGCCGCCCGGGACCGGATCGATGGCAGCACCGTCGCTATGACTCAACACAGCTTAGCTAAGACTAAGACTTATATTTTCTGATAATTAAATTTTGATGATTTGGTGCAAATTTTCAAAATGCAGTGAACACCTTCAAACATTGCATGTCTAACTTCCATCGGACAATACATTCAAAAGTTATTTAAGGTCTCCACACTTGCGGAAAGCCACTCAGGTCCTTCCGGCAACACTTGACACTGGGTATGAGAGTATGAACGTTTATACTCACAGACTACGTTGATGGTCCAGGAAGTTTCTAGAAAGAGGGCGGTGACATTGGGGTTCTCTGCGCGGCACGTGATCGGCTTGCCGTCGTCATCCAGCGTCGGGACGAAACTCATCACGCTCAGTGTCAGGTTGTCTCGGAGCTCTTCCTGCAACCAACGAAACTTACAATTTATCGCCGTTCTTTATGCGGAATCAAACATACACAAGAATACCAAACATACAACGTTATTGTCAATGAGGCGCGCGAGATTTAACCCTGCAGTGGTCGCGCATCTAAACGAGACAACAGTGGTCGCGCGGACTACATACGTAGTCCATTTTCAAATTGAAACAACTTTTGTTTTTTTTTTAAGCTTCTTTATTTTACTTATGCAATTATAATTAGTATAGTATGCTTAACTATATAAAATCAGCAAAACTTAGTTAAAATCTCTTTTTTTATAACAATTAAACAAAAACAAAAATACTTCTCTAAATTGGCACAAAAATCACAGCTTTCGTATTGATTGAGATCACAATTAAATGTAGTTATGAAAATTAATTATTAATAACATTTTCTCTACAGGAAAGACACATTATCTTTGAATGATCCCTACAAATAAACTTTTTGCAGGCAGTGCACGACTTTCGGGTGTTTTTATTACGTGCTCTTCCGCAGTCGTGGCAGCGGCGCACCACATTACTCGACGTCGCCTCTGAAGCTAGTGCTTGTCTTTCTTGGTCCGTAATACCAAGGAAATCTTTAATTTTTACTGTCAAAGGCCTTGATAACGATTTTGAGTCAATTCTTTTCTGAGCCAATGGTTTCATCCAAGACAGGGATAAGTTAATCAGGAAGTCACGACGACATACATTTCCATAGTTTTTGTTTGCAGTGTAAATACATAATGCATTAAGTGCACTCAACTTTAGCAAATCGAAGAACACCGTTAGAGGCCATCTTCTAGAGTTTCTCGAAACGTCATATAAAGAACACATTTTATCGACTAAGTCAACACCATTCTTTGTTCTATTATAATATGTTACTATTTCTGGCTTCGAGTATCTCCAGTAGTGTCATCAATTTTCGCATCGTTGTGCATTGTTGACATGAGAATAACCACTTTACTGGGTTTTGGCACATATGACACCATTGTACATGGTTTGTGAAAGCCAAATCTTGAAGAAAATCGTGGATTTCCTGTGGCGACACGAAATTCGCGGGGGACTTCTCGTTTATCTTTTCGAACAGTTCGAACCATAGTAGTGCCGTTTTCAAAAAGTTGTTTAGCAACTCGAAGTGAAGAAAACCAGTTATCCATGGTAATATTCATATTTTTGCCCAGTACAGGTTGAGCCATTCTCATGACGACATCGTGTCTTTCATTGCTCAAGCGAAATGGACCCTCTGGTTGTTGGCCCGCATATATTTCTAAATTGAATGTATATGGATAATGGACGTCAACCAATGCAAAAATTTTGATTCCATATTTTGTGCGCTTGCTTGGAATATACTGCCGGAAACCACAGCGTCCTCG
>PDGT01000042.1:38953-80359 GCA_003671415.1 Megathymus violae
ATCACTACTTTATAATTAATTTATAATAATTCAAAATTGTAACATTCAGTTCTGAATTAAATAGTTTTAGAGATATCGGTCTTTCTATTCCTCACTGCAGCCGCACGTATATAATTAGTTCATAATCACCACAATCTGCGTGACCCACACGGTGTTTCCAATTACATGTGCGCTTGACGACCGCGGTACTCTGTGCAATAATGTCCAAACGTAATTTCTATTGAGCAATTGCGTGCGTAAACATGCCAAATTTGCTATTTAAACCGTGACGGTTAACGTTTCAATAATAAAATTTTACGGGGATTGTCATAAATTGGGAACGCGCTATACTGCGTGATAACGCGTCAGATACGTCACTGGACGTCTTATAGTATATTTGGACGCATGAGTGACGCGAGGCGCTAACGTTGCCGCGTTGTAGTGATCCGTTCGAGTCGATAATCTATGAATTATATAGTATCGTACATACCATTACCCATCAATAGTCACCCATCAGTACGGTAGTCAGTTCCATTACCCATCAGTACGGCGTATTGATTTAATTATACTTGCTTATTATTTACTCCACATTTTTATGAATATTAACATATTTATTCTCTTTGATTGTTTATTGTGTGTTATAAAAGACAGGTAAAGGTTTTTTTTAATTATAATAAATGTTTTACACTACTATATAGATAGCAGTGATACCGTATCGAAAATATACTTTGAAGCGATGTAAGAGCAAACTAAAATTTAGCTATATTATTAATAGAATATGAGGATTAGTATCGCGGATAATACAGGGAATAAAAAATCTGCCACCTAGCCCCACCCTAGTATCATTTCTAAGATTCGCTCGGCAAACAAAGTCTCTGCCAAGTAGAATTTGATAATTTATTGTTAGTTAGAACAGTAGCTTCCATTTACTACGACACAGAACACAACACTAATACATATAATGTACATATACATATTACATATTTTATTACATTGTAATTATCATAACATTTCAAATTATCATAAAATATCATATCATTACAAAAAAAATTTGCGTGGACAAATTAAAAATAACGCATCGATAAAATATTACCTAATGCTAATTAAATAAATTTCTACACTTGGAAAAAAAGGATGAATACGAAAGCAAAGAACAAGAAGAAAAAAGAGGAAGAAAACTGAACTTCTAACACATTCAGAATTTCCATCTATCCGCAAATATATGCGCGCGCAGGGCCGGGAGGGTGCGCGGCTGGCAGGCACCGCAAACACTTTATGCGTCCCAGCAGGTAGATTCGGTAAGTGATCAGGGTATAAAGTCAGATCGCTGAAGGGTTTGTTTTTTAATATAAGTTAATGCCTGACAACAATCCCACCCGATGGTAAGCACTTATGCAGTCTAAGATGTCAACACACTTGCTTATAAAAGCCCATTCATTCTCTTGAAGATTCCCACATCGTAAGTAGGCGGGAACAAGCAAGACGACGCCGGCAAGCTATTTGATGGCCAGGACATTGCTGATCCTGAGGGAGTTGTAATTGAGGTGCCTTAGGAGAAACGCTTTAGAGTGAAGTCTTTTGTGCCTTATCTAATAACGACTCATAGATGGACCGGTGAGGGTTTCGCATGGATAAGTTAGTGTCCAGTTTTCTGCGGACTAGCGCGTTAGACAGAAGCCGAATGTAGCTGCAGTCGCACTTTGAATTGCGTTAATAGTTTTGTCCATACTATTTAACGATTCCTTTGCAACAATAGCTAGGAGTACCTATATGTTCATTAAAAATAAGCTTTTGTACAAATGTGATAACTAGATCTTTCATTACTACGATCCTTTTGATCATGTCAAGTGCATAGGATTGTGATAATGTTTACATTACAATAATGTAAAAATTATAATATTGTTTTTATATAATTATTTAGTAAATTCATGCATAAATAATAATACGATACTATGAAATATTTAAACATATTGTAATAATAAAATTACTTCGACATTCGACTGCGCGCGTGTGTGTAAACGTGTATGGGAATACAAATTATACATACCTCAATAGGTGCACTTCGGTGGACGTATCTTACTCTAAGACTCTCTGTTCGTCTGTCCGTACCAACATTCAAGTAAACATTTGAATTTGATAAGAGGTCACGTTAAAGCACATAACACACGCAGAGATTTGTAACTTTTTATGCTTACAAATATATATTTGATGAAGTATATTAACAAGACAGAACCCGACAAGCGTCGTGGACAGACAACTCCAAGCAGCTAGTTTAAAAACGAAGTGTTCCGATTACTCGGTGGTTAACTGGCAGCGAAATAAATCACAACCGGTTGTTATTAAACTCTGTTCTGAAACAAAACTTGTTCCGCGAGTTTCAGAAAGAAACTCGCTTAGTTGGCACAAGTTTCAAGTTGGACTACGTGTGGATTTTGTAACAAACTTACAATTACGTAGCCATGACGAATGAAGTGGAGTTAGTGACTAACTCAGCCGTTCACAGAGCCTAACTTTGGCGTTGGGAACGCATCGAGCGCAACATTCCTTTTATGACAACCGATTATACAAACCGAGCACAGAACCGAACGGACACTTAAATACCACAAGATTTATTTTTAAGACTTCTAAGTGAAGAAGTCGAAGGTCAGGCAACTCGGGGCGAGAGGAGTGTTTAGGTATGTTTGTATGTAGGTATCTTTAGCATCGCGGGATGCATAAGTGAGCTGTTACTATGACAAAAATTATTATAATTAATTAAAAATATAATTCATTTATACTGTACTGTACTGTATCGTATACGACTAAGAAATTAGTCGGTCGTTCTGATTCAAATAAATCGGTCTACATATACGAATGTTTTGTAATACAGACGAAATCATACCGTAGTTTTATCATCGCTCGACGAACATCGTCGTTCGATATATATTTTTGGTTCAACGGTACGATGCCGAACGACAATCGATTATTTTTATGTAACGTGAGCAAGAAATAGCACGAATCATGATGATGAATCAGCACGAACTTTCATGATATTGTCACTTCTACGATCGGACACGGTATGGAAACGTCAGTCACATCATACAATATTTTAATGTGACAATTTTGAAAAGTTATTTTTATTTGCGTTAATTTAAATAAAAGTCGAATTAAATATATTTTCCGGGACGTCTTTATTGATACTCGTCTACATCTTAACTCTGGCACAGAGATGTCGAAAGATACTTCTTTAATTAAATCTTGGTACTTCTTTTAATATTGCGTCGACGGCGTGTCCAACTATTCGTAGATTTATTTCTGTTATTCAGTAGTTACGGAACTGAAAAGGAATTAAATTAGATCCAGCATGTTTGAGACAAGTTGACGAGTTTCCTGTTTGAAGAGTTGTTGGCAACATTAAGATCAATATTTATTAACAACTGGGATTTCAAACGAAGTGTCTGAATTGAATTTATTTCGTTTTAAAAAAACCTTCGATAACCCAATAGTGTCATCGAATCGGTAATATACCATACATTATTTTTATTGGCATATCTGCCGAGATGGTGTCAATTACATATAGAAAAGTTTAGGTTAACAGCGCGTCTTATTAGTACCGCAGCGTAGTGTCAGGTGGTACTGATGGGCTAACAGTTTCGCTTCGTGAAGTGGGACGCAAGTGTAGGAACACAAGCTGAAATGTGAAAATTCCTTATTTGTCACAGTATGAGATCATAGGAAAATATTTTTGTTACTTAACGGTTTCATACACATTTGCGTCCTTAATTAATTATTGAATTTTAATATTATATAAAAATTTTATTAATTGGTATTGCCATTAGAATATTTTATGTACTTTTTAGATTATTATAATGTCAAATTAAACTTAAATTAAACAAATTAAATTTAAATGTCAAATTTTACTTATAATATTGTATTGAGTAATAACATTTATTTATGAATATTGTCTGCATGGGCGCCGCCAGGATTTTTTTCAGGGAGGTGCGTCTGCATCTATACATTATACTGTTAACTAATATTAAATATAGAATTATACTAATTTAACTTAATATAAAAATCTATTTTTTTTCTGTGTATTTTTTATTGATACTGCCGGCGCCCATGATTGTCTGTAGATTACTTTTACATTTATTGATCAATTCTTCGGTTTTAAATGTCTTCGGTATTTTATTAAATATTATGTTAATGTATACAACATTACAAAGGGGACTTTTTTAAACAAACTTACACGCGACGCTAGAATACCTAGTCATAAGTGAACTTTACAGTTTCGAATATATAAATTAGCAGGACACTTAGAATTTTTGCTTTACTTAAGTAGGTTCTGCAGGAGTCTGTAGGTCGTACGTTCCACGGAACTCCTACGAATTTTTTCTGTTGGATAAGTAGGCCGTTATCGCGAGCGCTGTCCCCGCGAGCAGGTCGCCTTGTACTCGTTCGTTGGTGTTTGCTTTTAGTACGACTAATGCATATAGTGTAGACTGTGATAATTTTAATTTCACCTCTTTAATACAAATTTGCTAATTGAAGTAGTTGTCTAAAGTACCTAGCGATTTAAGAATGTTTGTCTCATTAATGTTTATTTTATTTGTAATTTGAATTGGATTACCTTCGGTTTCCGATCATTGATTTGACGGTTATGTTTTGTTATTTGGTTTATAAATGTTTTTATAAATGTTTATAAACGTTTCTGTTATAAATGCTTCTGTTATTTGGTTTAAACTGCTTCAGTCTTTTTTTTACCTTTAAATGAAAGCGAAAAGTCCTCAGCGAGTAACATGCATTGTATTAAGTCATTTTGGCGGAACATTTACGTGAACAAGAAATAAGCCGCTTCCTATCACGCTTCCTTCAGGATAAGAACTATTTGTTGTGATTATACAAGCCCGATTGTGGAATTTGAACTCTCAGGGATTTTCATTTCGGTGGAGTGCCGACTAATTATTGACATCAAAAGGTTTCGACTCACCACTACCACTTATTTAATATACGCGTCCATATACATGAACAAGGTTAAAGGATTTTTCACATCGAATTTCGAACCATTACGCTACCGTAGACCTATAGCAGACAACCTAATTTATTAATTCCGGTTAAAATTACAAAACTGTAGCTCGCGTTCTTTGAACTTGAAAATTTTTCATTCCAAAGCAGTGGAACAAAACAGTTTTTTTTTGCGTCCAAACAAAGGAGATAGGGCTACCCTCCGGAAATCGGGGGATGGGGGTGGTGAATGCTTATAGCATACCAGCGCAGCCGACTGCGCTGGTTATGTGGGACTCCCGAAAAACCTAGGGGCCTACCCACTAAACACCACCCGAGGTTGGCTTTGGCCTGGAGGCCTCTAAGCCGTCATCTGATGCGACCCCCTTTAGGGAAAGGAGGCGCTATTCAAAACAGTGATAAAGACAATTTATTTATGCACTACGTATATGTAACACACACACATGTACAAATAAATAACAATTTACTATAATTAACTAAACAGTTAATTGAAACACGTCTTGTATTCAATAGTAACTAACTCAATAATGGACGGTGTACAGTGTGATTGCTCAAATCGATGGCCATCGATCGTGAACCAAAACGTTTAGGCAAACACCAAGTGTCGCAGGTGTCGGCGTCTCCGCAAATAATGGCCGCCGTCAGCGGCCAACACCAAACACTGCCTGTGTACTGCTGCGTCGATGCGTGACAAGGGGGTGTGAACCCTTGTTCACAACGTCCAGAACGTAGAGAGCGTAGGTTATACGATATCGAGTAGACGAGGAACATTGAAGTATGCCAGGTTTATTTCTGTTTATACGTAAGTACGGGGTGAGTGTGCAGTATATGCTGCAAAATAACAATGATAGTCGATAACCAGGACAATTCTTGGACATTTATAAATAATATAAAGTAGAAGTAACACGTCATAATATATGTTATTAGTATTATTTGTACTGTAAGTATTGAGGTGTATGTTAGAATTTTTGCTTTAATTAAGTAGGTTCTGCAGGAGCCTCCAGGTCGTACTTTATATGGAACTCCTTAAACTTTTTTCTGGTGGATAAATAGATCGTTATCATAAGCGCTGACTAAAATGGCGTTTAAAGCGAAGTTTCAATGTTTAAAAAATGTTCCTTCATTACTTGTAAATACCTTTTACTACCATCCTGCTCAAAGATTCCATCACACAACATCTATTTATATCTATAATAGATAGCTTTTTCGGCAGAGAATTTCAAGAATATTTTATGATATGTTTGAGTATTAATATATTTAACAAAAAGTTTTAGTATTCCAGTTAAAGCCACATCGCCATGGCTCCATGGAGTGTTTTGCTGAACACATCAAAAAGACACTGGCCCCCACGTCAAATAATTACGGATGTTCGAATCTCCTGTCAAACTATTTGTAAGGAAGTCTTTAAGTCTTGGAAGTAACGTTTATTAATAGCGCTTCTGGTTTCGGGATTCGAGTATTATTGGTATTATATTATCTTTCCGTGAAGCCTATCCGACCGAGCCTCGAGTCGGCCGTAAAACGACATCATGCTCCGGCTGGGGGCTTGAGACCCGGTATTTTTTTTATTTTACTTATTAGACAACGCAACAGTGACGCCTTTGGTGTTACTGATGTCCATGGGCGACGGTGACCGCTCACTATCAGGTGGTTCGTCCGTTCGTTTGTCGGCTATTTACATAAAAAATGAGTTATGCGGCACCTAACCGTAACTGCTCTCAGGCCCCGGTAGAAATAAATGGCTACGTAGCAGCACCGCGACAACGACCGTCACACAAGTGTATAATATGTGGTCCGACCGAGCCGTTTCACTCCCATTCTCCGTATTCTGTTCGGTATGCAATTAAAAACAGCTCACGGTTTTTTGGAAATGAACTCAATTACATTGTTCCGACAATGAACTCACAGATCGGTCGGTCAGAGCGGAGCGTGCCGCCTCTTTAACATTACATGTGAGCTTAATAAAGCGCGTTCGTACCGCAGAGGGCACTGCAGGGCAATCGCAGCATTTCAGACAATTTAATAGGCAATTATTTGCGAATCGTCGCTAATTAAGCCGAGATAGTCGTTAATGGGTTCCGCTCGCTCCGGCTCTAGTAACGTCACCGTTCAGGCCGGCCCGTGGTTGGCTTGTCGTCAACACGGCACAGAGCGCCGCCGGAGGTGCGCGACGACCGTGTTCAATTTATTTTAGATTCGGGATGTCAAATGTGTTTTTATATTTAACTTTTTGTCGTATCCAGCACGCGTGACTTTTAAAATGGATAAAACGATCCATTGACATTTTAACTTCAACATCTCAGTCCGATTGCGTGTTCTGCTAATTGAATGGTGAATCATTCCCAATAATTCTAAAATATACAATGTTATGGTCATGTTTATCGACCAAATACAAAAAAAAATAAAGGAGTTTTTCTTTTTGTATTCTGTATATATGCATAAATGCCGAGAAACTATTTGCTTAACATAATTTGTCGAGTAGGGGAAGACAAAATAACGCGGAACTGACTACATACGAGTATAATCACAAATTTTCCGAGTGCCAACTAGCGGCGGGCTGTTCAGCGGGACTATTAACATCGACGGCCGAGCGGGCCCTCCATAAAGTGCAGGAATTTGTTCGCTGCAGCGCTGGAGTATGCGAGCATGTGCCGATCTACACCGAGAGCGCACTGAATATTTCGTACGCCAGTTACCTCCTATTAATGTTATTAAGGGTCTGTTAATTAAATCGACTTAATTCTAGAGCCTCGAGACGTACCACATTATATTATATTAACTATCGAATTTCCATTACCGTATCATAAGTTCCAATTCAAATTATGAAACTTGTATTACAATATTCGATGACTATTTGTGAATTGAAATGAGAACTACACAAGTAACGTTTATCGACCGGCGCTGAAAGTTACTCTATTTATTTAACAATGAAACCACAAAGTTAAGCCCTACTCATAAGTGTGTGACAGCATCGATCCGATATCAGTGTACACTGCGATGTGATGTAATCAAATCTCGTTCGCATCATTCGTGCGCCCTTCATGCTCCATACCTGAACAGCGTGACTACATCGGCCACCTACTTAGTCACACCATAATACGCACATCCTCATACCGGTGACCTCACAGAGTGTTTGAATTTTGCTATAAAAATATTTGTATCAGCGCGTTGTGTGCTTTATCCTTAACCGGTTGCACAATGAGTAAAGTGTTACCGCCAACCCACAGTGGAATTAAACAAACCGGATAAAGTACCTACTCTAACAATAATTAATTTCTCGGTATGTTCCACTAATGAAGTAGTTAGTGCTAATTTACTGTACGCTCCACGTGAATACTTTAATATTTTAACCATAACGGATACTCACAAGTCGTGAATTTCGTACCGATAATTTAATCAAATTACAGCTGCGCGCCACGTAGCGGGCAAACCACGCATCTTCCGTATATAGTATACATATCCGGAATATTCGTTAAAACTATGTAAAAAATTTATTTCCATCACGGTAGTCTCGCTGTGGCCATTATCCATATAAAGGAGTCGAAATACCGTTAAAAACACAATTATAAAGTTTATTTACATATTTTTAAAATAAATATATTAGTATAAATTGAAAGCTACGTTTTCACGCTTAAATTATTTTATAATGGTAGAAGTGATTTTAATTTTTTGAAGATAGTTACATAATGTACCAACAGGATTAGAAATTTTAAATAAATATATAGAGGTTATAGTTTTATTTTATGTGCGTAATTGTATTTTCGCTCGTGTATTTTTTATTATAGTTAGATTTTACTTAGCAATGTTTACCTTATACATATATTGCTTTTCA
Organism: Megathymus violae; assembly: GCA_003671415.1. Classification (NCBI taxonomy): domain Eukaryota; kingdom Metazoa; phylum Arthropoda; class Insecta; order Lepidoptera; family Hesperiidae; genus Megathymus; species Megathymus violae. The sequence goes on from PDGT01000042.1 coordinate 47,766, forward strand.
AAAACTTTTTGGTCAAAATGCGCTTTAATTTAGACGCACTTGCACTGACCAGATCTATGTCACATACTCGTCTGGTAATATTTAATGACTTACTTATTCACCTAAAGAAATAATTTTGCCTGTAATTAGTTACAGATGGATCAACGTAAAGAGGAGCGAGTATTCTGTTATTTAATCTAGGAACTATAAAGGTAATATTATTTTATAGCTCGGGAAAGTCTACAGTACCATTTACTATATTAAATACAGACCGAATCAGCCAGTCGTCTAGACCCAAATACAAAGAAATATATGATGCATTCGACATTGTTACATATATACCGAATGAAAATATTTGCCTGTATACGTATCTAAAGAATCACTATTGTACTTGTTCGATGCAAGTCACATATGTATCGTACTTAGGATTCCGGACCTATGACCCGTATTTCAGGTGGCAGCGGACATAATACAATAAAGGACCTTCCGAGTTTTTATATTTCTAATTCTGCTAATGTTCAAAGTACAAAACCAATAGTATAATTTTTTCTCCGTGCAGTTTGCGTCATAAAACGTCGGAGGGGTGAAGCGAGTATTTTGCTCTCTCTCCCACTCACGGGCCTTATGTGTGGGCATAGTGATGCGCATTATTGCTGTCGATAAGCGTTATCGATAGTGTATTTAGTTTTGTCATTGTTAGGTTTCGACACGGAAGGATCGCACGTCAAACAAACTCGCTAGTTACTTGCACACTGTTTTAATGAATCACTATGGCGCGACGTGCAGGCGCAACCCGCACACATAGACATATATAACAGTCATTATGTGGGATTGTGATAAAAATGAAAGAAAAATAGATAAAACATCGTATTTATTAAAATAAGAATAGTAATGTTTTAAAATAAATTAATTATTGGGTATGTATGTGTAATATATTGCAACGCGACTATTTAGAAACCATAGAGCAGCGTGTCTATGCGCTCAACACTTTTTATTATGAAGCTAACCGCGATAGGCCATGGCGGTATTATTTCTATTAATAAGGTTTTTTAAACTTACAAATGAAACGGCTACAAATAAAAACATTATATTTTATTGTATCTGAAAAGTTAGATACACCACAGTAGGTATGTATTAAAAACTATAAGTACAAAAGTTTAGAATGTAACAAGTAATAATAAAAATGAATATAAATACTTATATCTAAGTTTAAATTGAACAGCAATTAAAGATAATAGTGATAATAACTTATATTTAAAAATTAAATCTAAAAGTATTTACATTAAAATTCTAAATTTCAGAGTCATCGTCATCCACATGAATTACGAAATCTTCTGCCAGGTGAGTTTTCTTCAAGTCTTCATCTTGGAGTTTTTCTGCATACTTCTCACAATCTTCCCAGTTCTTTTGCGAATTTAGCCATTGTGTCACTAAAGAAATTCAGAGAACGAATGCGCAAAAACACTTATTTTCTCTTGGATTTTCTGCATTAATTTGCAGGTATTAGGTAGGGGTAATGATGAAAAACAAATTACATAACAACTGACAAACAGTGATCATAATATTACGATATCGCAGCACCTTTGTATACCGCACCGCTGCCGTGTACCTGCCTTCGATGACTCATTTGTTTTTATCAATATTGGCGTTGCGTCCGCGCAATATGCTCATCGCCCTAGCCGGCTTATCTATTATGACCCAAACTGCACGGAGAAAAAAATTATATTATAGTGTTTTTATTTGGTATTATAATGTTATAGATTGCAATAAAATAATACTTTTAGTAATAAATAAGCCTACTTATGGCTTAGAAAGTTGTGTCCGTTTTAGGGTCTGCAATCCCCTTGATCAAGTGCCCCTGCAGCTCATTGGCATACGTAACTACTTTCAGATACAACTGCGATCAAACCCAGTCATGCGTTCGACATCTCAGACGCCATCACTACTTAACATCAGGTGAGATTATTGTCAAGCATTAACTTATTTCATGTAAAAATGTGTCTAACGATATCGTGCAATAGCTATCACTAGCCCAACGAGTTTCCGACTCACAAAAAAAAGTGTTTTAGTCGTCCGGGAATGCAGCGGGTACGCGAGGTGCTCACGGCTTATTAAGCGGCGCTGGCCGCCCGCCAGCCTCCGTTGTGAATAAGATTTACGTAAGTTGACTTAGACCGTTACAATATACATGCTTGGTGAAGCCATGTTTACAAATGTGACATATAAAAATTTTGCTAATGCTCAAGCACATGGTTCTTGAACAACGGGATCAGACAGCAAGGGGTGAGGCCGAAAGCCCAAGTAAGATGTAAAAGCAAAAAAAATAAGGCGTGTGTTCAGTTCACACACGGTAGAAGTGAAACGTCCAGAAAACTACATTTCGGAAGAATGAGATGATTGCAGAATACCGAGAGAGGGATAATTGTAGGGTTTATTTCATTATATTGTTACCAATTAAAAAAAAAAGTCATGCCGTATTTATTTACAGAGTCAGACATGGTGCAAGTTTAGGTTAGGGTTGGAATGATTTTTTTTAAAACGTTGTTTAAAATAAGTTTTTTCTTTTACAGAGTAAGTCGTCGGCAAAGTGCAGTTGTATGGGATAAATATGAAGTTACAAAAAGCCTGATAATTTAACCGGATTGTAGAGCTCAACAAGAAATATAAGAAATAAAAGGAAAAAATATAAGGAAAACATATACTCAGGAAACACATACACACACTCATATGTTCATCGGGTAATGGAATATTATTATTATAACACAACGTGCATACGTACTCGTATGCTGGGTATAACCGTTTTTCGATATAAAAACTGTAAAGTTTCAATCTCATGGCGCGCCAAAAAATGTTTCACTTCAAAAAATTGTCGGTTGGTGACAATTAAGTAATGGCACGCGAAATACGATGCGGTACAACGAGGGCGCGGCGCAGCGACAAAGCGGTGCCCGCGCATAATAAAAATATCTGCAGTATTATAACCGCCCTTGAAGCGTACGTGACGTGACGGAGCGGGGAGGGCGGCACGCGCAGATTTATCATGCGTACGTGATGCGAGTTGCTATGAAAAACGGCCAATAATGTTAGCAGGTGTACACGCCTATTTGTGGCACTTAAGATGTAACTCATATTGCTTATGGTATAATAATATGGCTTTTTGTATTATTAACTGAAGCATGCTCATATCATCGGTGTAATATCTACATATCTTTGAAGTTATATTTCTTATAGAAATAAAGGGCGTAATGTATATTATTAATCAATTAATTATTATACTTGGCCTCCTATATATTATTATAATATTACTTGGTTTTTGCCATTATGTAAACAATAATTATTGCAAAATATTGTTAGTATAATAATTGCCTTCAAAAGTTATTACAAAACCTGGTCAAGTCTGAACCGGATTCGCGTAGAATACAGTATCGTACTGCAAATATGTAGATTAAATTTTCTAATACATTTTTTTACAAACAATATCAATTAGTCTCAATCCCACCTGATGGTAAGTTGTGATGGAAGTCTATTCACATCAGTCATGCAGTGCATACAAAGAACGACAAAGCAAACCGCGTCGTCCGTCGAGTTGTTCAATGGAGAAACGGTGATGGGGGAAATATTTCGAACAATTCCTGCGCACATTTTCCAAAACTGTGCTCAAGGATTTGAAGATTGGTTTCGACCAGATCTGGGTCACCAATGAGCCTTTTTGCACGCCTCTTCATCGAGTACAACGCTGATATTATCGCTATATTTATCAGCACCAGCTAATGTGACAACAGTACTCTACACACACTCGAACCTGTTCGTTATATAAATCTCAAGCATAGAGGTGTCGCAGCGCGGTAATTGTATTGACGTATTATTGCTAACATCTGAACACGACCAAGCCGCCTTCTCTGTGGCTGTATGAGCCATAGTGCCATCTGGTTTTAACAATGGAGGTAGCGTGGGCCGACAGAAGTTAGTCTCAATCGCTTTGGCAAGAGACTAAAAAGCTCTACTGCCGGATGATTGGTTAGAGAGTTTTGCATTGATATGTTGAATTCTGTTATGATTCACCTTCAGTAGTGTCTTTCTATATGCCTTTTAAAGGATTTCTTCTTAGAACGCCGATACTTTGCGGCTCTCAGCGTTAAACTAAGAACGAGCTTTGCCACCGATGGGGACGTCAGAATATACTATGGATTTGAAATAGAATATAAGATTCGATCAGTGACGGTCCTTGCAAATTTATTTTGCCTTAATATTTTGAGGATAGATTGACATGGAACTTTTGGAAATGCTACCACACAGCGATTCCTTACTGATCTGTCCCATATTCCTATCTCTCCTACACAAATACTATGGTTTGCGCTTTTAAATGTTATTCCAGAGCATCATTAAAATTTATACACAGTAAAACGCGATGGATTATGAGAACGTATTGAATTGTAATTCCGCGTATCCTGGTGCGATTTTGCGTCGTCGATTGATCACGGCTGAAGACGAACGCCCGGCTTAGCGTAACATTACGATGTGCCATTGAAAAGAGATACAAAAAATATACAATAATATGTTTTCGTTTTATTTACAGAATAATTTTAAGTAAAAATTTCTTAAAGTATGATTGCCTCTCGTAAACTAGTTAGCGAGTTGAATAAAGTAATATTCTGACCTAGCGTATCGGTGCTCGTTACAATCTACGATATTAGTGTAGCTCATGCTCCACTCACTTGGAATAATGATTTTATTACGACTAATTTAATTTTTTTTTCGTGTTGATGTTAGATAACCAAGATTTTGAACCAAGTACACGGCCCTTGCGACTAGCGTATGTGAATGTGTTTATATCAATAAAATATTTTTATTTTATTTTAAGATAAGTTCAGTACGTACATATCAAAAGTGGTCATGCCTAACCAACGAGTAGTGAATTTCACTACACAATAGGTCGCCGGCGCTGCTGCAGCTGCAAACGATCACGAAGTATCCCGTTGAACGCTTGTCGTTGTCTAAGTGCATCACACTTCTCTTAAGAATCGAGATTTTTCTCAAAGCGTTACAGGACATATATGTAAACTCGCCCATTTATAGATTTTATACCTATTGTCAGTACTGAGGCACGATTTAATTACATCTTTCGCATTCTTTTATAAACATAGTGACTGGTGAATTTAATGTCGAGATGTGGTTTTAAGCAAATCATTAAATAATAAACAGAAAAAATAAAACTTATGCAATATATCAAATAAGTTGCCGTTTTATAGCAAATAAGTTGCCATTGAGTTCTAGATCAATCGAAACTAGCCATTTAACTAATATTCAGGCACCGAATGCTCTGCCTGTTCAGTGAATACGTAGTGATTGTGGGTGGTCTAGTTTAATATGCTAAAACCAGCATATTCTCAACCCACTTAGTTAAAAGGAGCATCGCTAATAGTAAATTATTTAAACTGTATGAATACATCGAATACTCTGGAATTTATTTTAAGCAACATACTCTTTAGTTAAGCACACAACAAATCTATGGAAACTAAAAACATATTTAAAAGTTTAAAATTAAATTAATGTAATTGATTTTAAATTTTATTTTAAATTTAAAAAAACTAAAAAAAAACGAAAACTTATTGTCTTTTCTTTTCCTGCCGGTAGTTAATTTCCTTCGTGAATAAATTCAATTTACACAAATTTTCCAACGCTTTAACGGCTTCCCCCGCAAAGTGTCATCGAGACACCTGCAACCACGCGGCTCATCCTGTGCCTGAAGTCCCCTCGGCTGCCCTCGGGCGAGGGGCCGGGGCGAGGCACACTAATTAAAATACCTGGAAGTTTGTCAAAATAACTCTTCTTTATTAAAATTGGTCGTCCTCGCCCGCGGCCCCGTCGACGCTCGCTCGGTGCACGGCCCCAAAATAGACGTTACGGGTATCTCAACTTCTACTTAACTTACGTAAAATGTGGTCCCAAAGCGAAAACAACATATTAATAAAATAGTTTGTTTTAATAAAATTACACAAGCGGTCAGCGTTCTTTTTTGGGGCTTGGAGTTCATTTTTACAATAACGTTCCAAGTTGATACGCCAGTTACCCGTTGGAAGTTTTAAGCGACGCGTTAAAGCACAGCTTGCAACTAACATATATCGTGGTAACATATATTTTGTAATTAATATTGACAAGGAAGCCTGGAAATAACAGTGTAGTAACAGGAGTTTGCCTACAGTAATGGCCCACGGCCCACGGCCTGTTAATGCTTTCTGTCAACTGTCGATTCGCTGAGCGATCATTACGAGGTCGACAGTTAACAAACACCGGCCCACACATGACTACAAATACTGAAAGGAGTGCAAACACGCCACTACGTGCTGCTCTAGTGTAGTTTGGTTAATTCTAATTTTAAATGGCCGTTCGGTTAAAATTAAGTTTGACTAGGTACTTTAAAATAAAATTCTCTCCCGAAATTTAAATATTAAACGGTTTTAAGGCACTAAGGTACACTGGATGTACATTGGGCGGTGGAACGCGAATCGAAAGGGTTTTCAATTCGCTAGCTGGCTGTAATTACAAAAACAAAATTCATTTTATACAGTTGAAAATAAAAATAAAGCTCATTATCGTAAAATAGCGAACATAAAATATTAATGGCTAAAAATACGCGTGATACAGTTAACAGGTTCTGATTGAATAATTAAAGGTTTCGAAGCGTATTTATTGGAATCGACCTTTGATTCGAGACCTCGGCACCGATTGTCTCGACAAAAACGACTTTCATATCGATAAAAACGATTTAAGTATTATTTCAAATTGGCTAATCAATTAGCACTGCACGGCGTGGAGCTTTCAATTTGATTGAGGAAATTCAGAAAGTACTCCACCACGCTTTTCCAGTACGAATTGGTTAGGTTATATGGCAGAGTTACTCATACCGGAAGTCGAAGGGTGAAGGACCAGATTAAGAGCGGCCCACGGAGTATGTTTCCCCGGCGCGGTGAGGTGTTTCGGGCCCGAAAGGGTCCGATTGGCGGCAGTAGAGCGCTCACGGTGCCCGAGAGCGCTCTAGGCGAAGGCGGCCCGCATAGGCGGGCCAACCGTCGGGGCGTCACGGTTGTATGCGCGAGCGATCCCGTGGCGCCCCATGAAGACGATGAGGGCCCCGCTGGGTTTTAGTGGGTATTCTGGCACGTAGCGGACGTGCCAGCGAGTCCCACATACCCACCGCCTCCCCGCGGTGGGATGCGTAAATGCATTTACCAGCGTTAAAAAAAAAAGGGTAACGGCCACCCCTGGACATTCTGGCGCAATTTGATTTGGATGTAAGGGTCTTACATGAGATCCGCGTCTTTCGTCAGAGGGCTGAACCCTTCGACGAAGAGATATTCGGAGCGCTTCAGAGTAGAGCCAGACGGCGTACTTGTAGGTGCTTCCGCGATCGGCTCCAGGAACCTCAGAACAAACAGCAACGAGTGGTTGCCGAAGGAAGCTCATAAGGAAACCCATTCCGTTCCAAAAGGAATGGACGATTGCCAAGTGTTAAGGAGGTTAGCTCAAGATGGTAACCCCCAAGATCCTTATATTCTCATTAATGGTGAGAGATGTGTTCTGGAATTTTGGCGCTATAATAAATTGGGTTCTATTAGCGGAAAACGCACCGACTTGTATCTTTAAGAGGGTTAAAATGGACTAAATTAGTTGACCTCATTCGGTGACCCGCTATAGGAAGCCATAGAGTGACCATAATTGTCGATTTCGATCTCTAGTCGAGTTTATAAAACATTTGATAGATAAATGATTATATTTCGGAACAGTTACTTGTCCTATGACACCTGTGAAACATCTAGTATACGTATGTGGGTGTAATTGAATTGAATTTTATTTAGATGTGTTTCGATGCAGATATTATAAGGTTGCTACATGAAAATTAAAAATTATGGATGTGTTTTTCGATGACAATTATAAAGTGTAAAGAATAATTAATATTAATAACGTTATGTCAAACCAATGTTATCAAAATGTCAAACCGTTTCTATAACTCTCCCGCTGGATTTAACTGACTTAAGTTAAATTCAGATTCACAGGGTCACCTTGTATCAGTGAAGTGAAGTGAAGTTATACAACACCTACCGAACAAGCAATGTTCCCCGGGTCCACCGGTATAGCGGCGGTCGGTGACAACTCGATGACAGAAAACATGTTCGATACTGATTTGAGACTGAAGAGTGACCGAGACTGAGTTGAAGAGCGTGTTGAAATACCGTCCAAGACGCCTCGACTATGACAAGACACTTCGACTTTATAGCTCCAATCGAGGGTTACAGTTTTTACCAAATTATAATTATTAATAGTCATACAGTTGATACATTTTATATAAAACTCAGTTGTGAGCGATAGTTGTTGTAATAATAATTATTATTTAAGCCTCGTCGTGCAGTGAGACGGTCGAGTCGTACGTTGCACACTTTCACAGCTATGCAATACTAATAAGGACAGTTTTAAGGGTGCCACGTGACCCCGGCCGGGACGCGTACTCATTCGCTCGCGGACGTGACGCGATGACTCCTCATTTAAAACGAAATGCATGGAACAGTGCAACGTCGCCTTACATATTGTAACAACAAAAACATTTTTTTATTTCAAAACTAATTACTTACTAGTTTATATTGCGAATGTGTTCATTAGATAAATTTTTTCTACATTTATTTTATTTTTAAACGGTTTTATTTAGCTTGCCCTGTTTGGGTCAAATTTAATAATTGAAATTTAACCCCTTCCTGTTGACAGATTGACCGGATATTTCGTACACATCTTTAGTTATGATGACAATATCATTTGATATATTCCGAATCATTGTAAATCCAAGATGGCCGCCGCTACAAAATGCCAGATTTCATATTTGTGTAAGGTAAATTAAAAAATTAAAATTAAAAATTAATTAATTATTAATTAATCTAAATTACCCTCCTATACTGCTGTAATGTCGCATTAAATTACCCTCCTATACTACCTTCATTTCTTACAATATTTGCTAAGTAATAATCTTCAATGGGGGTATTTTACAAGTTCAGCTATTTTAGTACCTCGGCGATCTTGTGGAGGCAGGAGTTGCAATAACGGTCGGCATTCCGTTCTCGGCAGCCGACAAGTGAAGTTGTCTCCCTAGTGTTTACAGTGTATAAGTGCATAAATGGTGCGAAGATATAATACATAATCAGTGCAAGGTAATGCTATTTTGTCATTTGGTAGATTTAATATTTAAAGGCCAAATCACGGATATTTATTTATGATATTAATTATAGATCTATTCCGTAGTTATAGACTTAATTCTGTCTACAATTTAAAAAATAGATATTGTAGCAAATAAAACTTTTCGTAAATATTAAATAAAGTGGTTTTCCCTACATTTGTTTCGATATGAGTAATGTGTATCAAATGAAAGGGCAAGTCTATACTTAGAAATTTTAATCCAAATGTACTAAACAAATGTAACGTCAGTTGTTCGTCAGTTACGTCAACTTTAGAAGAGACGGCGTACACCTTATTCACCCTAAGGGCACACAGTTACAGCACAGTTCAATTGTGGGACGGCTGAAAGAAGGATGTTGCTCTTAATTTTGTGTTCTCAATTTTGACTTCTATTGTCCACAAAATGCAATTCAGCACTGTAGACCAGCAGTTGTGTATTTAGGCTCGAAATTTTTTGAGGAAGGACAAGCATATGTGGCACTGAGTCAAATAAAAAAATAAAAAAAACATTTTTAAACTTAATTTATTTAAAAATATATTTTATTTAAAAATTGTGTGAATGAGTATTGATATAATTTATAGAAATAAAATATTTTAACCGCAGTGCATAAATATGTAAAAAAGGTTCGGTTTGTAAATAATAACTGTAGGAAAGTGGTCTACAACAAGCGACTTAAACAATTTCCACTATTATTTATTGTCCCAACAAACGAACCACCGACAAAAGACAGGTAATAAAGGAGGCGCCGTTCGCTCCTGTCCGCCGCGTTATCCCCGCGAGCCTACGAGTGAAGCGGTCGACGATTATAATATTTTGTGTCACTCGCCGTGACTTGATGTGACGTGACGTGACGTGACGTAACATTTACGTAATATACATAGACATTCATATAATGTGACAAAAATATTTTATATTTATTTAAACAAATCTGACTCAAACAATAAAAAGGACACTGAAGACCATAAACCTAAAATTTCGTCTTATAACGGTATCCAGATCTTGTCACTATGAGGTGATACATGAATTTCTTTCCCAGTGTGTCAGTATCTAATTCCTAATGCGGTAAGGAGGTTATTGCATTCCTCCACCTCGTTGTGTTGCTCGCTCTGAATGTTCATATCTCGTGCCGTATCAGGAATAACTCGACTAGAGAAATCCCAGGGCTGCAGTAAGTTTCGCTGGTATCCGATTTTTCCAGGTTCTGGGAAACTATTTATATTGTACTTAAAATAAGTAAGCAGTCGTTAATATGATTGCACGTGATGCAAGTTGCTTCAAGAAGAGATTTATAGATATGACGCTTCATAATTAGGCGTTCCGTTTCAGTCCTCAGAAGCAGAATATATCTATGACTGACACATATTTTAGGTGCAAACTTTGGGATTGGTACAGCGAAATCTTTCATCGTTCAGTACAAGCCAACCTCTCTTGCTCATGCATTATAGTACAGCAAATGAGGCTATGTCCCGAAGATTTTCCTGTTGAAGTTCATACTGGGAGTATAAACAATTTCTTAATAAATAAAATTGACTTATATTATGACTTAATAAATAAAAAAGGCTAGGATTTGCAACATGCTATATAATTCTGACGATAATCATGAATAATATTTAAGATCGATTTAGTCTCAGAGAGACGGTTGAAAAGTTCATCCCTTTCTTGGTATTAGTGACGTTCGCGGACCGCGGTGAATGTCAGGCGGCCAATTTTCTTGTCTGTGGATTATTGACGAGGGTACGATTTGCTTCTACATAATTAATTTCAAATTACATTTATGACTGATCTAAAGGCGAATGAGGGTATGAATAATGCAGCATTTACAAAGCATTTTCACCACTTTTACATATAACAACACAAATCTGTTTTTTATGATCTTTCATTGGAGTGAATCTCAGTTATCATTATAATTATTTTTGTAAGAATCAATAAGTTCCCATTGAAACTCTTACGAGTATAATACTCACTTAGCAGTTCTTGTATGTAATATAAAAATGACTTATACAACCCGTTCTGACGTCATTACCAACGGCAGTGAGAGATGAAGCGTTGCATTCGTGAGACTATAGACAACTGGCGCAATTCAACTGCTTGTATACGTCTTGGAGCCGTGTGCCCTGGCAATCTCCCACTGCTGCAAGATCACTGAAAAACAGTGTGACAACTGCTATTTACTGTAACTATATTGATAACGTGCGACATGGTACCTATATGTGTGTGCAACTGTGTGTATATTTCATAATCTTGCGGCATCTTGTAACGAAAAGCACAGTTTCAAATTTGCAAACTGCGCGCGGTTATTAGCTCCCACATGGTATCTCTAACGTCCTGTGTACAATCTTTATTATTACTAAAATCTCCTTAACAACATTCATTACAATGTGTGAGCTGTAACACACGTTTACGTAGATATTCTAATTTAATTAAATATAACGGGCAACTATTCCGGCATCGTAACGATGTATCGACAACCCAACTTCACAAAATGCGTCGCCCATTTTATAGCCACATCTCCACTATTGCTAATCTATAATTCTTCCATAGATGGCGTCATCCTCCGTTAAATATTAAATATATATATATATATGTGTATATTACTAGCAGAGGGGCTTCGCTTGGAATCAAACGAAGAAGGAGCCCTTAACACCTCTTACACCCTGGCGTCCCTTACTAAACTTGGATGTATAACGTTCAGGTTAAATCACCTGTCGGCCATACATTTCACTCCATTTAAAATTTCCATTTAAGCATCCTTTACGCTTATTACGTTTAAATATTTTAATTTTCATGACAATTGAAGTCATTTTAGATGAGTCGAGATGCCCTCAAGCAAAAATATTTAACCTCAAATTAGTTCTTCCATCCATCCAAGTAAATCAGTTTTTAGAAATTCTACTGGACATTCATTCACAGACGGATCTCTCATAATCGTTGCCGCTCCGACCGGCCCGGGGCCTTGCGAATTCAACGGCTCACTGTTTTTTTCTACAGGTCCCTATTACTGCTACTACCTGATTGGGCGATGACATGTCCCCAATTTTATCAAGGTATTTCTATTTAATTATTTACACCTTATTGAATCCAGATCACAAAGTAGCACCAAATCACCAAATCGAAAATCACAAAGTATGAATAAGATAATTTTAATGCTATTTGAGACTTAATTATAGCTTAAATATTCCTTAATATGTTTCTGTACATTATTGTACACTGTTCCCGGCTGTTGCATAGCAAAAATATTTAATCAAGTTCAAATTGGAAATGACCAAAATGAGGAACATAATCACGCTGAACAAACTCGGTACATATTTCACCACGCCACGCCGGCGCCGCTCCAGAGCGGTTTGATTCCATTCACGAAACTGAATATATTAGATATGAAAGGAAAAGAAAATGGTCGCGAAATAAGTTGCAAGTTTCACCGCCGCACCGGAAGCTTGGTTTCAGTTTTCTTTAAGTAAAGTGATATTGAAAGTAATCTGCATAGACAACACACCTGCACATTGGCCGCTACCCTACGTTGAGACTTAACACCGCTACGTAAGATACTTTATCGATGTCCGGTCACGACGTTCCTATCGTACTCAGAACGAATATATGTTTTCGGATAAGCAAAATGAAACTGTAACGCAATCGAAGAAGGTTCACAGCGTCCTGCACCCTAGTCGCAGAATTCAGATAGGCCATGCGGTATCTAGATAAAATTTATTATTTGATTCAACAACATATTGGTCTGTTGTTTAGAGCGCAGATTTACGAGTATTTTCCATTCAGCCCTTAAACCAAGAATACTTTTATATAAATAAATCGTGTTCCAGTCAGATATGCGGGTCGAATTGGCAGGCTTTAAAATAAATAAGTAAATAACGGTTATAAAACAATTTAAGTGAATTTTCAGAGGTTTCTTTGGCAGAGAAATCTGCCAGCATACCTGCCTTTAATAATGACTTCATTAAGGTTTGATAGATCCATTAGTAATGAAAATTAGGCAGGAACATTATAACTATGTAAACACAAAATACTATACACTTTCCGGAAAGTAACGCCCGATACTATCAACTACAAAACATTAGAATTATATCAATATTAAATAGTAGATTCGTTTAATTTCAGCTTAATGAGCAAGTATTGTACAGTATCCGAACAATACGAGGACATAACAGATAATTATAACTTCTATGAAAGAAGTGAAATTGTTTTTTAAGTAAAAAAATTCATAATTACATTCAAACAGGGTATTATATTAGCCAAAGTCAACGTGAATGTACACATATTATGTATAAGGTTGACACGAAACAAGAACGAAATTACTTGATACGTACATTGCCGTTCTAACGTGGCGAACGGTGTCATTGATGCATTAAACACGTGCAGTGAGGCGATCGATCCCTCTGCGACGAATGACGGATAATGAGAGAATGAAATACATAATCGTTATGATTATTAATTACGGTAGTATTTCAGTCAGCTCGCGCTACCTTGGTCCAAGGTCCCTGGCATTGTTTTTAATGGTTTCATCCTCGCTGTGTTGTAACAGTTCAAAATTTCTTGATCATTAGCAAACTACTAGTACTACTACGAGGTTTTTTATTAAATTTGTTAAACATTTTTAAAACCACTTAGAATCACCTGATCGAAATACAGGTTCTTAGAAACTATTTTGTATAAATATACGTATGTACATAACTATCGGTCACCGGCCTGCGCCCACTTCGCTGGGCATCTTGAAATTTCGTAATCATAAATAAATCAACAAACAAATCAAGAAACTTTAAAAAGTGTCAAAGTAAAATAGTTAATTTGTAAATATTGAATGTAATAATTATCAAATTAAGATGAATAAACAAGCGCCATTTTTTTTATATATTTTTTATATAAATTTAATTAATTTTAAGCTGCTTAGCGTTGACAGTTATTTTTTCCAGACCGGTGTGGTCAAAAACGTGAAACAAGAACTCGGAAGGGGAAAAGTCGCCATCGAGCTGTACACAGTATCCATAGAAGCACATTGCATATGGGATGCCGTAGGTCTACATAAAAAAATATAAGACAGAAATAAATCAAAACCGATCAAAATTTTAAGTAAAGCTTTCATAACTTAGTTCACCGAGCTTAATGACAAGTGTAAGCAGCTCAGCCTCAACAAGGACCATGACACGACGCTTGTGGTTATCGTAGTTTAAAGTGTTAAAGCAAAAACAAGGTGTAAATAAATATTCAACATAACCGGCAACGTCCACAATCTGGACATTTAGATCGACAGATCTGTCTGCGTTTGATTCTGACCTGAGATCTATACAGCACCTTTGCGTATCAGGATACGCAGGTTCGTGAAATGCCAAAATAATCTTGCAGAAACTTTATTTCACTTGAACAATCACAGTCGCACTCGTAGATTGCAGGTATTTCACTTCGTAGGGCGATAACTCTTGGCTTTCATATTCGAGATTCCAATGCTCCGTGGGAGATGCTGTCCACTATTTATATTGATTTCCAGGCATTCCAGACTTTTCTATGCCTTACGTGTATAATCAATAATAATACTCGGAAATAGATAGAACAATAGCGGGTCAGGTAAAGACGACCGTGTAGGACATATTCGCACTTTTGCCCAGGGTATAAGGTCGCCTGAAGTGCTTGATGTAGATGTTATCACTACCGGAGTTTTTATGGCTTCAGTTGTTTTCGGCCGACGCTTCGGGAACCTTCGTAAGACTACCGCCTCGTCTTTTCGATCGACTCTTCAAGAACCTTCGTAACAGTAGTATGATAAGTAGGTAGTAACATATAGCTAATCATGTGCGCAATCACAACGTTCTTCTTATACGCTAATTGTCATCAGGATCGGGCAAGACGTTTTTGAATTATAGAAGAACATTCCGACACACAAAACTTTAGAAAACGGTAGAATTTGGGGCAGTGAGTCATAAAACGAATATTTACTGCGAAATATGTCAGCAAAATTAAATACACAGACAGAATAGATAGATTTATATAGAAGTATACATAGATTATATAATATTGTTACGAAGCTTCTCGAAATGTTGGCCGAAAAGAGGAGGGCGGCAGTCTTACGAAGTTTCTGGAAGGGTCGGCCGGAAACAATAGAGGCAATAAAAAAACCCCAGGTAGCAATAACATCTACCTAGGACACTTCAAGCAACTCTCGTCCTTGTTTTTTAGGAAAAAGGGCGAATATATCATGAAGGGCTCTCTATACCTGACAGCATACTGACTCTATACTGACTTCAGCCGTTACGAGAAAACAGGAACGTGCAAGTTTTCCAAAGTACCCATATGTGTAAAAGTTGATTATCAACGCATTTTGATCTTTACTCTTCGTTTACTCCGTGACTCGTTACTTCAGTGAGGTACTTCGGTGTGACGTCATTACCAGTCTGAGTTATAAAATAAATGCGAGGTGTTCAACGATGTCAGTCCTGTACAATAAACAACGTTCGGGCGCTGATGGAGGAGAAGAAAATTTGTGTATCCTTTATTGTATTAACTCGCTTTGCTCATTTGCTTGCGTCATCAATAAATATTCCTGAAACATTTCTTTTTTGCTACGTTGAACGTGGTGCGCAGGCTTCCTAGCGTTAAGTGGAGTTCCGATTGGGCCATGTTTAAAGTCAAGGATGAGGTATAAGCAAGACCTTTTAAACAACTCAGTTTTGGAACAATGAAGAGTTACAGCTCAGGCGATCATACTTCATAATTTTTTAATTTTTTGCTTTTGTTTGCCTTGCAAATTTTTCTCTTTAAAGAAAAATTTTATCTTTCCATTAGTAGAATGTACTTTTACTGGTGCTGTACTTTTATTGCATTTTGCTATTCATGAGTTTCTTTAGAAAGTAACAAAATAATGGGTTTTGCATGCATCACTTATAATACTGAATGGCTTTAAAAAACCTTGCTTACTTTTATTTGTTACATTTATTCGAAGAGTGATTAAAATGAAATAATATGTATTAAAAGGTAACTAAAGAACGTAGAAAATTAGGAACAGCAATGAATTTTTCTATCAGAAATAGCTGGAACTTCAGTGTCTGTACACAAAGACGGATATTACACTTTAAGTGTACAAATATGATGAATATTATATATCATGGTCCCCAGGCTAGATTGAAGAATAAATTTTTGTTGTGAAATAAAAAGCCGAATCCCTATCTGTACCTGCCTGTACATCTGAAGCTATTCAATGTAAGCATGAATAGCTCGTTTAGCGGTGAAGTTTCTCATCCGGAGCAGGTATTGGAGGGCCCTAGAGCGAGTCTTGCCGCTGCCATCGCCGCGTGCGCGCTCGTTATCCGAGAGCTCCCGACTAGCCTAATGCGCCACTTCACCACTTGTTCGCCACTACTGACAGCTTCGGATTTTCTTTACCTCTTATTCTGATCCCGTATACCGATCTATATAATCTAAATATACTGAAATGGTCGTACTCGACCAATTGACAGTTTTTATAATGTGCCCCGGCGAATTTAATTTTAAATTTAAAATTAGCTCGTCACAATCGCTTTCGCAATGTTCTCAGAGAGCAAAAATATTTTTTCAATCGTACATCTGTTGCATTGTAATAGCAACACCAAATTTATATTAGTTAAGTATAATTGTTATGGCAACTTTCTCTCTCTTCTTTAAGTTCGTGTGGCGCAATAAAGTGTTCTAGTGCAACTCCCAAGTTTTATTTTATTACAACGTCCACCAGCTCCGCTACACCAGCACCTACCATCCAGCTTACAGCCCCACAACATCTAACTTTCATTCAGCTGTAACATAATTACATAATAATTTAAAACACGAGGAATAAAAATGGGACGTCTAAAACATTGCCTTTAATCATAACGTCTCGGAGGTCTCACAAAACGTGTCGTGAGCGAGACTCAAAGAATGCTCGTCGTAGTAATTACGTGGCTGACTGACGAAAGGTACAAAAGAATATTTCAAAAATAGGGCTCTTCAGGAGACAAAAAATAAATATCAGAAGCGATTTTAATTTGCACAAAGAGAGCGGTAATCGAGGGTCTTTGAGGTGCTTTTCAAACGAACCGGGCGACTATACGACTGTGCCGCGGATACCGTTGCTTGAAGGTGTGCTTTCGTAGCTGTCCCAGCGCGACTTTGCATCAACACAGCCGCGAGTTAGTGCAGTCTGTCTAATTGATTGAGGTTATTTTCTTCAATTTTTTTCCTCTTCGTTTTTCGTTGACATAACAAAATAAAACGGAACTACAGTTAATTTTTGAGTATTATATTCATCGCTGTAGCTGATAACTCATACGGAACGCGTTATTATTATTTAAGTCACCAACATAATTACAGTATATTTTATATAGTTTCCACATTTTACAGAACGTAAAATTCAATTTATTAGATAAGTTCAAGTGCTATAAATAATCTAGTTCTTCTTTGGCCAGGTAGTAAATGATGCATCATAAAGAATACGTGTAGTCAGTCGTTCGAGCTTATCGAAAGCCGCCCTTGATGAAACAGCTTTGGTTGTATTTGAAATGGCTTCGCTTTAAACTACGCTCTGCATACTCCACTTCAAAGCCCCAAGATTAATGTGAAACGGAATATTTAAAAGAATTTAGTATTTGCTTATAGAGAGTTTCTGATGACTTCGGGAAAAACATAATTTCAGAGAGATTCGAACAAGCTGACGGCCGGCTATCTATATAATTTTACATAAATTTTTACTTGAATTTTTATTTTCTACTTGATATTTATTAAAGCAGGATACTGTTTTTTGTATTTTGTGGATCAGTGTTTCAATTTAAGCAAAGCAAGGTTCGCGGGTGGCCTAGCCACTCCTAGCCTAGTGAAATTTTGTGACTCTAAAATAACAGTTAAATATAACATAATTTTGAAATCAATCATTCGCGTTCCAGACGTGATAGGTACAGATGGCATAACGACATTAATTCTAAACGTGGCACCGAGTGAGTTAGTGCAAAGGTCGTGCCGAAACGACGATCGACACGAATGGAGCGAAGTGTTTAGTTTGTGAAATTAAGTTTATTGTAGCAGGCTAGCTGCGCTCTTCAAATTCTCTTTAAACGCTGAACTACACTAGTAGTGACTGGAACGTGTTTGGTGAAGCGCGTAGTTTTATTTGCTAGACGTTTTGAATTGTAACTAGCAGCACTAAACGATTGAGTAGAAAGAAACAGAGGATTTTCATTTTGAAAAGCATCTGACTCTGCTTATTTTCATAACTTATTGATTGACTTTATACTTTGTATTATAATTATTTACACATGGAATATATTGTGTTTGGGTTTTTAGACATATAAACAATGTCTATTGGTTTTCGATTCCGAGTTGACTACGAATCCACTGAAAGATGTTTCTTGTTTATGACAAAATATGGTATTTTATCTAAAACCCCTAAAGTATTCGGAAAGTATACATTACATAAAACTATACTAATATTGTCCTCTACAGAAAAGCTGCCTGAATGAGAGCGCTTCCTGGGCGATAAGGTCGCCTTCACCTCCTGTAATTTTTAAATCGCTATTTGTAATTATGTTTATTTGGTAAAATAAAGCATTTTACGAAATCGTTTGTGTTGAGGATGTAGTGAATTATAATTAACCTCGTGTGTAACATGTCCGTTCTATTATACACCGGGATCGCACCCTGCAACATTGAAATTGCTTTTACTCCTAAAATATTGGTTTCCGAACCAATATTAGATAGCCGGTGTACATGTAATAATAATAGTCACAGCCGCGTGCTGAACAATTCGTATTGCGATTAGCGTAAACCAACACGCATTATAGCTTGAGCGCTGAATCTCTTCCTTTCGCGACTCCCCTATGTTCGTTAATTCTGTTTTCTATGTAATAAAATATCTAATAATCCTCTGTAATCATTACAATGCAATAACCTACTATTGCATATATCTCAACTCATATATGTAATACATGATTCAATAACCGAAACGGGGTGCAGAGCGACTGCCGTTCCGGCGAGATAGTCGAGTCGCGGACGGTAATGAAAAGGATATAAAACTAAGCGCCAGTTACGATCGCGTAAAACGATTTACGGCTCCGCGGCATCAAGTGTTGGACAGCCCTGAACGATCAGTTTAAGACCCCGACGGAGGACGGCCATTCTGTAAGGGAAAATGTAGCTATGGTATATTTAAACTTTAGGAGTGATATCGTAAATGTCTATTTTGCATCAATGATAAGTATGTAAAGTAGCAAGGATAACTTATTTTTGTTTTGCAGTTATAAGGTACTGCGTTACAGTACTGAGGAGCAGTGATAACGAATAAAAAATAAACACACAATAATACCCCTGCACCAGGATTCTTTTTGTCGCGCATGACATGAACTCACATAGTGGTAGACGAATACAATGAACGCCGAAGAAGAAACATTATTCTGTCATGTTAATGTTTAATCTGGACAAAAATAGACCCGGGAGGGGCCATACGCTCGGCAGTCGGAGTCACTACTGACTAGTAAAAGCCAATATATTAGTTAATCAATTTGCCATCGACCTCAAACATGGCTATTGCTTAATTTTTAATCGGTGAATGACTTGCTGGGACAACTTTACAATTTCATGTATTCGTATATCAGATTAATAGTATGTAACAAAGTAGTTAATAGTAATTAGTCATGAAAGTAATCAGTGATTAGTGATTACATTCATCATAACGATCCCAACCGCAGCGGGAGACTCGGATGTCACTTGCAATGAAATAAATTAAAGTCACGCGCTTTGTGAAGAACTCTCAGATTATCGATTTTCTGAACAAATAGTAAAACTTTTGATTACACACTGTTATATACATAATATATTTATGACATAGCATTATTAGTTTGAGGTTTAATTACTATCTGTGTAATTCACAAAGATGTTTTAAGGCAATTTTTTAATCGCGATACAAATTTTAAATGAGGGTACGCCTATATTTACACGGTATTGCGAATTATATTCCCATTGTAATTTGGCAAGTTCGTTAAAGTACTTGTAGCTCGAAAGGTTGAGATAAAATCACTTACACAAGGTGGATACTATCTACATATGATTATTATTTCTAAGTCAGCATATAATTTCTAAACTGCTCAAATGCTAAAGTATCATCAAATGCAAATCCAAAATGATTTAGGTATTCTGTAAATCCACTTATGCCCGTAATTTTTGGCTTCTACTACCACTTCGAAAAGGTGGTTTAACATTGAGAAAAAACGGCGAAAGCACTTCTTAGCACATCTGACATTTAATTTCAGGACATCACTGTTATTTCCAGGCATCCGTGTTCCTTCTTAAAATAATATCCTTTTTCTAAAAGCTGTACTTTAAAGCTTGGCTTCAAAGTTCCAGTAGCTAAATTATTTACAAACTTCGGAACCTTATTGCATAAATGAACACCGAGCCCCATAATAGAAGACTAAACCTTTAAAAAAATTAAAGCGATATGAAGACGTACCAGATCATGCCCGTTTCTTGTATCACAATTGATTATCACTCTTCGGCTTGTACATATTTAAAGGTTTTCGTATAAATACTAAATAATAATACATGTATTGACAGACTACGGTGGTACATTTATTTCTTAATTTTATTTCCCTTAAACAATCACGTGACTTTAATCTATATAAAGCTCTGATAGCTCTTTTCTTCAATACAAATGCCGGAGTACCGAATGGGAAAATGGGATTTGGAGTTATAAATGGAGTCACACTGTAATTACGAGTAGGAATGTCTCCAGCATAAAGAAGCTTTTTTATAATTTCATTTATAAAGGAGTTGTTGACTTTGGATTTATTTATATTGTGGACGTCAAGCAGATACTCATTCACTGCGAAGCGGTTCTAAGTTGGTAAATTTATGTACTATTTTTATTAGAACTCGAAAATATGATCCACAATACCTTTAGTTTTCGTTTCGTATTTTAATTACCCTTTATTAATCTATCTATCTATCTATATCTATACATATAATAATATTCAAACTGATCGCTTTCTGTACATAAAGGATATATGAGAAAAACTATTGTTAGGAACCTTTATTAACGCAATAGAATCCAAAACAATAGTAAAATAGAATGAGGAAAACCCGGTCCTAAAACAATGCAGACGCTACTTCTAAGCGTAAGGTAGTTTTTCTGAAGCTATTGCAATTTGCTAGTTTAAGGTATGTATGTACATATACTAATTACTTATGTATGTAATGGACGCAACATCTTGTCAATCAAATACCAATGAATTTATTGTGTTTACTAATTTAATCTGGAGGAGGTCCCGGAGGTCTGTCATACAGACCAGCGTCCGTTTTGTGCCGTATTAGGGCGGCCCAGAATACTCCCCCCAATCCCATGCTGGCAGAACAGGGTGTCATAAGAAGCGACAGAAGCCAGCCTGCTCGATGGTAAGGCTTCGCATAAAGATTATATTATCAGTACTTATTATTAAATCATTAATATTATTACTGGTATTATTATCTCTCCGTAAAGCCTGCCCGGCTAGCTACAACCCTCTTGCTTGAATCAGCCGCCAAATGACTCTCGTGTTCCGGCTGGAGGCTTGAGAGACAGTTCTTTCTGTCTTATCTTCTTCTCATTTCCTGGCCGAAAACGCATCGGTGATACCTTTGGTCTTGCCGATGTCCATGGGCGACGGAGACCATTTACCATCAGGCGGCTCGTCTGCTCATTTGTCGGCTATTAACATAAAAAAAATACAGGATGTACTAGAATAGACTCCAGCCTCTCACGTGCGCGTACCTGCATTAAACTATTCACATTTATAAGCTGAAACTTTGTGTCATTGTGGAGAGAAAATAAAGATTATTTTTATTATAATTATATATGTGTGTGCTAGGATCCGATGAACCAGCGAAGCGATCTCGCGGGTGACTTTTATGTACATGCACAAACCGACACTGTTAACACGGGGATTCTTGACAAAAATATATCCGGTTCAATGAAAGTATTCCTCGAAACTTACCACTTGAGCGCCCGAAACGTGGTGTGGGAACATCTGTATGGAGATGTGTGGTTTGCGCAGCCAATGACGTGAAAGTCGTTATATATGCTCATTTCACTTCCCTTCGCCACTTCACTTAATTTGTCTAACTTGTTCGGCGAGATTTCCTTTCTGGATTACAATATTCAATCAGGAAACCAAAACTTAATCTGTGATATTGATACCTTTCCATCAAGACGACTTTTGAAATGTGTTCTTTCTAATCTCTGATATCTTCTTTCTCTTTTGATGACCACTAGAATCAAAACTACGACAGCCTACGCTTGAACGGAATATCTGTACATATAATAAAATTTTAACTGATCGTTTTCTGTACATGATATTAATAATAATAATAATCGATAAATATTCAAAGTTCTTTCAGTTTCAATCAGTCCATAAATAAAAAAGTTATAAATTAACATATGTATTTCTCATTGATAGAACTAGAAGAACTCAGGTCTAAAGCAATGCAGGTGTTTTTTCTAAACCTAAGGTAGTTTTTCTGAAGTAAAGCGAGGGCGGTTTGGTAGTATAAAATAGAGAAATAAATAAAATCTATGTAAAAGATGAGATCTCGTCGTCGCTTTGAACATAAAATTATTCACCCGCGTGTAAGATTAGTACAGAGCGCGTCAAACGCCCGACGCGCGCCGCACCATGTCGACGTTCTTTCCCCACTCAGAGCGATGGTTTAATTAACTTTATTAGTTCCTTCCTTTGTACCAGGACTGGTACAAATTTCAAATATAGGAAACTGATGTCCATTTCAGCGTTCAACGAAAAGCTATTACGGCTGAGCTACAAAAAGTTCAGCGAAAATAATGTTTCATTTTGCTTCATTTTTATTTGAGTTTCATATTACGTTCTCCATCCTACTAAATGATCTACTCATATATAAGATATTTGATTGTAGTAATGAAAAAATGGTAAAATAATTAACCATTTCTTGAAACTTTCACATTCTCGTTCTTACATGGAACTCCGTTGATTATGAACCGAATTTTATGCTTTTTTTTGCCCCCTTTAAAATAGTGTGAATCTGAAAATAAACTGTGGAACTTTTCAACGAAGAGCAATATTTCAGTTGCTTTCAAAGATATTCGCTACGATAACATTAACATTGCAAAATCCATTCATCATTGACCATCTCAGATTTTGATGATGTGTCTTGGAGACAAAAATGCAATTCACTAACAGGTTAGGATAATCCAAAGATGTTTTAACCTGTATCCTTCGGTACCGGTTACATTGCTAAGTACATCATTGAGGTCTAGAAGTCATCATCTCGTGCTACTTAACTGAATTAGCACTCGCAGTACATCTAAATGACGAGCACTTCGAGGATAACATATGACACTAGCTGGTGCCAGGTGTGCTTCGCTTCACCTATAAAAATCTACCATTTCTATTAGACAAATAAAAAAATATATTTTATCGTTTACTTTTTTTGTTCTTCTAAAGCATTTGGGAATACAATATTTTTGGTTTTGCTATTTTGTTAGTGTTCCAATGCTGCCAAATCCATATATACACAATTTCATATCGATTCGACCTATGATTAAAATGATAAAAATCACTGCCACCAGCGCCACCTGTCCGGCATTAACGTTACTATGTTCGTCGGAGTGGTCATGTCGCCCTTTGTATGTATGCAATGTTTCGCATCAATTGGACTAACGGTTCTCGAGTTATAGCTGAACATACATACACACATACATTCCCTTTTATTAATAAGACATACATTCACTAAAAAAATATTTTAAATTGAATATAATTATATGCGCTACACATTGAAATATTTGAAGGCTATGTCTGCGTGGCGTCATAAGACTGCATAGTTAATTACACTATTATGTAATTAGACCCTTAAAATCATACTTAAAAGACGAGCAGCGGATTAGGTCCAGTCCGCAGGTGACTGGCACGCCGCCAGCGCGGGCGGCGCGGCTGGGACGTCGAAACTGCGTCCGTAATCTGCTCTCCAGCAAGACCGCCCTGAATCTTGTAATTAGAGGTTGGTGGACGAGTTCCGAAACCACCGCTGACCCGCTAGTCCATCGACCGTGTGCAGTTTTATTAGTTACCAAATATTCATTTATGCGCAAACTTATACAATCTAGTTTCCTATTTATTCACGCTTTGTGTATTATAATGTTTCAACATAGTTAATGCTATGATATAATCTGGGATAACAAACATTTATCTCTCACAACATAAGCCCGAACATTAATCTTATTATTTATTTATTTTATTTTTCTACCGATAAAGTAATCTATATAGTTCAATTTTATTACGTCACTTCGTCCGGGTAAATGATAAGATAATAATCAACCGGTAAGTTATTGTTAAGTTGTTAAATTAAGTTATATATATTATTTTCTTTAATTTAATAATTATTTTTTTGTATCGCAAAGAGCATTTCCTGGAAAATATATATATGTCGGAGATGGTCATTAGTATAGACGTGAAACGAAACTCAGCACGATGTTCGAGTGATGGCAGCACCGCCGCGATGACGTCGATACTCGGCTAACATCGTGCTACAACAGAGCCTAGCTAGTGGAGTGACGCCGGATGGAGACACAGTTTACATTCTGCGGTCGAAGAGATCGGTTCCTCCGCACTGGGAAATGTTACTGGTTTCGTTTGCCTGGTGTGAAGTGTTTATTAACAATTAATTAAAAGTGTTAAACGATTATAAGCCCACGCTATGTTCGACAATGCTGCTGAAATTACTGGTGTTGCCAACATATATATATTGATACACATATCTGATAAACATTTTCAACTGTTCCTTCGAGTAGAATAAGTCTGTATGGTTACTTACCAACATTTTAAATCATAGGAAGTATTACATCTAGCAGTTTTTTCTCCGTACCGATAAGCGTAAAATTTTATGCCGTTATATAACTATCTAAGGTCACACGGTCGCATGTTCCAACCGAAACGAAGCTACAACTCGAAACATAACACCGAAATATTTTTGTCATAGAAAATTCCGTAGATCATCTCCGGAAATTGCGAAAAGTTTATTGGCCATCAGCTGAACGGACGTTTCGTGTTTACTGCGGCGCCGACTGTACGCGAGGGGAGCAGGTGTGCTCGTGTTGAATATACGATTTTATTTGCCGTTGTCATCGCAGCTCTCACTCGAGCGTATGAGAGATACTTTTAATCAGCTCACGTCAAGTGTGCAAACTATACAATTTTAAAGGACGTATATTTTTCTAAAAAAAAACTCAAAAGTCTGTGTATGTTTCGCACACCAGGACTCTAAATTTCACCTGGTTATAATACTCAAAATATTTGAGGTAAATTAAGGGTATTTAATTTAGGTTTGCAGCGAGAATGTATCAATGTCAGGCTATTAGTTAATGGCTATTAATTTGTCATTCGTCATGCGCACTGCAAAAGCCTGGAATAGCTTGCCTGCGTCGGCGTTCCGTTTAAGAGGAGAGTGAATAGGCTTATATAAATTAATGCGTGCGTTACCGTCAAGTGGGATTGCTTTCGAGCGTTAACTTATTTTACGAAAAATGATCTAATTCGTACACAGTATGACAGTAAAACGAATGTTGCTATTATAAACGTATTAGACTGTCAATAGTATATACCGGTTCAGCTCCTGAATTAAACTAGGACTTACGTAACATACTAATCGAAGTGATTTTAAAGGCTAAAGCTAATTTTAGAGGAAAATCACACCGTCGAACCAGGCTATAGAGAACGAGGTGTTACCGTTCGTTGGAGAAATATAAAAAGTTACCGATGTGCTCTGAAAACGCAAGTACGTAATATAAGCGAGTTTCAATTACTGGACGAGAAACGAGCGCGATGTTTACAACTGCAACATTTCACGGGCTCGCCGGTGCAGGTGCATTTTAGATGCAACGTTACGGCCGGCGGCCCGCGGCTTCCACTTTAAGAGAACTCGTTAGGTAGCCGCTTATATGTCTCTTTCTTTTGTGATAATAATATGTAGATGTTGCCCTCAAAAGCTTTGTTGAAACCCGTTTAGAAACCTTATCTTTTATAATTCCGTTACAAGTTTAAACGTTCATGGAGGCAAATCGTAAAATACATAGAATGAACGTGGTATCAAAAAGCTTTACTATATATTTCTAGTTTTCCTTTACGTCTTAAACAAATAAACTATAATATTTGTATTTAATATGTCTAGTTTTGAAATAATAAGTAAGAAACAGGCTCAAAGATAAAGCGAGGTTCGGAAAACGAATCGATTTCTTAAGAAAGATGCCGCAAGATAGCTAAACAAATAATGCACCAGTCATGCACCAGTGCACCAGTGATTGCCTCATCCGTTGTTTACCACTCCGCAATATGAGCATAGTTTAGCTCGGACTTTAGAATGGTTGGCGTCCCTCATCCCAAATGACTCACTCTGAGAGCTTCATCGTCATCAACACACATAAGAATTCGTACTGTATTAAGTTGTATCATGGGTTAGTAATATGCCTCGGATGGTTCGAATTATGCGGCAAATCGGTTTGCACAGAATATCAGTGCTGTGGCTCACCACCACGGTAATTGCTGTGTGCGACCCTTTTTATAGTGCTTACTGTAATTTATAATTGTAATCCTTAAGTTTATATTACCTGAAATAAGAATTTATTGAATATTTTTTTTCTTTCTTTTTCTTTCTAACCCTCACGTCATTTTGAGAAATAAGTGGTACACGTCATGCACCATCCACACAGAACACTTCCCAGAGAGCAGAGGTTGAGGCCACACTCCGTTTCACCGATCAAGTACACGGCGGTCGAACGACTCCACGTACTTTAGAAAAAAATTATATCCTTATGTCAAATGTTATCTTATGTTACGAAGATTACCTTAAGTTACTTAAAGCAATTAAGTAAGGTGGAATTAATTTCAAATACACATTATTTTATTAATTAACTAAAGAGTTTTAATCGAGTTCAAAGTAGATTACGTGAGATATAGTTCGTCATAGAATTGCACTCCACAAAAGCAGAAGAACCACTTTTTCGTCAGAGGCTCAAACCCTTTGCGAACAGCTCTGGCCGGAGTCGCTAACGTTCATTATGTGATTACACGTACAATTTTGCCAGATACGATGCTCCGGCTAATGGATTACCCGACGCGGAGTGATACTCGTACCTAGACGACGACATTGTACATGAAACAACCGTTGTCTGAGTTGTCGAGGGTAATGAGTGTGTTGTGGGTAAAATATTTGAACGTAGTAAGAACGTTTATTTGCGAATTGTTCAAATTAGATATCCTATTTCAGTCTTTGGAGCGAAGATAAATATTTTGTAACAGACTCGCGAATAGTCTAAGCTGCAGTGTGCTTATATGCCGCTGAGATATGCATATGTAAACAGCAGAGAGGTGGTTAAATTCATATCTATTTGTGTTGAGAATGTTGTGTGTGTATGTGTGTGGTCGGCAGTGGGTCAGGTAAACTCAAGTGAAGTACTGAAGTACGCTTTAACCACCTCGATTACCTACGAGGTTTTTTACAAAACAATAATAATATGATTTTGATTTGATATTTAGTTGTGGTAAATAAAGGTTAATTAAATATATAGTTACGAAGTTAAACTTCTTAAGTTGACTTATGGAAAATGACAAGAGGCGACGAAACCCGCGTACTGATGACGAGTTATTCCAGGATATTGCAAGTTATGAGCAGGCGGTTTGATTGAACTTCAAGTGTGATAATGTACAGAAGTGATGACAATATATTTTATTTTATACCCTCCCTTTTTTTCTCGTTGACCTTATTAATCTTCAAACATCAGTATTACCGATGAGTTTAGAAACTACATTGCCATAGTTTATTTATAAGTTATTTGTCAGCTGTTATTTTGATCAGATAATAGCGACTGATACATCTAGTCCCTGCTTATTTATACGTAGGTGATGTATCCAAATAACGACTGATACATCTGGTCCCTGCTTATTTATACGTAGGTGATGTGTCCAAATAACGACTGATACATCTGGTCCCTGCTTATTTATACGTAGGAGATGTATCCAAATAACGACTGATACATCTGGTCCCTGCTTATTTATACGTAGGTGATGTGTCCAAATAACGACTGATACATCTGGTCCCTGCTTATTTATACGTAGGTGATGTGTCCAAATAACGATTGATATATCTGGTCCCTGCTTATTTATAGGTAGGTGATGTGTCCAAATAACGATTGATATATCTGGTCCCTGCTTATTTATTCGTAGGTGATGTGTGCAAATAACGACTGACACATCTGGTCCCTGCTTATTTATACGGAGGTGATGTGTCCAAATAACGACTGATACATCTGGTCCCTGCTTATTTATACGTAGGTGATGTGTCCAAATAACGACTGATACATCTGGTCCCTGCTTATTTATACGGAGGTGATGTGTCCAAATAACGATTGATATATCTGGTCCCTGCTTATTTGTACGTAGGTGATGTATCCAAATAACGACTGATACATCTGGTCCCTGCTTATTTATACGGAG
This sequence comes from Megathymus violae, assembly GCA_003671415.1. NCBI lineage: Eukaryota > Metazoa > Arthropoda > Insecta > Lepidoptera > Hesperiidae > Megathymus > Megathymus violae. The sequence goes on from PDGT01000042.1 coordinate 76,455, forward strand.
GTGTTGTGTCCAAATCTCATCCAACGATGACAGCACTGACAATTATTTTTAGTACATACCATCGAGTGACAAGCCATTTGAAATTTTATCCAAAAATATGCTCCGTTATCTATATCTATACTAATATATAAATTTGGAGTCTGTTTGTAATATTAAAATAACCGCTTTTTACTACATGCATATGAACGTATATACGGTACATATACCCCAATAACATTTTTTACAGTTTTTGTCTGTCTGTCTGTCTGTTTGTTGCGGCTAATTTCTGAAACGGCTGGACCGATTTTGACGGGACTTTCACTTGCAGGTAGCTGATGTAATAAGGAGTAACTTACGCTACTTTTATTTTAGAAAAAATATGAAAAAAAAAAATAATAAACTAAATAACTTTTTTGTTAAATTCCACGCGGACGAAGTCACGGGCACAGCTAGTATATAAATAATTAACTACGAATTAATCTGTATGTATAAATTTATTAATTGATAAATTTCAAAATTTATCAAATGATTTTATTTTAAATATATATAAAGCATAATATTGGATGTGGCGTTTTGAGTGTTTATATCAGATATGTTCAAATGCTTGTTTCTCTCGTCCAGTACTTATTAGTAACGCCTTCTTCTTAATAACGGTTCGGCACGATGTACTTCACCTACGAGTACATTTAAACCTCCAAATCCACACAACAACTAATTTAAGGATTTCAAGTAATAACACTTGTCCTAATTGTGTTGCACTTTATTTGCCAACGCGATTCACACACTCAAACGCTAGCGAACGAAGGGAACATTTTAGCGATTCCCGTCACCAGCTCAGTTCTAAATCGAGTTCAAACTGGGTTTAAGAATGTTCAGTACTCAACGGAGAGAGTCAATTGAGATACTAGTATTTGGCCGTATTGGGGCGAACTAGAATATTACCCAATCCCATGCTGGCAGAACAAGGTGTCAAAGGCGACAGAAGCCAGCTTTCTTGGTGGTACGGCTTCGCGTAAGTATTATATTAGCAGTATTATTATGAAGTCATTAATATTATTACTGGTGTTATTATCTTTCCGTGAAGTTTGCCTGGCTAGCTACCACTCTCCTGCTTGAATCAGCCACCAAACGACTCGTCGTGTCATCGTCGACTGGGAGCTTTAGAGCGAATGCTTTCTTTCTTACCTGCTTCTCATTTCTTGGCCGACAACGCATCGGTGATACCTTTGGTTTTGCTGATGTGCCATGCGGTGACGGTAACTACTTACCATCAACTGGCTCGTCTGTTCGTTTATCGATTATTAATATAAAAATAATAATAATACTACGATATTTTTCTACTTTATTTAAATATTAGAGTTAGTTAAAGCCTGTAACATATCGTATACAATAAAGTTTAGTAAATAAGAAAATAAATGCTCAAAATGTTTTTTTTTTCGACAACAAATATTTCTATTTACTTTATTTATCTATAAACTGAAATTATTAATATATCGTCTGTCGAACTAACTAGGTGGATATAAATAACAGGTTTTGAAGCATAGCCACAAAGTAAATAAAAGAAACAGAGAGAAATCTTCATACAACTGCGCTTGGGTACAGTACTACAATCGCCGACCACGTGTGTGCGTGAGCACGAGCGGCCTGTCACGACCAGCAAACCGGTTTACTGGCTCGGTGCGTGCTCTAACTCAGGGCTCAATCGTCACTCGTGACGCGACATATTTGTTATTGTTGTACAATTGGAAAGTGCTTTAATAGTAAAAAAGAGCAAATATATATATATTTAACTGTATTATTTTGTTATCTTAAAGACTCCGCGCTAAGTAAGTAATAACTTGATTATTTAATTTATAATTTTTTTAATTATTACCGATTTGATTTACCAGAAAAAAATTGGTTTGTCTATTTAACAGGCTATTTGTACAGAAAATTTCCCGAACATTACAAATGTAAGAAAATAAATTTAATATTAATAGATCTAAACAACCTACAGATATGGGAAAACATTATTTTTCACCCAGTACAAAGATTTTAATTAAGGTAGTTTACAATCGGTCTTTTTTAAATAATATCTCCTGACAGATTCATATCACATTTAATTGCTGGAGCAAACATTTCAAGAATATTTTGTTCTCAAAATAAACATTATTAATATTGGTACATGTACTAAAACGTCTCCAAGAATGTAAATTTGATATACCACGCAAGTGCTTTCCATGGGATTATAAAAAAAAATTAGAATTTACTGTTCAATTAAAAGGCACAACAAAATATTGAAAAACAAAAATTATGAAAAATATATTTCAACTAAGTAATTTGTAAAAAAAAACAGTGAAAATACTTGTTAAATAAAACCTGATAAACATATCGTTTATTTAATTTTATGCTGCTTTGGCAACCCTACCGGAATAGTAAAAAATTTTGTAGGCTCCTAGAAGCTTCATCTGTTCCGTTTTTTATTAGTTCCATTCTGGGTCGAGGCCGGTGTTGACGACCTTTGGCGATCACTTACGATTGACTCGAGCAATAGGTATGACCGATATCTTGAGATAAATTAAAATGAAGTAAAATTATAGGACCTTAAAAAGATAGAAATATACAGACCACCGTTTCACTTCATCCATCTTTTTTCAGTTAATGAGGACAAGTCGGCAAGTTTTGATTAGTGTGCCGCGGAACGAAGTTTGCGATAATAGACCTTGGAAAGCTCCAAGTTTGCGCGCTCGAGACGGCGCGCTTGTCAGCGCGGCCGCGAGCCGAGGTACTTCGACACTTATGATCGGGCGACGTTCAGCGGCGTCGTGTTGGGACGCCGGCACTTACGAAAGTTTCGTTAAACATTCTTACATTTTACCTTCAACGCTTTCGAAACATGAATGATTTTGATAAATGTGTCATATATGAATTTTGTTAATGATGTGTGAGTCTTACCTGGCTTAGAAAAGTTGTATATTCGCGTGTATGTATTTTTTATGTATGTTCCGATAATCTTAATGGTTCTTTTTTATTTTTTAGAAAAAGGCACTCAATTGGTCACACATAAATGTGGTGAGAATCCTGACGTTGAGTTCTGGAGGTAAAGAGTGGAACTCATCGAGGTTGGGAATAATTTCACCGACTTTAAACATATTTCCTGTCGGTAACATTAAAATATAGTTTTTAAGCGACTTTAGAAAAGGATTAGGGCTCTGTGTATTTCCAGCCGTTACTCCATTATTCATAACCAATTTTGAAAGAAAGAAAGAAAGAAATAATATTTATTCGCAGTTTTTTTAAACTTGACAATAATGTAAAACAAACAAAGCAAATATTAAAACTTAAAAAAAATTACTTACAAAGAACAGAAATAGTAATAATAATAATAATCTAAACACAACATAAAAGAGAAAAAAAAAGGAAGAACAACTGCGAAAAGGAGCGAAGCTCAGCATATGCCACGAACGGCTCGGTAGTAGTAGTCGGTTTTGATGAAACTTTATTAGTGTTAAGGGGATGGCTACAAGTGGTTTGCTTTTGAATATGGTGAGCAGCTTATGAGTTTTAAAGATAAATGTGGAACTGCTCAAGGTATAGTCAAAGTTGAACCTTCTTTAAAGAAATTTTCTGTGGTAACATTAAAATTGCAAAGCTAGACCAACATTGACCATCTCACCATTCGATAATATACCTTGGAGACAAAAAATGCAATTCCTCGATGTATTATTCTAATAATTCAAACTTGTTTAGAGCTGTTCGCTTATGGTACGCACTATGTAACTGAAATGTTAAAAGTCGGCGCAAAACCAAATAGATAACAGCTAGTAGTAGGTACGGTAGGATCAATCACGCTACATCGAACTATATTACTAGAATCATATTCTATATAATGTAATGTAATGTGATGTGATGTGATGTGATGTGATGTGATGTGATGTGATGTGATG
>PDGT01000042.1:87213-140300 GCA_003671415.1 Megathymus violae
ATATATATATATATATATATATATATATACAAATATATAAATATATATACTTTACGAATCTCAGTGGGCGGACTTAATGTCTAATGGCATTCACAACCAGTGAACTGTTGGACATGGTGAGAAGTTTAAGTAGGTGTTCAATAAACAACTATTTTATATATAACACATACAAATATATAAATAGACACATATACGGTAACTACAGCAACTATTCTGTAAGTCACTGAAGTCATCATGTCTGGGCGGCCAAAAATGTTCGCGCATTTGCTTTTTAAAACACCACAGAGTTGGGGCTTTCCTCATTTTTACAAGTACCTACGAGGATACTCCCAGAGTAATACAGCCTTAAATGATACAGTGACACCGGTATTAAATGGAAGAATATAAGCCTTTCAGTTCATAATAACGTATTAATAATTATCCTTTAAATACTTTGAAGAAGTTGCATTATTTAAAATGGAGTAAAATACAATAAGGATTCTGGAATTATGTTTCTTACGAATAGGAAGCCATTTCTTATGGCTTCAAAGAGTTTTTTTTAGAACGAATGGACGATTTGTTTACCTCAATGTATAAACCGAACGACTTCATAGACCACAGTGACACGTGACAGTTACCGTTTCGGGCACCGGCACCTTGCAGTCGTGATGATTTTTTACAAAAAAAACAGTTGAAACTTGTTTTATATTTATGGAATTCATACATTCATACACCTTGTTATGATTTAACTCTATTCCTATANNNTATATATATATATATATATATATATATATATATACTACACATTATATTAACACAGACATACATTATATGCATACAGAGACATGGATTTTGTAACTCAGCTTTAGTTTTCTTAGTTCAAATTAGTTTTAAAATCAACATGTATGCACACACACATTACGTATTTATTAACGAAAGGGCGAATCCTAGTGGTAAAAAGCTAGTGGCATTTATTTTATTGTATTGTTGGTTACTGAATAAATCAGTTTTAATTCTTTTTCATTTTAATTTCAATTTTAAAAATTCCCCAGTATTGCTAAATATTTCCCAGTATCGAAATATATATTAACAATAAGGAGCTTTGTCAAATTCCAACGGCAGTAATCCGTCACGCAGTCTACCTAATGTGAACTGAACTGCAGCTGAAAAGAGGAATTTTTATCTTTATATATGTTGTCACACCGTTTGTCTCGCTTGTTCTGAGCGACGTAATGATATAATATCTTGACGGATGGGGCGTTCGCTCCCACGTAATGAAGTCGCATGGATCATATTGCTGACAAGCAGCACACATCGCCACTAGTATCGCTGCCTTTTATTAATAACAATAATAATAATAATAATTCTTTAATTCGACCAACTGAGGATCATATACAATCATTAATTCATGCTTACATCAACGCTTACATAATAAATTAATAAATTAAAATTACAATAAAATAGCAAAATTACAATTACACATACAATGTCGTTAAAAAATAACAAATCAAATTATTACACATTTTAAATCAATAATGATACAAAATAAATAATAAATAAAATAAAATGAAAATTAATAAATTCATAAAGAAAATTTTAAAAATTAACAAACTATACATTAAAATGACATTAACAAAATTGAATAAATTAAATATCAAATAAATTAAAAATTAAATAATTTAACTACCTTAAACCGGTTGGAACATTCACTATGCACACACACACACCTAACGGTCCGCGTGTGTGCACCGTCCCAGATCCTCCAGAGAGGGCTGTCGGGTTTGCACGCCGATGTGTCGAGGAGGCTAATAGCTATTAACAAGCCAATTAACAATTATTGCTGCTTCTAGTTTATTCTACTAATCCATTATTACACGAATGAGTTGGTTCATTTTCAAATATAATTTAGTAAATATTAAATTCACACGTAATGACACGCGTGAGAGGATTCATTTAGTAGGTATTGTCATAAAATATTTATAACTTGTTATCCTACATATGTAATTGTCAGCGATGTGCACAGGATTATGACACTGGGTATGCGGCGGAGTACTCGGTCACAAAAACTTTTTCTTTTATACATTTTTAGCATAGTCACAGCCACGCGACGGATCTCTAAGTAACTCTCTAACCATGCCAACAGAACAAGTCTTAGATGTACTACTATTCATGTACATCTTCTACGGCAACGCAGACAAAACAGCGATCGATCGTCGCGGCGGAACAAATTCTAATAAATAAAATAATAAACTAAAATATTATGACTACTCACCCAGTCAGCTTCAATGTCCACACGTCCAAGGTTCCGGCTACTTGAGACTACTATATCGCCTAATCACCTATCACCTAACACAAACCTCACAATCAAATAACATTTTAAAAAATCAACAAACGCACTAGTAAAATCAAATCACTACAATTATTATAGAAAGTCAGTAATAAACGGTTAAATGTACACACTTTCAAATGTTAAAATTAAAAATCTTTTAAGAAAACTATAAATATACTGGCGCAAACAAAATAGTAAACAATGCTTATCACATGAAAAAAGTAAAATGGCCCCTGCGAAACACAAAACATTTCTGCTATTTTAAGAAATAAAACCTTACTAAACAAAAATGCATAATGTACACAAATGATTTATTAGTCTTTTTACGTCTATTATTTTTATCCGGATTATAGGCAACGAACATTTCCGATTTACTCCCGACCAACTGCCGAACTTCCGTAGCCTGCCGCATAAGTCGCGGCTAACCGCGGCTTTCGAATGCAAACGCACACACGTTTGCGAACTGTGCACGGACACCTACATTTCTTTACATGTGTAAACAAAACTACTGCCGAACGCGATGGCATGCCTTGGTACATTATTTTGCAGCGCCGCTTGCTTGTCACCAAACGTCTAGAAAATATAATGTTTGTGTGCTTGCAATTTATAAAATATTAGGCGTTTTTAAGTTATTAAATTTTGTTTATTCATTTATTTACTATTAATTAAAGTCATCTAAAACGTACGAACGTTTTATTAAAATATCTGTGAATGGCAAGTAAAGCACTGCATTTCTGCCTACAAGGAGCGCACGCTCCTTGTACTTGTGTCTGCTTATTATCAATAAAAAGCTGTTTTTAAAAACTAAACAGACTGTAAAAAAAACTACAAAATTGTACTAAAATGCGAAAATTAATTTAAATGAAATATTAATCATAACATGCTAAAATACTTGAAACTGTTGACAAGACAAATAATTTTAACGACCCTGTTAGCCCAGTTGGTAGTGACCCTGCCTGCCGAGCGTGGGGTCCCGGGTTCGATTCCCGGCCGCGGCAGATATTTATGTGACAGATACATGTTTGTTCTCGGGTCATGGGTGTTTGTGATGTGATAATTGTGTATGTCCATGCCACCCACAACACAAGGAATCCTAGTGCGGGGGTGTGAGTGTGTAAACGTTTTTTTTTTTTTAGTTTGGTCCTGCCAGGTCGCATTATTTCATTAGTATTATATTTCATTATTAATTAAGGAGATTGAATCTCTAAGTTTGTTGTGTTTAACACTCGGTACCAACATATGTTAATTACCGACGGAGTTCTGTCTATACACACATAAAAAATTACATACATACGAACATATAACCGCTTCCCCTTTTTTAAATCGTGTTAACTGTAAAACCACGTTGCAGAAGTTTTAGCCTTGTCTTTCAAATCAATAGACTATAGTGAAGTAGAAATATTAATTAAACTTTAACACTGAATTATTGGTGTGTCTGAGTCTTATGATTGAATATGTATAGGCTTTCTCACGTCGAAGTATAGTGGAGTTGCGCCGACCAGTTTCGGAGTTATCTGAGACCGTTTCTCGAGAGCCGACCGCAAAGAGGGTGCCCTTGGGTGTGTGTAGGGCCGAGTAGAGTAGATGAACTAGACTAATTCAGTGTGAGAAGCTGATATATATTTAGTAATATGAAATTTATTTCCTTTCATTTTAAGAGCATCGTAGCCGACTACATCGGAAGCGCTATGGGGTCGTCGTGTCCGTGTTTCAGTGTGTCACAGCCGCGTCATTTGAAAACTTAGCATTACAACAGACGATTTGTCGAAGTTATTGTATTAACCGCTACTTACAGAACCAAAAATACGAATAAAAATATTATCGACGTCACCCAATACTTAGAATTTTTGCATATAATTAAATTGTAACCGCGCTAAATCGCACTGAAGGTACATTAAATATATTTTGGTAATTTAATGCAGAAAATCTTTGTTACTGATATAAAAACTGTACTATTTATAAGTGCTTCTAGCTTTTTAACAAAACGGTTGATTTTTTTTTATTTAGATGGTAAAATTTACAAAATACTTTCAACAAAAATTGTATGAAAAAGGTGTGTTGATTTATATGTGGGATACGTGATATCTTCGATGGCGAGCTTTAAGATTTAACTTTAGCAATATCAGAAATAACAAAAATTTTCATCGTATGAATACAAAGTTGGTTTTAGTATCTATAAAATAAATTCCATCACTCATCCCGACGACGGAACCATTCACTGTGCGTGATCCAAAATGCAAAATGCAGTTGGCCGATTTTCAGTGAACCCCTTCAGATTTTTACTGATCTAATATTTTACTAGGGGAAGTAAAATTAACTTTCACGACAACTGACAATTAAAGAATGACTTTGTAGAAAAAAGAATTATACTATTTCGTTATCCGTTCGTTCAAAAAATGACTTTCCTACGTGTGCATATATTGCTTTCAAGTAAGAGAAATGAAACTGGCGTGTCATGCCGCGTGACTCCGAGTGATGTACTGTCTGAAGTTAATGAAGTGGTCCGGATCGTGCCGCGTCTGGCCCGCCGCTGCCACCTTCTGGCTTCCTTCCGTGTCGAGTACGCGTCACGTCCCTGGATTATTTTTCGGGTGACTTTTTCCGTTTCCGTTTGTTTTTTGTACGCAATTCTGATGTATACGTCGTGCTGGAACTGTTCTTGTAAAAATATAAATCCACTGATACCATAGTTTCTGATAATTTTCACTTTACTCAACAAATATTTAACATAAATAAATAAAACGATAATTAATAAATAATGATAGAATTACTTCTGTTAGAAGATAAGCTGAGATCCATTTGAAATTAATGTATTCCGTCCATTAGTGTGTATAGGTGTTTAATTACAAAAATAATTGTAAAATACATTTTAATTTTAGAAGATGAAGTAAAAGTCAAATTTCAATTTTAAAATTTAGTTCGTAACTCGAAACTTGAAATTTATTGGTTCGTTCAGGTTATAAAACACAGACGACTATTTACCTTCCTTTAGAAGACGTTAGCAAATAAGAAAATGTAATTCATAGTAGTACACTTGCCGGTATTTAAATTATACGATATAGAATCGTATTAAAATACATGATAAACTAATTTTCTTCTCTAGTGTATATTTTTATGCGATCAATATCTCTATTGCTTTCTTTGATCTGTGTACAATGTCTGCGTTTAGAGCACGGCACAAATGGAACCTTACGCCAACGGCATAAGGTAGTAAATCGCAGGAGCGCGCGGCCCGCAACAGCCGTTCGTTCATTTTAACGATATGTGTTGCCGTCCATAAGTAATGTTAACGGCAACTTGATGTCACTATTAGCTATTGTCTACAAAATAAGCACCGACTTGTTTATAAAAATGTTTTATGTTGCTTTGATATAGGTACAGTACACAGTTCTGTACATGCGTTTTGGAATCAGAGGCCAATTCTTCCAATGATTTCTGAATATTTTCGCGAGCGATAGGATATTTATTGTTTTAAATAATACATATTAAATAACTGCTGACCTTGAGACTAACGAGCAGATGGAGTTCTTGTTAAGTTTTTCACAGTACAGTTAGTTACTTAAAACCGATGTCAAAGGTGTTTTTAATCTGTTTCTTTCAAAAGCCAGTAGTTGATGTTTTTTATCGTACTTCACATGGAATTAGTTTTCTTGCAATTTTGGGAAGTAACGAAATAAGTTTAATTTGTTTCATTGTTTTCAGCTTTGAACGACGTGTGATATGGACGTGGCGAGTTGTAAAAATTACATATATCGCAGATTTCGTGCATAATAATGACAACGAGTTTCGTAAAATGAAAAATTCTTCACAGCTGATGCCAGTAAAGCTTACATAAAAAATTAAGAAATATTTTTCATAACATTTAAAGGTTCACCTTCACGTTACGAGTACTTTTGTTCAGACGATATCCGCGACCAGAAGACAGTCATAAAATTTGTGAGTGGAGAATTTGAAATTGAGTTTCTTTTCATAGTCATAATGACAGAATTTGGACGTAATCCAAATAAAAGAATCCGTATAAAGGGTCACACTCATGAATCGACATCCACATTAGCCGGAGTGGCTAAGTAGCTGAGACGCTGCCGAATTCTGGCGGCGCGCCAGATGTAAAATGCAGCTAATCGATACGGGCACGCGTCAACAAACGTCGTTAACTAATGGTCTTAAAACCACTGCTTGCTGGCGGTGCTACAAAATTTCAGTACTAATAAATAAACCGAGCTCTGCAACACCATAAGAGCGAAAACGAAAGGAAGCCATGTCAAACTTTTAACTTTACCTTTGTTTCAGACACAAATTAAAAAAAAGTTCACCGCAGCTCGAAGACTGCAACTGTCGACTGCAAAATATCAGTTACGTTTCTGGGATTGCAGATGTCTATGAACGACACAGAGAAAACACAGGAACAGATGAAGAGAAAAAGCATGAATATATTTTAACCCAGCCGTCTAGTCATCATCCAGTGTTCTTGAATTTCATTAATATCTATTTGTAAAGTTATATAAAAAACGCTCCGGGTTATTTGTTTAAATCAGAGGTTCCCAGACATTTTTTCTCATAGACCACTTTCAAAATTTAGCTGGTTCCGGTGGACCCTCTGCAGCTATATTTCTACCATATTCCCAAAACTCGACAAAGTTTTTACAAGTCACAGTAGCCGAGCTTCTTAAAATATTATCTGCCTATATTGATAGGTGAAGTCAAGCCAGCATTTTAGTTCTTTACTATCGAAAGCAGATAAATTTTCGTGGACACCCACTTACGAATTGTGAACCCCCATTCCTAATCCTGTTTAATCCCAATCGAGTTTCCTGTGAACCCCTGGGTCCACCTGGACCTCTTTGGGAACTAAGGGTTTAAATAAACGTTTACACAGGCACACCCCCACACTAGGATTCCCTGTGTTGCGGGTGGCATGGACGTACACAAACATCCGTGACCCGTGACAAACATTTATCTGTCACATAAATATATGCCCCGGTCGGCAATCAAACCCCGGACCCCTCGTTCGTTAGACAGGGTCACTACAAAGTGGACTTCGTAGCCCACGACCTCATGGTTTTTTTTTACATAAAAATAAGTTAACACTTGATGACAATTCCACCTGATTTTAAATGGTGAGGAAGTCTAAGATGTAAAACGTATCGATTTGTTTTGTATGACGGTGATGAGGATAGTTCTAATGAAAACTCGTCAACTGTTTGATGAATTGTATTTCGAGTTCTTTAAAATTTTGACTTAATTAAAATAAGGCGATTAGATTCTTTAGCGAGTACGAAAAATGTGTCAGTATAACGGACGGCGCGCCCTCCGTTCCCCTCCCACTTTTTCGTCGAGTGTTGCCGCAATGTCACGCGCATAGACACGACTTATCAAAAGATTAATCACTCCCCTATTGAAGACCCACATTATAAGTAGCCGGTAACAACGACTCGGGCAAGTTATTTCAGCCCTTTACAGTGCACATAATGAATGACGACGTAAATCGCGACGTCCGCAAAAGCACGATACTCCCGACAAAAAAATGTATATTCGCCGTAGGTGGGGTTGTTCGATGGATGGATGGAATTATGACGAACAATTCCTGCGCACAATCCTCAAAAGGTACCTTATAGAAGAACGAGAGGCTGGCGACCCTGCGCTTGTTCTCAAGGCTCTGCCGATTGGTTTCGCCAGATATGGATCACCAATGAGCCTCTTTGCACGCCACTCCATCGAGTCCAACGCTGAGAGGTGAGTTTTAGCAATAGCAGCCCAAATGTGACATCAGTAATCCACACACCATCGAACCTGTACTTTTTGTTTAAAAGCTGTTTCGGTGTTAAATACCGCTGCATCTTCGCAAGGACCCCAATGAATGAACGAACGGGGGGTTTTTATACCGGTTTGACAGGTGTGTCACATTACCTTCTAGGTTGTCTACTTGGGTTATAACAAATGAACGTCAAAGTTGAAATTGAAAAAGGTTTATGTTCTGAGTAGATTGGCGAAATTGTCTCGTAAATGAACTCTGGTTGTTGTTTTTTTCATATCTAAAGGAGCTCCAAAGTAATATAACTTGAATATGAAATCTCAAATTAAATATAAAATCTCGGTATTATGGGATGAAATCTTGAACTTGTGATCAGGTCAGGAACGAAGTGTGGTCATGTGTCGAGTAGACATGCTGAAAGACTTCCTATAAATAAGCAGAAGTAGAATATCTATATAAGAAGACATATTTTTTAAAGTTTTAATGTTGCATTATGAAGAAAGACATAAACCCGCTATAATAATTTCCTCTTTACTATCGTACGTCAAGACAAAAGGAGGAACCTCTACAAAGAAGATACGTTCACATTATTTATTTATAACCAACTCATAAGCCGCGTCTTCCGTGAGATCGAGAGCGGGGACACGTTTGCACCGAACGTTTTCTTAAATAGAAAAAAAGACGCGTAAATAATTCACGAAGGAGTCACAACTCTTCACCAAAATGCCACCCGCGGGCAGGCCAGACTGTCCAGTCGAGCGCAACCGGGGGAGGCTGGGGACCGAACGTCGATTGCATGTATGTTCGGATGCGTTTTATTCCTGTAAAATTTACCTGCATGGTATACAGGTACGGAAATTATGATAAGATAAGACACATTAGTGTATATACATACTAAAACATACCTAAAATAACCTTAACGCGGTAACTGTTTTAAAACTGCGAATGACAAAAAAATTGGAAAATAAAATTTTTTCGTATCGCACGCCACTCTTTGTAGAGGCACTACAGTGTAGACGTGCTTTGCCCTAGCGCCGTAGACTGTCGTAGAGCGTAATGTACATTGGGTGCCTGCTGCTTATATCATCAAAAGAGTGATCATGCAGTCGTTATAAAATGTTTTATGAATTCTCAGAAGACGAAAGAAATATCTATTGCAACATTTTAACTGAGATGTTTATATGCTGATATTTTCTTTGTCATTATGCCAGAAAAAAAGATGATAATAAATAAACGATATCTGCAATCAATAAATCTAGTCGGCCAGATAACATTTCCGTAGCGGTGTTGAAGAAGTGTGCACCCGAGTTGTCTTAACAAGTTTATATTCACTATCTACCGTACCACAGGAAAAGTATCATCTACGTGGAAGGTTGCTCTAGATCATCAAACTTTAACAAGAGCGATCTTAGTGACCCAACCAGTTACAGCCGTGAGCGGTATATTTAAGTCGCAATCGATGGTTGTTGCCCAGACATAAGACCATTAATTCTGGTTAAGGGGCTTTAACGGTTCCTCTTACGTTGTTTATTCTGCACGTTAATGACAGTGAGTCTCTAAGGGAACAATTTAAAGAAATATGTGTAGTTACCGTAATCTGTCAATATAATTCATAGTATTTTAGTATTTATTAAAAAAAAAAAATAACACATACAAGCAAAAAAGTGATACACACTATCGTGAAACAAGAAAAAGGCATTATTTGGTTTCGCCTTCATACTTCAGAATGTTCCTTATTTTATGGAGATTGGGGTTCGTTTTTATAATGAGGTTCCAAGGATGGAACTTTTAAATGATGCGTTAAAGCACAGTTTGTAGGTAAAGGGTAGTATGGTATAGATGACAAAGATAGACAAACGGGTTAAAACGTATCATATAAGAAAGAAGAAGAAAGGCTACATGGAAATTTAATAATATCATTCAAATAATTAATGATTTAATAATAATATTGATAATATAAGCCTTATGTGAAACTCTCCCACAAAGCAGGCCGGCCTCTGTTCGCATCTTACGACACCCTGTACTACCACCGCGCACGTTACAGCGTTTGCCACGTCTTTGCCGCGCCCGCACCAATTTTGTAACGAACTTCTTTCTAAGGTATTCCCGGAACACTATGACATAGTGTTCTCTAAATATTCGTAAATAGAGCTCTGCTCACTTATTTGACACACGGTTTTGTTGCCACGTATTAGACAAGGTATTATTGAAATATACGTTCCTTATTGACGATATTTGAAATCCTATAAGTTGTATTGCGAGCCAATCTGCTTTCAAAACCCACTGGTACATTATATAAAATTTGCGACTTATATAAATACGCGTTAATCCAAAAACTCTTGTACGATCTTACAATATGTAACCAACATTATCAGATTTGGGGATTAATGTTTCGGAGGAAATTAGACTTAACAAAAAGTTTGTTGACAATAAGATGTAATGTATAAAAGGACTGATTGATCAGCACACAGGGCTGCGGCGCTAGTGCGTCCTGTAGGGACTCCCTGGGCTCTGTGCTATGCAATTTAATTCCAACGGTCCTCGTAAGGCTGGCTAGTTAGAGCCTTCCTTCTGTAACCCACAATGCAATCTTCTAACGCGCAGTGTTAAAAGAGTTCTTTTCGTCGCTTGCGCCCTTTGTTTTATGGATGTCATGAGATGGTAATGAATACCATGAATACCCAATTGCCCGGGAAGCAGCTTTCACTACCCACGAAATACTTTTCTTTAAGTGGATGTCGTGACCTCGCCGCGTCTATTCCACGTAGACACCATATTCCTGTTACGTGTCACCTGTGCGCGTCGTTTAAGAGTTTATTCAGTAGAACACTACTTTCAATCAACTCTCACTGGTCTCAAAATTTAAATGTACTGAAGTTTATCTAACGATCAAAAGGAACAAGTTAAGTCAATATCGCATTATTTTACAATGGGGGAACTCCAAATAAAAGTTAACAAAAGTTTGTTGAAGTTTACAGAAGTTGGCGTAATTTTAAGCATGAATTCCCAAATCTACCGAATTCCTTGTAAATGAAGACTTGTCTGTGGAACTTTAGACTTCTATACATATTTATTTTCCTAGATGAATTTATATCAGTAGGAATTTCCCTTGTTTATTTTATCCGAACTTAATACCATCAAGTTGGCCGAAAGTTGCTTACACTTCGCAACGTACAATGATTTTTATACAGAAGTATCGAGTTCCGCTTACTTTCTATAATCAAAAATTAATTATATTATAGAATTAAGCAATACAATTACATAAAATTATATGTTTCGTTTTTTATGTTAAGTAAAATGGATACTAAATACATTAATTATTAAATAAAATTAATAATATTTGCACTCGGAACTTGTTTTCTAATTTAAAAAACTATGATAATTTTTTGCTAGTCTCTGGAGGTCAACCATCTTCTATACACTACAGACAATACCTAATACTATAATACATCAAAATTAGTTCATAAACAACGGAGTTATGGCTGTGCATATATGTACAAGTATAAACACGGCTTAATTATTGCAATCCGTTGAGAAGTTAAAAGAGTGGATCTTTAGAACTTAACATTAGATGCTCAGCGTATGTAAAGGGAACCAACTCCGAGTTATTTCCCAATATACTAAAAATATAATTGTCAAAATCGGTATATTAACAACGGAGTTACGGTTGAACATACTTAATAAAATTTTCTCAACGTGCAATATTTTACACCTATGTTTTATGTTTATATCTACAACCATACTACACATGGAGTAAATATACTTGAAGGTGTAAGGGCCCCCATCTATTCTAAAGTCCAAGCCAAGCTCTCTCGCTAGTTATGCACTCTACTTAACAATGAACTGAAGCTAACAGAACGGTCTCTCCAGTTGGAAGTCGATAGGCTCGGTATCGCCCGGTTTGATTCCGCGGTTATCGTCGTCAAGGTTCTTTACTCACCTGACTATCTACCGCCCTCCTCCTGGAATCAACTGTCAAGTGTGTTTACGTGTTTCGATTGCAGTGCGAAGAACAAGTACGTAAGCAATAATATTAATAGTAAGTAAGAAGCGTGTTCTCGGCTGCCATCTTGGCTGGTAACGAGTCGGCGCTGCTTTTTCGTTTTACGGACGTTTGGGTCGATCGTTAACTATTGAAAAAAAAGGAAGAACACGTAATGTTCCATGACTTAGCCCGATATCGATTTACTGTCAATTACTACCGATCCCTCATTGTACATAAGATATCATGTCGGAGTAGCTGTATGTAATTTTGCATTTCAATAAATAAAAAAACTCTATCGTTCAAAAAGACATGTAACGAGACATGTAAATAAGTTACAGAACCAGCCGTTAGCGAATTTCGAGACCCTCGATCGTTTGATAAATGTATTTCCGACGTGTGAGCATGTTATTTAAGTTGTACCTGAAATCTTGAATGTTTAGAACAAACTGTACAATAATCAACCTTGCACGGAACGAACGGTTTCAGATTGTCATTAAAACAACAAATTTTGTAACGCAAAGTCAAATCTATAATTGTTTGCTAATCGTATACTATGTAGTACCATTTCGAAACGTGCAACATATTGCAAAGATAACCGGATTTTTAAGATGTATTTTAATAATTATCCTTGCTCCTGAGAGCAGTACGTTTGATTTACATCACATTTTCTGCGAACTCTTGATTTGACCTTCCTAGAAAATGAATCAAGTTGAGATCAAGTAGACTTGCTAGTACAGCGTCTTACAGTCTACTGAACATAATATTGTAACAACCTTAAAACAGTTCTGTTCACGCTTTATAAATTGTATGAAGCGCTTATTTAGTAAAATATGTATGTTCAGTGTTTAGTATAGGGTATATTGATATAACCTGTATAAGAAAAGCTGTTTGACATCAAATCGCCAGTTGGAGTTTACAGGTCCCGCCCAATAATCCACGAATCCAGTCAGTGTATATGGAACATCGTCCTTGGTGGGTGGTGTGGTGATGGAAGGGTGGCGTGGACACCAGGCCGAAAAGTTCCTCGGAGCACTCATTAATAAAATTAACTCGCACAAGTTAGTGAATCACTATTTCATGGCGAAACATATTAAACAAATCTCGGTCATGAATACTGGCTTCTAATACACGAGCATGAAAATTGCCACTTTCAAACTTCAAAAATATGACAAACATTTTTATGACCCCATCCCAAAGACTGTTTAATTAGCAATACCCGCAAACCCTAACAGATACGACCTATTCCAGAGATCAGCTTTGTACCTCTCGCTTGGATAAAATTTGATTGTAATCGCGAGGGTTTTATAACTTTCCCTGTATAACGTTCTGTGTAGGCGGCTGAATTACTAAATGTGTTTTTCCTGTATATTCAAATATTAGGAATTCACCAGAGACAGATTTACGTTTGTTTCGGAATGATAATGTTTACAATGTAATTTAATACTTCATGTGTTCAGAAACTACGGGTTATTCATTGAAAACTAGTCATAAATTGGCATAATAATTTATTTCAAAAGTGGGGGTAGTTAATGTCAAAAATGTTATTTCGTTTTGCTGAAAACGGATTTGTGTAAGGCAATCTCAGTATCTGATCTTCCTCATCAAAGCAAGTGATAGTTAACTCTAATACGTACAACGATATAGTTTGTATAAAAAATGAAATCATACGAATTTCGAACCACGCATTGATTACCTACTGATATGATGAAAAAGTTCATGTAAGTATCACTTATAACATAACCCGGTCGATGTGCAAAGAACGTAAACTTTCTTCATTATAAGGACGGCGGCTGCGATATATGAAATATAAGAACACATTTCAGATTTTCGCACTAAATCGGAAGGCTCCCAGTTCGACTTCGACATAATACTCTTATTCTCCCTCTCCTCCGCCGTGTACTGTTTAATCCATTCACATCAAATTATCTTCGAGATAAATTTGAATATCATTCTCTTCCTCGTCCTTCTGAAAAATTTATCCTCTGGCCCCGCATCATTGTACTTTCTTCTTCTTTAAATCTAATATTGACTGTGTCTAAATGACTGCAGAATTGTTAACCTTTTTTTATCAAGAAAGAAAGGCAAAACAATTTTACATGCATGGACAAACCACAATAAAAAGAACTGCAAACTGTCTCGAATTGCATATAATATTGGTTCCAACAACTATACACCTTTCAAGCGCAACACAAAACATATTCCGCGTAGCGTCCATTACAGAGAGCGAGCGTCCCTCTTCCACAGATTACACACCATAGATTTTTTAACCGCATAACCACAGATTAAGCGGCGCGTACATCCTCCGGGGCGTTGAAAGATTGCTTTCAAATAGAATTCAGGAACTCTCTGCCTCCTCCTGTGCAGGTAACAGGCACATCTTATTGATCGCCCTCCTTATTACTCCCCTCTTTGTGAGTACATCTGCCACTCTGCTGATTCCATCGGGTCCCGGGTACAGGCGACTGATACGCGCCAACCGCCATTGCAGCGGAGGTAAGTTATCCTCTTTAAGTATAATTAAATCTCCGACCTTAAGCTCCTGTTGCCTCGTCTGCCACTTCGTCCTTTGCTGAAACTCAGCCACAAACTCCACGCACCATCGGTCCCAAAAATGCTGGCGTAGTTTCTCGATGAGCTGGTATCGGTTGGGGTGCTTTACAGTGACAGGTGGTGACGACAATGAGGTAAGACTTCGCCCTATCAGGAAGTGCCCTGGAGTCAGTGGAGAGAGATCAGTAGGGTCTGACGAAAGAGGAGTGAGTGGACGCAAATTAAGGATTGCTTCAATCTGTGTGAACAGCGTAGTCAACTCCTCAAACGTCAGTGAAGCATTACCAGCTACACGTCGTAGGTGGTGTTTAGCAGATTTAACCCCAGCCTCCCATATTCCTCCAACATGTGGGGAATATGCAGGGCTAAATAAGAATTTAATTCCCGCATCATTTGTAAAATCTGTGACTGACTGACGGCAAGATCTTAAAAGTTTACCTATTTCATTATTAGCGCCTCGAAAATTAGATCCGTTATCACAATAAATTACAGCAGGTTTGCTTGCTTGAAATAAACCTCCTCAATGCTAAAATAAATGAGTCAGTGCTCAAGTCACTAACTAGCTCTAAATGTAACGCTTTGGTAGAAAGACACACAAACAGACATAAGTAACATTTTGATACGCGATTCCCTCTGCCCTTACTGCTCGATATCATAAACGGTCCAGCCATATCGATTCCACATGACTGAAATGCGAATGTAGGTGTAGTCCGATCAAAATGGGGCAATTACATGGGGCATGGGCAAATTACCCATCATTGCGTTTTACTACATTGCGCGCCAAATTCCTGCCACCTATAGGCCAAAATTGCTCTCTTGTAGCAGCCAGAAGTAGTTGAGGGCCTGCATGAAATAATTTGAAGTGTTCAGAAACCATGATCAATTTAGTTAAATTATTCTTTGCATCTAAAATCACAGGGTGATTTTTATCATAACTGTATATTAAGTTTTCTAATCGACCCCCTACTCGCAGAATCCCATTGGGATCTAAAAATGGGGCAAGAGAGAGCAGTTTTGACTTCCTATCTAAGGATTCATTATTTTTTAGTGCTTCCATTTCCGAATTGAATGATTGTGATTGGCTGGCTTTAATTAATATATTTAATGAATTATTTAATTCTTCCAAATTTAGAGGACCAGATAATTTTAAATTATTCCTATTGCAATTATTTATGAAACGCAATATATAGGCGTATACTCTTTTCAATTTATTAAAATTTGAATAGTTTTCAAAATTAATTAAATTATTAATTAAACTCACATTACAATGTATAGATTTTGATTTAGTAGTTCTAAATTCAGGCAAATTATGTGGTTCTTTAATAAATGTTTGCTTAGGCCAAACAGAGGGGGGTTGCTTAACGAACTCAGGCCCTTCCCACCAAAGACGAGAAGATTGTAAAAACCTTGGGTCCACACCCCTGGATGCCATATCAGCTGGATTTTCATTTGTAGGTACATGCTGGAAAATAAACCCTACAGTCAACTCATTTATTTTGTTAACTCTATTGCACACAAAGGTCTTCAATTCTCTTGGTTGAGCTTTTAACCAGCCTAACACAACTGTTGAATCCGTCCAAATATATTTTTGAGTTATGTTGCACCTTAATTCATTTAAAACCTTTGTGGCCAGTCGTGCACCTAACAGGAAACCACACAGTTCTAATCTAGGTATAGTGAGTTGCTTAATCGGGGCAACACGAGCCTTAGCGCATAACAACTTAACAACCACATTACTATCACTGCCTTCGGACTTTAAGTAAACACAGGCAGCATAGGCCTGTTGAGATGCATCAACAAAACAATGCAATTGAACATAATTAGGACAGTCACATAGAACATGTCTTGGAATTTTAATATTAAATAAAACTGAAAATTCTTTTATAAGTTTAGACCACTGTTTAGTGAAACTATCAGGAACTTCATAATCCCACTGAAGCTTGGAAGTCCATAAATACTGCAATAATATCTTGGTAACAATTGTACATGGACACAATATTCCTAGGGGATCAAATATTTTACTTGTAGTTGAAATGACAGATCTTTTAGTTGTTTTGCTGCTTAGTTCTAAATTAGTTGAAAACTGTAGTGTATCAGACTTTGGAGAATAATTGAGGCCCAACACACTAGAATCCTTATACAAATCAAGTGCTTCAGACATGTCTGGAGCATTAGAAAACAAATCAGAACTATTGGAACGCAACTTCCGTATAGGTAAGCAAGCTGAATTTAAAACTTGTATACCACCGTCTGCAATGTGTCTTACACCTTGAATATTGTCACATCCTGTATTGAGGTCATCCATATAAAAATCATTTTAATAACGTTTGCAACAATAGGATCAGGACATTCCAATGACAATTGAAGAAGACATCGAGCACTTAAGAAAGGAGCAGATGCAGTACCATAGGTAACAGTATTCAGTTGCAAAGCTTGAATAGGCTGCTCCGTCTCTTCCCTCCATAAAATGAGCTGTAAATGTCGCTGGGACTTATCTACTTCAATCTGACGATACATTTTCTCTATGTCCCCTATCAATATGTATTTGTGCTGCCGAAAACGTAACAAAATAGCATGCAGATCACTTTGAACTACTGGACCGATCATTTGTATATCCTTCAAAGATTTTCCAGATGAAGTTTTGACTGAAGCGTTAAAAACAGTTCTCAACTTTGTTGTTTCACTCCTTTCCTTAATCACAGCGTGATGTGGCAGGTAATAACCAAACTTAGGTTTCTCAATCGGACTCAGATGACCTAAATTAGTATATTCGTTTATAAATTCAATATACTTCTGCTTTAAAATAGGGTTTTTATTTAATTTCTTATTTAAATTGTCTAGACATTTCTTAGCGACATAATAATTATCATGGAGTGCCTCTTCAGGCACCTCCTTCATAGGCATTTGAACACTAAAACGACCATTAGGTAAACGGGAGTAAGTGTTTACAAAATGAGACTCGCAATGCTTTTCCTCCAAAGAATGAGTCTTGGTAGTTGGGAGGTCATCAATTTTCCAAAATCTTTCAATTGATTTACTAATTTCTTGAGTAAAACTACAAAACACACGACCAACAGGCTTAGAATTAAACAATAAAGGCCCTGCCACTAACCAACCCAATTTGGAGTTTTGCAAAATAGGTTTATTAGCACCCAGCTTAATAGTGTTTGATTCAATCAAATACCAATAAACATCAGCACCCAACAATATATCTACTTCGGCAGGGACATAAAATTTTGGATCAGCCAGTTCAATATCACCTGGAAGTTCTAAATTTTTAACATTGACTAATGAACCCGGTAACAATCCAGTAATTTGTGGAACAACTAGAAATTTGGAGCTGAAGTTAAACGAACTGACCCTTGATTTAATTTTAAGTTGACAACACTCTCTTATATTACAAGAAGTATTATTGATGCCAGAAATGATTATTGCATTTTGATCAAGAGTAAGGTTAAGTCGCTCAGTTAAACTCTGAATTATAAATGAAGACTGACTACCTGTGTCTAAAGGTGCACGTGCAATACAGGTCTTGTTGTCACTTACTACCTCAACCAGTGCTGTACACAATAAGACTTAGTTCTGAGACATTGTGTTAAGAGATACTGGCAATGATGCAGAGATTGGTTCAATGGCGGAGTCAGAAGTATTTCCATTATACTGCATATGTAAAAGAGTATTGTGCTTACCTCGACACACACGACAACCACCCTTGAGTTTACATACATATGAATTATGACCACCTAGCAAACAATTCCTACATAGTCGGTACTTATGCACTTCAGTGATTCTATTATCCACACTCATTTCTTTAAATTTGGAACACTCATGTAAACGATGCTCTTCATTACAAATAATGCAAGACTTTGACTTTTTATCAAATGACACAACAAAACTTTTAGACTGGCTATAATTATTATTATTAAATTTTGTTTTATTTTCCTTTGACACAAATTTATTTTCACTTCTTTCAGAACGATTGTAAGCAGTTTCTAACACTTCAGCTCTATTGCGTAGGAAAGTAAAGAAATCTTCTAATGTAGCCAAATCAGTGAGAACCTTCCTATGTTCTTCCCACTTTTCACTTGTCATATTATCTAACTTGGACGAAACCATAAAAATAATAAGTGCATCCCATTTGTCTGTGGGTTGGCCAAGATTATCAAGTGCCCTTAAATGCTTAGACACATGGTCAACCATAAAACGCAAGGCTTTAAAGGAATCCCTCTTCAATGGTTCCATATTAAACAACGACTTTAAATGATTGTTAATTAATACATTTTTGTTATTATACCGCTGACATAAAGCTCCCAAGCTATTTTGAAATTCTTTGCACTAAATTCAAGTGACTTAATGACTATTAATGCACTTCCTGTTAATGAAGTGCGCAAATAATGAAATTTATTAATTTCTGGCATATTGCTACTATTAATAATCGACTCAAATGTGTCCCTAAATTCTAGCCAATGTAAATAATTCCCATCAAATGTAGGTAAATGGATTGTAGGCAATTTAATTGCATTATACTGATTTGAATGACAACTGTGTACCGTACCAGCATCAGACTGAGCCAACAAATTCTTGACTACAGGGGAGGATTCTAATATATCCTGCCCTTCAGCAATAATTTCCAAAAAATTTTTTTCAATTGTCTCTCTTTCAGCCACTTGTACCTCTATATTTTTATGTAACAATTCAATTTTTCCTTGAATACCATAAAAATTGTTCAACATAATTTGAATTTTCTCAATTTTCAATGCTAATTGTTTGTGTGAAATACTTGATAAGTTATTAGTATCTATCTCGCGAATGTAGTTCGAATATTTAGTTAGAAGGCCCTTAATAACCCCTCGCTGCTTAACAAGCATAGATAGTTCAGTTTCATCATCCGACCTAGACTCCTCAGGAGTGTCGATACGTACTACACCTTTATCTCTCTCAGTCATGTTTGAAGCAAATAGAATTAACACAAGATGCAATAATAATATACCATCGTAAAAAGCAACCAGCCGTTCACACAAATTGAATTGCAAAAATTGATATTTAGGTTAAGATATTACGATTAGGGCTACTTCCCTGGGCTAGACCTGTCTTCTTGAGGCCCCAAAGCAAAGCAGCAAACAACCCCATGCAATTTAGAAAGCTTATTTCTTCGTTCCTCTTCGTTTGACGATTGGAGTTTGGACTTTGTTGATTGCCAACGCGGCGTCACTTGGCTTGCAAATTGTAACGGTGCTTTCTTCAAATATTCTTATGAAAATTTCCAAAGTTGTGTCCTGTCACGGTCGCCAAAATTTGTCCACGCATGGACAAACCACAATAAAAAGAACTGCAAACTGTCTCGAATTGCATATAATATTGGTCCCAACAACTATACACCTTTCAAGCGCGACACAAAACATATTCCGCGTAGCGTCCATTACAGAGAGCGAGCGTCCCTCTTCCACAGATTACACACCATAGATTTTTTAACCGCATAACCACAGATTAAGCGGCGCGTACACAATTGCCTCTTTTCAAAAAATGCTAAAAGAATATTATCTTAAAGTTTGATTTTTCCTCCTTTACCTTCTTCCGGCTTATGCATGTTGTTCTCTGTTATTTATATTGTTTATTGTCCCTTTTGTGATTGTCCACCTTATGTTTCCTAGTATTAGCTTCTTATTCATTAGGGTTGCATGGAAGAAATAAATCGCTTTTAGGCAATGAGGTCTACCATTATATTCATGATGTACTTCTTTAATTATAATATATATTAATTATAATATAATAAATAATATAATAATAACAATATAATAGGTGATAATTAAGAAATCGCTGTCAAGCGATAACTCGGCCCATTGTATTGTATTGTATTCACCAACTAAATGTGCTACATATATGTATTTTTTGTTTCCTCTGTAATAGTGTACATTCAATAAAGAGTTTAAATAGTTAAATCATAGTAAAATTGTTGTGGGGCCGAATACAAATGCAATAAAACCATTTTTGAACATGTACAATTATCGTTTTTTTATATCGATTGTGCATACATACTGCTATTTTTTTGTGAAAATAGTCGATAAATGAACGGACGGTCCACCTGATGTTAAGCGATCACCGCCGCCGGTCATCATGGAGGTGGATAACCCGCTGATTACTGGAATAACATTACGTCACCCGAAATACTTAAAACATAGCACGGTTGCAATTAGACACAGTTACACAGAACATGATGGCTGGATGACTAAAAACGTAACACCGTACAAAGGTAAACATATAACTTAATAATCATCAACTAGTACGAATATTAACAATTTTAGGGTGGCGGATCAGTTGATGCTTTCTATCCTGTAAACTGTCATAATTCGGACTGAAAAGGAGAAAAACGGTAATAAGAAAATTCCAAACTGTAGTTAATCGATGTGTTTGTTTGTGAAATGTTTTGGTACTGTAAGGTTCATGATTTTGAGTCAAATTAATATCTTTTAACACTAAGAGGAAAATATATATAAGAGGGAGGGTAGTTATGACGAAGCAGGCATTCGACGAAGGCGAATAGTAGCAATCAGATTTTAAAGAAGTGAAAACATATTGTACAGTGTTGTGTGAAGAAATAAACGAGTGTTTAATCTGAGTGAGCGGTGTATTATTATACTTCAGAAGTGATAAGTACATGCTCACAATTTTATTTTTCTATAAATAAGTTAAAATTATATGGGATTCAGATCAATTACTACATTAATTACATTACCTTATTTGTCTTTTTTATATATCGGGATAGGGAGTACAAAGTTGTATAATTCGAACTAATAAAATATGGATAAATTATTTTATGAATCGAAATTATTAGCTAATAATGATAATGATAGATTGTTAATACGTCTATTTTATTAATCTCGTGCTACAACTGTTTAAAATTCTTAATATTGGAATTATCTCAGGTATTTCATTGCTTATGTCGCATTACCCACTTTTTTATATTAATGAACAAATTTAAACGGCTGTTCTGTTTGTATGCGAGTTCCAGATAATGGAACTCGAAGAAAATAATCAAGGGCGGCGTGTAATGACGCCTCTGCGAACCTCTAAGAGACACGACGACGACGTGACCAGGCGAAGCCGTAGTCGAGTTCGAAGCGAAGTTTTTGTGGACAACCAACGGAGCCGCACACGTTATCGTAGTCGCAGCCGGACTCGTGAACTTGGGCATGGTCGGAGTCTCCGAGAAAAGGTACGTAACCTAGAGTGGGAGCGTGAGAAATTGAAACGATTGGAGGAGGAAGTTCATCGAGAGCAGAGTCGACAGCGTTCTCGATCAAGATGCAGTAATCGTTCACAACGTGAGGGCAAGGTGGCACGTCGGGTGCATCAGCAGTCGTTGAATAACGAGTCCTCTCGTTCACGGGATCGAAGCAACCAACGAAAACAATTTGAAGAGCCTGCTTCGCAATCAGGCAGGAGGTTTCGAAGTCCAGCATTCTCAATAAAGGATGTCGTCGATATTATAAACTCAATTAGACAGAAATTCCAACCATCAGCAGAGACACAAAATGTTAATAACATAAATCACAAAAATATGTTACCCGATTTTGATCCATCATCAAAAAATCAACGCTTTATTGATATTTGGCTTCGAAAAGTTAACGAATGTGCCTCTGTTTATGGTTGGGATGATAAGACGATTGTCCACTTTGCTATGCAAAAACTTCAGGGATTGGCCAAGATTTGGTATGAAGGATTGAATTCTATTCTATATAGTTGGTCAGAGTGGCAGGACAAGCTGTTGATAGCTTTCCCCTGCGAACAGAATTATGGACAATCCCTGGAGTACATGTTAAAGCGTAGGAGTAGATTTAATGAACCGATAGAGGTATATTTTTACGATAAAATTGCTATGTTGAACCGGTGCGACATCGAGGGTAAGCGTGCAGTAGATTGTATCATACACGGGCTTAGTGACAAAACGTTGAAAACTAGTGCGCTTGCATTACGGTGTTCACATCCTCATGAACTTTTGCAATTTCTTATGAGCAACAAAGATATAGCACAAATCCCAAATTATTCGGATCGTCCTAACTTAAAGAGTAAATTCGTTTCTGATAACAGAACCCGTAATGATTTTTATGATAATAAGAGATCAACCATTACAAGTAATAATACTAACCTGATATGTTTTAATTGCAAGGAACACGGACACCCTTTCATTAAATGTCCCAAACCATTATTAAAATGTTTAACATGCAATAAATTTGGTTACAAGGCTGAAAATTGTAATTTTAAAACTAGCACTGGGAATAACAAATCCGAGACTATTCATAAAACAATGTGTATTTCCGCTTCCAAACCGAATTCTAAATACATAAAAGATATTAAAGTTAACGGTTCACAACTTAAGGGTTTTATGGATTTTGGTAGCGAAGTCTCCTCGTTATCACAAACACTGTTGCTCACGTTAGATCTTAAAAGTAATGATGTTCCGGTAATGTTGAAAAGGTTCGGTAACGAAGTTGTTAAAGCGTTAGGTTCTGTTCAATGTTGTGTTGAAGTCGAAAGAGTGCGCTGAAATCATGTTTTATGTAGTAGCGGATAAATTTCTCGATATACCAGTGCTTATTGGTCAGTCATTTACCGAACAATCACATTTTGTTGTTCTCAAAGATTCAGATCAGCTAAAATTCATTAGCATCAATGAAGAAATGCCATTCTCTGATATAAATTCCATAGACACTCAAACTATCAAAATTCTTATACAATCTTACGGTAAGGTTTATGGGCCAGCAACAATAAAGGCTGTCACAAAACCATACACAGACGGTAATATTATAGTCACCAGTAAAGTTATAGGAGAAACAAATAATCAATTTACTCTCTACGGTGGAGTGTATCATGTGAAATTGGGTGTAGTTAAAGTCTGTATTGTGCCTATCACCTCTCAGGTTGAGTTGCTTGACGGTGCCCTGTTATGTCGTGCAGAAAAGATTCATGTAATCAAACAAATTGTATCTCCCGAATCAAACTCGACCTCTGAACATAACGCTATTGATAGGCATATGATATACATAGGGGACACTGCCAGTGAACCTAATCGGATGAGACTATTGCGTATTTTACAAAACTATAAGCATTGTTTTGCTTCCAATCTTAAGGAATTAGGGTGTACTAACGTAACCGAGATGACGATAGAAG
This sequence comes from Megathymus violae, assembly GCA_003671415.1. Lineage (NCBI taxonomy): Eukaryota > Metazoa > Arthropoda > Insecta > Lepidoptera > Hesperiidae > Megathymus > Megathymus violae. The sequence continues at coordinate 110,977 of PDGT01000042.1, forward strand.
TAAATGGAAAGCAGCCTGTAGTCTACCTTCCGTACCGATTATCACATAAAGAACGCGAACAAGTCCGTACTATGGTTAGTGAGATGCTTGAGGCTGGAATTATTAGGGATTCAGTGTCGGAATACGCGAGTCCAATAATCTTAGTGCGAAAAAAGGACGATAAGTTCCGTATGTGTGTCGACTATAGGCTACTAAATTCAATAACGATCAAGGAGCGATATCCCATGCCAATTATAGAAGACGAGATAGCAAGACTATCAGGCCAGGCTTTCTTTATAACACTTGACTTGGCGTCGGGGTACTACCAGGTCCCTATATCCGAACCATCGAAGCATTTAACTGCGTTTGTGACTCCGGACGGTCAATTCGAGTTTAATCGCATGCCGTTTGGCCTGGCAAACGCACCCGCTATTTTTCAGCGCATGATGCATAAAGTTTTAGGATCTGCGCGATATACAGAGGCTATCGCATATATCGATGACATACTCATATATGGGAAGGATCAAATCGAGTGCTTAGATAGATTTGAGAAGGTCTTGCAACTACTTGAAAACGCCAATTTCACATTAAAGTTATCCAAATGTAAATTTTTAATGGATAAAGTGGACTATTTAGGATATGAAATAAGTGCCGCGGGCATTAGACCGGGTAACAAGAAAATTAGTAGTGTCATGGAATTTCCACGACCAGTGGATTAGCACTCTGTGCGTCAGTTCCTGGGTCTAGTCGGATATTTTAGAAAATTTATCAAAAATTTTGCACAAATTGCATATCCTCTAAGTAAACTTCTAAAAAAGGACGTATCATGGTGCTGGTCGACTGAGCAAGAAGAAGCTTTCACTCATTTGAAGCATAGGTTAACAAATCGACCAATTTTGGCTATATATGACCCTACAGGTGAAATTGAACTCCACACAGACGCTAGAAAGATAGGCATTGGAGGAATATTAATGCAGAAAACCCATGGTCAAAGCGAATTTCGTCCTGTAGCATTTTATAGTCGTCAAACTACGCCTGAAGAAAAGCATTTTCACGCTTATGAATTAGAAACCTTAGCCGTGATCTGTTCACTGCGAAAATTTCGTGTTTATCTCTTGGGACAGGATTTTAAAATAATAACGGATTGTAGTGCATTACGTAGTACATTCACAAAACGCGATATAATACCACGAGTGGTTCGATGGTGGTTATTGTTGCAGGAGTTCCAATGTACTATTGAGTACAGATCAGGCACTAAAATGTCCCATGTGGATGCACTGTCACGAAACCCCATATACGGTGAAGATACTACAGATATGTCAGATCAATATCCAGTGGTGATGTCGATAAGTACTGATGATTGGCTTCAAACACTGCAGTTAGGTGATTCCGAATTATGTAGAATCAAAAACATCCTAGGTTCAAATATTGACGCTGATACTTTAAGATACATACGAGACAATAATTTAATCAAAGATAATCAATTGTATAAAACTATTAACGGTGATAAAGACAATATACGATGGGTGGTTCCGAAGGGTGCAAGATGGCAATTGTGTCGAATGAACCACGATGATATTGGACATTTTGGTATGGAAAAGATTCTTGAACGCATTAAGAAGTCTTATTGGTTCTCAGGCATGTCTAAATTTATAAAAAAGTACGTTCAAGTCTGTGTTCAGTGTGCTATCGCGAAGAAAAATGCAAGTTCTAAAGAAGGTCATTTACACATTATAGAAAAAATTAAGATTCCATTTCATACTGTCCACATCGACCATCTCGGGCCCTTTGTAAGATCCAACCGGGGTAATACCCATCTTTTAGTAGTCGTGGAGGCTTTTACCAAGTTTGTGTTTCTGAAACCAGTACGAAATACAAACACGTCAAATGTGATATGTGCTTTGGAGGATGTATTTTATACGTTCAGGTACCCAGATCGCATTATTAGCGACCGTGGCTCCTGCTTCACATCTCATGCTTTTGCGAGGTTTTGTCAAGATAAGGGGATTAAGCATGTTTTGAACGCGGTGTGCTGCCTTAGGTCGAATGGTCAGGTGGAGCGGTACAACCGAACTATTTTGGATTCTCTAACTGCTAGCAATTTAAATGATAATGAGAAAGCATGGGACGAGAAGATTAATGCCGTACAATGGGGTCTAAACAATACGATTCAAAAGAGTACTGGGAAGTCTCCTTCAGAAATAATGTTTGGAATGTCAATGAATGCAGAGTTGGAACCCAGACTTAATGAGATAAGATTTAATACGCGTGAAAATGATGATGTCAAAAGTATACGACAGGAAGTACAAGAAAGAATACAAGAAAGCCAAGGGAAACAAATAAGTATTACGATAGAGATAGGAAAGCAGCCAGGTCATATAAAGAAGGTGACTTAGTCAAAATTACAAAAGTGAACTTTAACAATGAAGGAAAGAGCACAAAGCTTTTGCCTTCATACATAGGGCCGTACAGGGTAGTACGGGTGTTAGGAAATGACCGCTATAAGCTAGCTACAATACCTGGATTGACTCGCACTAAAAATAGAAGGAAAACAAGTGTAGCTGCCGATCGAATGTTGCCCTGGGTTCATATAGCGGCTCTCGCCATAAATAGTGATTCTGATGAAAACACAGATCATTCCTCTTCAGAAATTGATGACTAATGACGGATAATTTATTTAACATACACATATATTAATTTATAAAATTAAAGTAGACACAGTTATCATTACTGCGGTTTATATAAAAGAAAAATATATATTGAGATAATCACTTTAAAGCAATTAAAATTATATACTGGTAAAAATTTAAACTACTGTTATATGTTTTGTTGAAAACGTATTAAATTGACTTTATTTTATCCTTATTTACCTTAATGAATTATACTAATATTCTGTTATCGTGTATTTATACGTTTTACAATTTTTGTAAGTAAACATTTGTTTATACAATGGCTTTTGAGATGAGAAATTAATTTTATCAGTTTCAATTTTATTAATAAATGAAACTTTATAATTCTGCTAGAATTGGATGGGTTAGCGGAATTATCATATTGTGGCTATATTGAAGATTATTTTGCAAAAACTGGATGAGTTTGAAAAGTTTATAATTGTCTTTTGCCGTAAGAAATGGATGGGTTTACGGTAAGGACAACTAATTTCATGGTTCTGCAAGAATTGGATGGGTTTGCAGGATCTATGAAATTAAGATCTTTCGAGACAAGAAGTTGCTATTATTATTTTTATGTAATATAACATTATTACTGTTTTCAAATATTAAATATACTCTGCACATAAATAAAAGTCTCGATTAAATCTTGGTAATATTTTTGTAATATTTTACCTTAAGAAATGGATGGGTTTACGGTAACGACGATTAGTATCATGGTTTTGCAAGAATTGGATGGGTTTGCAGGATCTATGAGATCAAGATCTTTCGAGACAAGAAGTTACTATCATTATTAGTTTTGTTTATTTTAACATTATGCTGTTTTCAAACATTAAATGTATTCAGCGTCTAAATAAAAGTCTCGATTAAATCTTGTTAATGTTTTTGTAATATTTTACCGTAAGAAATGGATGGGTTTACGATGAAAATAGATATTTACGGTCCTGTAAGAATTAGATAGTATTACAGGATAATGAAATGATGAAATAATGATAATTTGTACAATTATATTGTAATCATAAATTAGACTGCGTTGCAATATTATAAAACTTGTAATTACTATACGAAATTAGAAATTAATTTGTTATGATGCAATTGCCCAGGTTTCGTGTATGGGGTCATACACGAGGTCAGGATGGACGAGTGTAAGGTTCATGATTTTGAGTCAAATTAATATCTTTTAACACTAAGAGGAAAATATATATAAGAGGGAGGGTAGTGATGACGAAGCAGGCATTCGAAGAAGGCGAATAGTAGCAATCAGATATTAAAGAAGTGAAAACATATTGTACAGTGTTGTGTGAAGAAATAAACGAGTGTTTAATCCGAGTGAGCGGTGTATTATTATAGTACCTAATTTATTTTTTAATTATATAACTGAATGCTTAAATCTAATCCGACCTGATGGTCAATACCTATGCACCTCCTCTTGTCTGGTAAAGCACAATAACTTAGTAGTTAAAACATCATAAGCAGATCGGAGCAATGACTTGGGTAACCTATTTCAGTCCTTCAGTGAATTTATTGCGGCTTTTTCAAAGTCCACCTTTTCGATACGTTGCATATTTTTGAATTCCGAAGGATGTCGTGACTGAATAAAAATTTGCCTGTGCATTATCAACGAAATTGGTTTAATGCAGGAAGTGAGTACGAAGGCACACACATCGGGTGTTTGCCCGCCAAGCGCCATACGTCTTGCGGTCTCGGTAACATGTGGTGCAAATATCTGCTCCCCAAACAGCGTTACGCTGCGTATTATATTGAACTTGTGCAAACTCCTAAATTAGCTCCCACCGGCTGCCGCGTTCATGAACAACTCACGACCGCGCCAAGTTTTAAATTTGTGCATTTTAAAATAACAGACATTCTTCGGCGCCCCAGAAAAAACTTTCGCTAGCAATTTTTTTAACGATCAACAACATCATAAAAAAATTACTTATTCGTTAGTGACGTCGGATGCTACAGTTGAAGTTGGGGCGACCCTAGCGCCAGAACTCTAGGTTCGAATCTAGAAAATCGACGCAATTCATTGTGAGTAAAAGAAAACTATTATTGGAAAAATTCATCGTACGTACACCGTAGATCTCTCTTCTAAAAGAACGGTAACTAAACGTGACCGTATCTTGGTCGGCAAGAATTCTATACGAAGCGTGAGGAGTGATGATATCTTCTAGAACGACGCCGTGAATCAATTGAAAAATTCCCAGATTCAACTAATAGGGTATCATTGCTTACTGCTTACCATTAATATCGCTAATCACACCCGTGCCGCGCTCGCGCCTAATACGTGCTCTGCTCACACTCAGGCCGTGCAGGTACTCTGTCTTTTATATTTCCCCACCACTCGATGTGAGCGTACGGTAATGAGTTACGGTCTGTCAGAGTAGCTACGAGCCGGCACAGTCCGCTCTCAATTCCACGCTCTATTAATGAGAGATAATTATCCATTGTACCGACGGTGAACTACAACTAGATGCAAAAACGGCAGTATAGTTCAAATGATGAAAACGATGTATCAAATAATCAGTTTTGGGTCATAAAACGACATTTGTATTGAAAAAAGTATAGTTTATAAATAATCCAAGGGACTTTCCTTTATCATATTTAAATCCAATATACATATATAGATAATAAAGATTATATTCCTATAGACTTCTTGTATCGTAAGCTATATAGACTTATATTAGAAAAAAACTAGCGCGCGATGTTGAAAATTAGGTTAAAAGTAGGATCTAATTGTATATTTTTATAACAAAATATTTCTATTCGATATTTTTTAAATTTTACAAATTAAAATTAATACATTAAATAACTACAGTCCATATGTAATGTAAGCGAACGATCACTGTATACTGTTGTTCAATTTTTGTAACCATCTTCAGTTTCAATTTTCAGAAAACACAAAAACTCACCGCTTTCACATCAATTTCCTAACATTAGTCCAAACGGACTAAGCACCAAGAGTTTAAGGCTCATTTTCATTGTTCGATAACTCCGTTGATATTCAGCATGCAGGATCTCCCGCAAGCGGTATAACGACTAATAAAATTCATCGGTAGGCATTAACTTAGGCCCTATTACGTATGCCTATGCGTTCGCAGCACAAACTCAGCATGCGGGCCCTATCGACCGATGAAAATGAGTCTTTAATGATTTGAAACTGGACCAGTCGGCTGAGCGACAACTCGTTTGATTGAGACTATTATGTCATTGTGATATCATAATTTATTTATGTATGAGAGGCAATTTAGAAATTCTCAGAACCTATTTCCTAAGTATTTGCAGTAAACACTGTGAGAACTATAATAAATAAAAACTCGAATACAAGTGGGCACGTGAGTGGCGCGCCGTACGCGATGCCCGCCATTAATTATGTAGTTATACCCCAAACTTTATTGTATTTTATTTACGGTTTCTACTACAATATAAGAAGCAAATTGAATAACTCGTAAAACGATCAAATATAATACGTAGTCGTAAATGACACGCGGCGATTGACGATTGAAGGCTAAAACAAGTGAATGTGAATCTGACGTCTGACGATCGAAATCGCCACTTATTGCGTTCATGCCTAATTTATTTATTTTCCTTACATATTTATCTTTTATGGTGTTATTTGAAATACGATGGATCAAGCAAATTTTTGCAATATAAAAAATCGAATTGCCTACAAAAGTAACGTCTTAAGCGATACTATATTTTCATCTCCCGTTTCTTTGGATAAATAATAACCTAGATATGAACCAACGATATAAGTTGAAAATATACCAAATAATACATTTTCATAAACTACTGCATGGTTCTTGTTCAGACAAACTGACAGAAAACCAATGCAAAGTTTTTAGTTTCAGGTTCAATCTGTGATTTATAGTAATTAATTCAACATGAACACGAATTTCCTCGTCTTTTAAAACAGCATCGGGTGCAAACTACTCGAACTGTGAACATGCGCCCTAATGCTAACACTGGCACCTGCTCGATTAGCCTCAATCGACTTGTCACATCGATCATAACAACTTGATCGAGTGTGTGTTGTGTGTGTACACTGTACTGCCGCACCTAATAGATCGGGCGCTGCGACACCAACTTGATTGTGTACTCTGCGCCTTTTTACTTTTGTTTATTTTCTAAATATTTGGATTCCATAAAAATCACCAAAGATTTTGTTTCTTATTTCGTAGCTCGCTCGTTAACCGGTCCTTCAACGCTACTATTGAAACCATCGAAAAATATTAGACGGTCGGTTCTGACAGGGAGTGGCAGTCAACTAGGTTAAATCCGTACCGTCCCGCACGAGGAGCGGCGGTCTCCAGTACTCAGTCCAATAAATGGGCGGTGCCGAGTCCCTAACGACGGGAGCATCAGGTGTATGGCGAGCGGGATACTTTATTGGCTTTATGTTATGTTATAGAAAACACGTCCGAGTATGACGTCATCTAACTTATTCATCATGACCGACGTTCAAATTTGTTTAAAGTTTCTGCAGCCGCACTGCGGACGATAACTGGGTTGACATACAAAGACAATAACAGTGACCGCCCGCTACATTTTAATTTAAACATCCATTGTACAGACTTCCTGAGCAGCTTAAATCTAACCGATATCTGTGATACTGCTATAGTTTTAAAATGAAGACACATGCGTCTATAAAAAAATATATAACAATCCCGGTCACAGTACGTCTAGTGCTCTTCTTAAAATCACCGACGACGACATTTGAGAGGGTATAGACAATCAGTGAGTCACGGTGCTGGTGTGGGGTTAGATTTTAGCAACGCGTTCAACACTATTGATTTCGATATCTTGTTGGCCGTCCTATGTACTTTTAACATACGAGTATCTCCGGTCGCAATTGATTCGTTTCACAGTTACTTATCTCATTAAACGTTTACTGCTTCCGGTGTACCACAAGGCGGTGTGCTATCTCAGAATTTATTTGCGATGTCCGTCAATATGATAACTCTCCAGATCTCTTCTCTCTGTCATTCATAATATATGTAGACAATTGGCTAATTTATTCACAAGCAACGGTAGATGAACCACCCAATGCTATTGCAACCTTAAATCGGGATTTGACGTAGTTTATAAATTTTAGCGAATCATACCATCAGGTACCACCCCTTACCATAAGGTGGGATTGTTGTCAAACATTAACTCATTTTAGTAACAAAAAGCAAATCGTACAGATCAAAAGTAAATCATGATAAAACACAGTTAATTTTGAAGCAGCCCAAGTTTCGTATGGGGGTGGATTGGACGATCTTTCCTCCGGTAGTATTTAACGGTGTAGCTCTAGCTCTAAATTTTAAGGACACGGTCAAGACCTGAGTATAACTATGGAGCTAACGCTCTGCTAGGTACCACAGATTGCTGAAATTAGCCAAAACCTGTTTGCAGCAATGAGGCCGCTCGGAAGACTCCGAAATGTTTTGCTCATCCCAACAAATATTCAGCTTGCTTAGTTTCTTCTTTTGTCCTTGATTACGCTGATATTGACTTAACATAGGAGCAATTAAATAAATTTGAGCGTCACCGAAATGCTTTCGTTCTGTCAACTTTATATTGCGTGCCTTTTAAACCTTCCAGTGCTCCACATTTAAGGCAACGACCTTAAATGAGGCTTCGGATAACCTGCGGCTTAGTACTCCTTTACATTCCACCTTTTATCAAAAACCCTTCACTGTCTCAGCTGACCACAATTGGAATTCCCTACTCCGACCTATCCGACGATCTGAGTCCGTACAGTTATTTAAAAAACGAATTAAACCTTACTTTAAATATTATTTTGTGCCTTATCCATATGTTGTGATCTAACGATACAATTTATAAATTACTAGCAACCTGCCCTCGCTTCGCTTTAGGGAAACTACGCCTTACATTATTTAAGATTAATTTATAACTTTTTTATTTATGGACGGATTGCAATGAAACAAACTTTAAGTATTAAGGGATGCTTACTGCAGTACATTAGTAAAAACCGGAACGAAATCAGGAAGGTAGTTTCTGAGATTAGCGCGACCGAACGCATAGACAAACAGACAAAATTTCTAACAACTATTGTTTTAGGTTCTATTAAGTTAATAAAGGCCCGTAGTAATGTTTTTCTCATATATCGTTCATGTACAGAAAGCGATCAGTAAGGTAAGGTTATGTTGATACATAGTCCACGATGTACCTTACAAATTTCTCCTGTGTCCTTAACCGCCTATCTGCTAAAATTTTCGTACTAAAATTAAGTTATGGATATTTTCTTATAGCGATGCATATGGCGAGGTTCCGGGATCTCATATGAATGCAGTGTGTATCGGTGATATTTTAGTATTTTTAAGCTTCAATGGTTTCGAAGATAAAGTTTTTATTTGTATCTTATTCCATATATTTTGCGATTTCCAACTCATAATTATAAAAAATATACAGATTTATCGTCCTCGTAACTCATTCAATTAAACAAGTGACGCATTTTGCATTAATATCCAAGTAAGACTTCTTTTTTTCGGTATGTGTCCGTTATTATATCACCCGACTATGTATGTGCACGAAATGTCAACTCTTACATTTCATCCAGCGAAAGCGAAGAGAATCGGGTGTGACAGCAAACAGGAACTCTCTAAAATACATCATATTAGTCACCATTTTCACAAAATCAACGACTGCAGACGTCTACTTGAAGCCGAGAGAGCCAATGAAATAACTCCATAATTATATGGATAGGATAATAATCATGAATGTGGCATTAAGATCAGCGCAGCTGCCGACCGCTGGCGACGCTCCAAGCGCGAGGGCGAGTGCTAACTTTGTGATAATTGCGGGGCAAATCGAAAAGCGGTCGATGAAACTTTATAAGAATCTTAAAAAGGACAATACCTTTTGTTATACTACCATGTCCATTCTGTGTATATTTATTTATTTCCGTATACAAAAGGTGGAAAATGAAAGATATAAAAGATGAAAAATTTCCAGCGGCTCTACCGGCTGATAGAAACCCGAAATATTTGGTTGAACTAGCGTTGTTTAACTTTTTGAGTGTAATTTCCAGTTTATTTTTGGTGGCATATGAGGTGTATCACGATAGTATAATTGTATGTGAATAAAATAAATCAGCATTGGATGTGGTCGTGGTCCCGGCTCGCTACAATATATAGAAAAATGTTTGATGAAAAGCGGTTGTATACAAATAAATATGTTGAAAACATAAAAAGCTTTCTTGAATAAAACCCACTTCAAAAATAGAAAAAATTAAAACAGCTTTTCGAAACGGTCGTGGAAGCAAAAATGACGTGCATTAGTGTATTTACGGAATACCTAAATTATTAAATGATTTTGAATTTTAATTTGAATTTGAAACTACAAAATAGTACTAATAGGCAAAAAAAATTTAAATAAAAAAACATACTACATACATTCTGAAATGTTTGAAATCCATTTCAAGTTACTCGTAAATAGATCGTTGATTATCTATCAAGCTAGGTTATTTCCACCATACATCATCACACATCACATATTTTATTTATATTCGTTCATTAGTTAAGGTGTTTAAATCGTTAAGTACCTACCGTTTTGTTTCAGGCTTGGCACCGACTTCACACATGTCAGTATATAGTGCATTTGACAATATTTAAATTAATTTACGAATTTAATACGACTGTAGTTTTTCTTTTTGATAAAGGTTCACATATTTAAAATCTTTTTATTTTTAAAATGCTTAGTGTAAATATGCGTAGGTAGGTACGTATTAATTAAGGTATTATATTAAAATGTACGCATTTAATTGTAAGCGTGTCGTCACAAGACGTAGTGTCTATTAAGTAGTCTCTGGTGACCTTACTTAAAAGACAATGTTAGAGTTTGTGCACATAATTTGTGTATCATCCAAATCTGTTCAGTCGTTATTGTGTGATATGTGGGCTGATAGACGGATCAAAATTAAAAGAATCTTTTGATTATATAAATAACGAAGTTTTATTATCAGTATAGATAAAATCAATCGAAAATTAGCAAATAGTAAATTTTCCCATAAGAAGAATAAATAAAAATAAAAATTGATAATATTGTTTCACCACTTACCCTAAGTGAATAGCGCTAGAATATTTATCGAGCTGAAATACGTATATATACTAGCAATATTTATGCGAAGTAGACATAGGTACTACAGCATCAATATATGTATGACGGGTTAAAACAAAATCCATTCTATAAAATACGTACAATAATAAATGTACGTATTTTTTTATGTTAATAGCCGACAAACGAGCAGTCGAACCACCGATTGGTAAACGATAGTACCGTCGCCCTTGGACATCAGCAAGACTAAATGTATCACTGATGCGTTCTCGGCCAGGAAATGAGAAGAAGGTTAGAAAGAAAGTACCGACTCTCAAGACCCCAGCCGGAACACGACGAGTAGTTTGGCGGCTAACTCAAGCATGAAGGTGGTAGCTAGCCAGGCAGGCTTCACGGAAAGATAATAATACCGGTAATAATATTAATGACTTAATAATCATACTGGTAATATAATCCTTACGCCAAGCCCTACCACCAAGCAGGCTGGCTTCTGTCGCCTCTTACGACACCCTGTTCTGCCAGAATGGGATAGGAGGGAGTATTCTAGGCCGCCCCAATACGGCCTATTTCATGGCGATTGGTAAATCAGTGACTTTCACCGATCCATATTACCGATATATCCCGTAGCCCACCTGGCAGCGACACTGCCAATCGAGCGAATGAGCTCCGGGCTGTATTCCTGGGTGGGGCAGATATTTGTGTGTCAGATATATGTATGTTCTCGTGACTCTTTTCATGACTGTTTGTGATGTGATACTTGTGTATGTCCACGCCGCTTGCGACATAAGTAATCCTTATTGTTGTGATGTGAGCGTGTGAAGTATTATCACGTCACGTATCCTCTGACAGAGTGGACTCGATGTTGTCCAATTTTTAATCGACTTTAAAAAAGTAGGAGGTTCTCAATTCGTTTGTATTTATTTCTTTGATTATGTTCGTTATCTCAGAACTTCGTCATTTATCAATCGATTTGGAAAATTCATTTTTTGTTTGAGAGAGTATTATTTCCGTTTGGTGCTACTTAAATAAAAAAAAAATACCGACCCTAAGGGTGAAAACTAGGAGTAAAAACCACGAAATTCACCTTCTTCCAATTGACGTCGGTTTTTTTTTCAAAATCTTCACTTGTCGATGTCTCGTGATGAAGATATTGATAAATTTGGACTACAAACGATACAAAAACTAATACAATTTAATAAGTGTGAACGCCTCGTAGTTTGAAAAGTCATGCAAAACAAACTCAATCTATAGTCCTCCGACCACACCACCTCCTAGCAAAAAATTAAACCGCATATTTAGCACTGTTATGATGTATCAGAAATCCCCATTAATTTACTACATTTAGTAGTACAGAATTTGATGATCAAGACTCAATCGATAACTCGATGCGCTCAGACCTGCCACTAAGTCCAGGCGATGATCAGATATGCACGAATCGTAAACCGATCGATAACACTTTTATCTGATCCGATTTCAATAGATTCCAATAGCGAATATATCTGAATAGGCACCCATGATTTCAATGGGCACTACGAGGGTGTATTGTGTACGTTTCTAGTATGGGAGACGGTCGGCTGGATTCGATTCGATAAACATTAATGACTAAATGTATTCTTATTCTGACAATAACAGACGTAATAGACAACATTTATCAAACGATGTTATTATTGGTACTGCATCTCGAGCAGTTCACTTCTGTTTATCGTATCGAGAGTATTCGCGGGAGAGTGAATAATACATACCGAAATAACTAGTTGATTTTCCACTTATGAGTATGGTTGTTGATTCAAAACATGAAAGATGTGAATAAAAAAGGTGAAATCCGTAAACGGAAAGAGTTATCAAAGCAGTTCACAAAGATCGTTGGTTGAAATGACAATCGGCCAGACCGATCGTTCCAAGTAACGTTGGTGGCTGAATAGTGACCACAAAAGGTATAAAGAACAGACCAAATAAACTTATGATTCAACATATAGTATGTATAGTTAATTATTTATGCATCTTCATTTTGTTTTTCTTTAAACCCTTGCGTTCTTGTAATAGTATATATATGCTAACTTTCGGCCACGCATCGCACTATTCTAAACTGTTCATACATAATATGTAAATTAGTCACGTAACGATTTCGATCCCAAAACTAAGAGTACGGTAACTTTACGGTGATTATAATCTACAAAGACAACGTAATGATTTAGGGTTAATAAAGCATATAAATGGGTCATAAGACAGCAATCAATGGATTGATTAATTAATCAATCGACATTTATGGCACTTTGCCTCAGCGTTATACATCGACCTCTGCGTATCGACCGCAGCATTGCGAGCAGCTGACGACTGCGCATTATATTTCACACAGCGATCCCTGCACTTAGCGGTAATGTATCGATGCGACGTGATACATGGCGTACGTGGTAATTACTGGATGATAGAGCAAACGCCACGGCGTTCCGTCGTTGGCGGCGCGCCAACCGCCAGCCGCCAGCCGTCGGCCGCCAGCCGTCCGGCGCAAGACAGCTGCAACGCAAACGTCGCAACTTGGAAGGACTGTTTATCATAGCTGCAATTTTTGAATAGTATTTACATATTGAAGTGATGTGACTAAAGTGAGATATGGTAGAGATTAAATTAGGCGGTACAGAGTGTCGTGTCGTCTCGTCCGTTCTGCAGTAGCGCCCACCGAGACAAAGGTAGCTGGGTTTCAACTTAAGCATGGATCGAGCTAAAAGTTAGTATTTACCCGGTGTTGATTGGCGTAAAACATGTATTTGTAACTTCTAAGTACTATTTGAAGACGATTACAAATGTATGCAGCTCATATAAAATTAAAGAAACTTTTGCAGCAGATGCTATGACAATCGAATGAGTATATGTCAGTATGTGACAGTGCAGATAGAAAATATCAAATAGAAATATTATGGGACACGAAAAGACGTAAAACATAATATCTATCGATCCTAGAATACGAATACATCGCCAGTAATGTACAATGTCCAGCAACATGTTCTCGGCGGTAATTAGCCGGCGATAGACGAACATTGACTGGCGTCAAGCCAGCGATGGCTGCGTCCGAGGACGGCACGGTCTACGGAACTTGGTTATCGAGTTCAGTTTCAAGCATTTCACTAAAATTATTGTGTTGAAAGCTAAAGTTTCGTTACTATCCGCATTCACGCATACCCGTGGCTCAGATGTAGGTACTCAAAAATTAGTTAAGTAATAAGTCTATTTTGAAATAAGTAATGAAATACATAAAATTTCTGTATCAGAACAAAATTGTATTCTATTTTCATCAAACCGGAGATAACTTTTAAAGCGTAGTAAACTCTAGGAGCGTTAATAGAAGCTGACACGTAATACATTGGCCGCAGCGATGTACACAGCTGATGTCGAAGCCATATATCGCCGGTAATGTACCGTTATGCACTCTTAGCAGTAATTACGAGATGATAGCTGAGTTCTGGCGCGGTGCCAGTGGCGGAGCGAAGGACGGCCGAGCGTAACGCGTCCCGTATCAACACCGGCCATCTTTTCGCCGAAAATAACGCGATCGGAAGTTAATTTCCAGTCCGCTGCAGCGAATTTATCTAGATGGGAAATAATAAGACATATTTTTTAGATTTTCGTTATCCAACTAGGAATCTATGAATTAGATTATTATTATAAGTGCGGAAGGTATGATAGAACTTGCAGTTGTAGGTACGTCTTATACCTACTATTAAACGCAATGATAAGTCAGTGTGGTTTTAGTAGAAGTTTAAGTAATTTTTAAAGTGTTTCAAAACTTATTAAGTAACCTACAAATTAACTTACAAATGAATTTTAATCTATACCGATGGGATAAGGTACTGACTACTAAACTCACAATAAAATGGATGAATTAATTCATTTCTTTTTTTTATTTTGTACTTTACTCAAATGTATAAAGTCCGCGATGATATAAATTTTAAATTGTCGTTTTTTCGTATCGGTACATCCGTCAATCAGTCACCTAAGTCTCCTTATATATTTCTCTGTACATTACATTCAGAAAAAATCTTGTGAGCCGTATAGATAGACAGGCAGACACACCCGCACGTGGTCCTATAGTGGATATACGGAATCCTAAAAATCAATTCAAAATTCAATCACTTCAATGGATATTACGAAAAGAATCAATATAGATAATGTATACCCGCATACCACCCAAATGAAGAATAGGTACGCTACCGACATTTATACGCGATTTATACATGATTGTATAAATATTAAACCGGAATGAAATCGAGGCAGGTTGTTAGTTGTGATGGAACTGATTTACTATCGCTGGGCAGTGTCGCACGTTCGTTGTTCTAGATGATCATCCTTTACCTTTCAAATGGTAAAACAGTTTTTCGACAAAAACGCTTTGGTTCCAGAGATTACCTTCTGCATACGCACAAATACAATATTTGCTCTCTCTTTTTATAATACTAGTATAAGCAGGACCCCCGTCCAAATGATAAAACTCTGTACCGAGTAAACCTATAAAAGTAGGGTAGGTGGACTTGCTCATTCGCTTTCTTGGCAGTGCCAGGTGAGGACGGTTCGAATAAGGCGGTACACGTGAGCCATTTTTGATATCCCGTAATTGTTAAACTAATCAGTTTGTTTGTTATTCTGATTTTAGTGAACTGAATCTAGGCTAGGTGGTTTTGTCTGTTTTTTTTATTAATTTCGATTTATTTCGCTAAAACTAGTATAAATAATCAAAGAAAGATAAGCACGTAAATTTTCTTTCTTCTCTTATTTTACAACTGAGAAGATCGACACGTGTTTCTACTAAAAAATGAATCAACTGTTCACCAATGAATCAATATGATTGGGTGAGCGGCACGGTACTTTTAATAGGATGATGAATGATTCTGTTTCTCGAGGTTCCACCCCCAGCTGAGATAGACATTTATGTGACAACATTTTTTGTTCTCGTATCACGGTTGTTTGCTATTGTGTGAATTTGGGATAGTTACATAGTTAGTCCCGGTGCGAGTGGATGGTGTGCGCCTTCGGTTATTGAATGATAGTCTAGTGCTCGTACTTTGAAGTAATGTTCATAATTTGACGATGTACTCGTATGTGACATACATCCTGTATGTGTTAAACGAACGATAGGGAATCGAAGATGTGACCGCCGGTGACAAAAGAGTTCAGTAACTCGAAATAAGGTTTATTATTATTATTATACTTTACACTTCGAAGAGTCTTCAAATTATTCCAGAGTCACGAGTACCTGCAGCACTGCGGGGTGCGCTCCGACTGGCCTCTAATTCGAATTAAATCGTTTGCAATGCGACCCACAGCTTTTATATATTAAAGAAGTTTCCGTCATAATGCACGAAGCAAGTAGTATATGTCACATAAACTCGATAAATTCAAGACCTTTTTGGGTTAACACTTTAAAATAAACACAAAATAACTTTAAAGATGAGTTATTTTGTAAATTTAACCAAACCACATATTATAATATTAACAGAAGTTT
Organism: Megathymus violae; assembly: GCA_003671415.1. Classification (NCBI taxonomy): domain Eukaryota; kingdom Metazoa; phylum Arthropoda; class Insecta; order Lepidoptera; family Hesperiidae; genus Megathymus; species Megathymus violae. The sequence continues at coordinate 127,177 of PDGT01000042.1, forward strand.
CAGTTCTTTTTTATCTGTTCTTTCATGGGTAAGGCATTTCGGACGCCAAAAAAAAAACGATGCAAAACTATTAAATTCGTAAGCAAGTAACAAAGAAATACAATTATTTAATAGCTGCAACGCACTGCATTTCAGTACATAAACATGCATAGTATCCGTAGATATCGAAATGGCCAAATCTAAATATTTAAAGTACAATTGTCACTACACGTAATGAGCAAAACGTCAACACTCTGTTGGCTTGATTTGAATAATTATTAATTTTAATTCCAATCCCGTGGGAACAGAACCGTTCCAATCCATTTCTCGGGATAAAAATGACTAAATTATGACCTATAAAATAAGCTACTAAACTTGGAAGTATCATCCCAATTTGTTTAGTGGTTTTAGTTTGATGATCGTCCGACAGACAGACAGATAGACAAAAATTCTACTATATATTTTAATATCTACATCTATATCATTTAAATAACGACAACAAATTTAACTTTAAAAAAAATTAAAATTAAATAAATTTACTTTAAAATTTGTAATATACTATAGGTATAGATTATTTATAATACGACCCCTTTACAATTTTGCAAACTACGATAATAAATGATATCCAAAAGAAAGGTAACACCAATTTTGCCATAATATGTAATGAAACCATAATATTGGTATATAAGTAAAATAGTATATGAGATTAAAATTTTGTCTATATGCCTCTCATATTAAAACAGGCATTTCTTCCGTCTTTTTTTTATGCCTTGGGCATGCAAACGCGCAGACGGGTTACCCGATGGTAAGTGTTCACCGCCGCCCATGGACACTAGCAACACCAGGGGCGTCACTAATGCATTACCGGCCTCGAAGGAAATTATAGACCCGTTTCTTGAAGGATCCCATGTCATAGCTTGGAGGAAACACCGATGCAGGAAGTTCGTTCCACAGTTTATACGTGCGTGGAAGAAAGCTACGTGAGAAACGAACTGTGGACGAATGCCAGGTATCCAGGTGGTGTTGATGGAACCTGGTACTCCGTGATGTGCGGTAACGAAAATTAACCGCAGGGATTAAACCAAACAGTTCCTCAGAACATTCCCCATTATACAGACGGTAGAATACACACAGAGAGCTTACGTCTCTCCTCAACTCAAGAGACTCTAGACCGTCTATAAGCTTGGGATCGTCGATAAGACGAATGGCTAGCCGTTGAATGCGGTTGAACAGATCCACTTGGCCAGCTGGGGCTCCAGCCCATAGGTGGGAGTAGTACACTATGTGCCGTCGAATTTACGCTTTATAAAGCATAAGCCTGTGCTTAGGCATGCAGTACTGCTTAGCTCTGTTGAGCATTCCCAATTTTCTTGCAGCTAGTTTGGCCTGACTAATCAAGTGGTCCCGAAACTGAACTTCATTCGAGATGTCAACACCAAGGATCCCAACACTTATAGAGATGTTAAGAGGAATGTTCTATAACTGTGGTGCTATGACGAATGGCTATTTTTAGCGGTTATCGCGCAAACTTGTGTCTTCTCGGGGTTGAAATGGACTAAATTAAGTACCCCATTCCGACATCCGCTCCAGAGATGTCTCGACTTCAGACACAAGTTTTTTCCTCTTCAAAGGCCTTTGCAACAACCAAACTTACAGCCAATGCTTCTCCCTTGCTCTCGATTGCTTCCGCCCAGCAATGAGTAAGGTATACTAAAAGGTCGCCAGCCGATCTGTCATGGCGGAAACCGTATTGACGGTCACTAATCAGCTGGCGATCCTCTAGATACCGAAGAAGTTGGGTGTTTATTACACGCTCCATTAGTTTTGAAAGCAGAGAGGTTATAGCTATTGGTCTGTAATTGGATGGATTTGACCTGTCTCCTTTTTTAGGAATAGGGTGGACCAAAGCTACCTTCAATGAAGACGGCACGATGCTGGCAGAAAAGGAGAGTTGGAATAGGCGCGTTAAAACCGGGGTCAACTCCGGAGCGCACGTTTTCAGCACAAGCAGGTACACCATCTGGCCCATTCGAGTTGCTGATATCGAGGGAAAAAAGAGCTTGACGCACAGCATTCTGCGTGAAATGCACATGAGGCATCAGCTCACCACAATGCGGGATGGTAAGCGGTGTGTTACCTCCGTCATCAACAGTCGAATTCGATGCAAAAAGTGTGCCCAGTATTTCGGCTTTCTCTTTTGCGGTGGGGGCCAGGGTATTATCTGCTCTGCGCAATAGAGGAAGGGTTGATGCACAGAAATTGCCTTGAATGGCTTTGGCCAGAGGCCAAAACGCTCGGATACCACAGGTATAGCTCAGCAATCTCTTGCCGGTTCTGTGTATGTGCCTGAACTTTGCCGTAGTGATTTGCTCCTTTGTAGATCACGAGTCGACGATTAAATTTCTTTTTCAGCTGACTCACAATGGTGCCTCCAAGCTCACGCGCCTTTACCCAATCCTGATAAGCAGACCGTTTCAGGTTTATTGCTTTAAAGCAGTTTCTGTCAAACCAGGCTTGGGTTTAACCACCAACGGGAACCACAGAGTATGGAATGTAACACTCCTTGCCCTGGAGCACCACATCAGCTACGGAAAGCGCACAAGCGTTGGGATCAGCTGAAGAGAAACACATGCGCCTCCATGGATAAGATCCGCAAACCATCCCAGTCCGCCGATCCAAAATGCCAGACCCGGTGAGACGCGCAAGGCCGCCGGTCAACGGGTCGTGCCAATAGTACCGAAGATCGTACAAGGCAGTGATCAGACGAACTAAGCGGCGCCTCGATGGATACAACATAATCGTTAAGGGTGGGAAGTAAGCAGGAGGTCCAAAGTGGAAGTAGAATGGCCATCAATGTCAGGGATCCGGGTCGGGCTGGACACTAACTGACTGAGGCTGTTAGCCAAGGCAAAGCTGTGAGCAGATTTCCCTGCGTAGTCCGTTGTACGTGATCGTAGCCATTCAACATGGTGGGCGTTGAAGTCTCCCAGGATCACTACTTCGGCACAGGGGATCTGCTCTTGCACATAGTCGATCGCCCCTTGAACGTACTTGTAGAGTTGATCCATTTCGGTTTTGCCATTATGAGACCTATACAAGCCGATATAGACACGTGTTTGGCCACCATGGTCCACGCGTACGCAGATGGTGGACAGGTCTTTTCCTTCAAGAAAGTCGAGACGTTGACAACAAATATCATCTCGAGAAAACAAACAGACACCGGCGTGCGGTATAAATTTGTGTTCAAATTTATACCCCGGATAATGAAGGTAGGAAGTTTCATCTCAAGCGGATATTTGTGTCTCCGTCAGAAAGAATAAGGCCGGCCGCGACGTTTCAAGGTGGTAATGAACGGCATTGAGGTTTGAATGTAAGCCCCTAATGTTACAAAAGTCCACAAGAAATGTGGAAGGGGGTGCCACTGGTTTTAACCTTTTTTCTTTTTTGGACTTTCTCATTGTTCTTGCGGGGAAGAGTTGAAAGAGTAGGAATGGTGCATCGTCGGTACTACCCGAGTCAAAGAGTAGTCATAAATACTATCTCGAGAAGGTGGGCAGTCTGATTTGCTGGCTCAGCGGACGGAAGGACCCCCGATCCAAACCGCGATTAAGGTCCTCGTCCACATCCGGCTCCCCAACTGGCAAGAAAATTAATCGACGGGCTTTTGACATCACCTGGATCACCTGGGTTCGGATCTCCTACAACCAACGGGCGCCAGCGGTAACGTTTCATCGGCTCTCCCTGGCCGCCGAGCCAGTCCATCAGGCCCAACCGCACCAGAGCAGTCGGTAATGACATTAACGGACTCGAGAGACACCAACAGAAGTATACCTCTCCAGGACGGGTGACAGACGAAGAATGAGAGGGAAAATAAGTAATAAATAACGTTTACACACTCACACCCCCGCACTAGGATTCCCTGTGTTGCGGGTGGCATGGACATACACTATTATCACATCACAAACTCCCATGACCCGAGAACAAACATTTATCTGTCACATAAATATCTGCCCCGGCCGGGAATCGAACCCGGGACTCCACGCTCGGCAGGCAGGGTCACTACCAACTGGGCTACGGGGTCGTCAATGTATAAAAGATGGGGGAGAAAGAAGAGGGGAAGACTGGTACTCCGACACTACAACCGAAACACGTTGGAGAATATTTCACGGTTGACTCTAAAAGGAGAGTGGTTGCTAACCTGGCGGTTCCCACGGAGAAATAGCAATAATGGTATTAATGTTTTTAAAGTTATTAAGTCTTAATACGTTATTAAGTTTTTTATCACCGTTTGTCATAGCAGTACTTTTAGCACTATGAAAGCTAACCTCACAATCAATAAAATCACGGAGCAAGAAAGTTCTGTATGTCTCCAAAACGGTGGCATATTAATTACTTCACAAGTTGAGATGCGTCTCTTTACGAGTTCGCAACATTTGCGTCGAGATGAATGATTTGCACGAGACTGCATTGTTTGCGCCAAAAGATTGGAATGTCACTTCGAAACAGTTGTACGGAGATGAGTACAGTTATTTTAGAACATTTGTATCGTGTATCGCATTAATGTTAAGTTGATTACTTTAAAAGTTCGCAATTTAAAAAACCAGAGCTTGATTAATTATATTTTAATCAACGAAAATGACCAAGTAGCTATATAACTATTATCATTGCTTTTATTTTATGTATATTAAACTCTAATATTTCGTTTTATAATTTAGTATAATTAGTTTTTGTTAAAAACGCCTGACTTTTCACTATAATATATTATAGAAAATAATTTGCACATAACAAAAACAAGCAGACGCCACGCAGTCGGTAGCAGAAAAAAATTATTCTCTACACATAGGTTCTAATGTTTCCAGCGAAAACTTAAAATATTAATATCTCAAAATTCTTCATTTTTTAATCTTCTTCCTCATCCCTTTTCCTTTTCTAAAAATTGTTCAAGAAATTACTAACTAGAAAATTATAATCTATTTATATGATTGAATGGTATATATTTTTTCATTACATTTTCTTCATTATTTCTTTAGTTAATTCTTTCCTTCAGTGACCATTATTTAAATAATTAACATTATCATTTTTGTATTTGAAAAGAATCGCTTCTCCAATTATATTGTTTGTACAGTGATAGGTTAGAATGAATAGTCGAATGGATATATCGAAGTTACGGGGACGTTAAGTGAAGGCTATTAAATAAAAGGCGAGCACTACATTTACTAGTTAGTTACCACCGCTCTAAATCAGTGTTCTAGTGGTGATAAGTGGCTTCAGTGGATTAACGCAACAGCGCCAATTGGCCGCCGCTCGACATCCTTGCGATGAGCGGCGCGGCGTAGTTCGCCCGATCAGAATAATAAATTACTAATAGTCAGTCTATTAAACAGTCATTTTAATTCGATTGTTAGATACGAGTGTTTGTATTCCCACCCGCCCCTCCGTGGGTTCTCAATCCAATGGCTCTCACCGTTGTCTTTAGGTCATCAGCCCATCTTGTCATACAGTGACCTGGTTCTCTTTGGCCAAGATTGTATGCTATTCACAAACTTAAAGGTATGACATACAAATTATATGCGACTTTCCTTTCGTCCACGTGCATATATAAGCCGCCCGTTGTGAGGCACTGATCAAGTCTCCTAGCGTAGTACTGAGGAGTTTCAGCATAAACGTCATGATCACTATGTTGTGGGCGAATCAGAAGCGAGTTCTTGGCAAATAATTCTATTAGCATGATCAGTTAGTCTTGTGCAGTGATGAACAATTCCCGATAGATAATAAACTATAGCTTAAATTTGAATTCTATATGGCACTGCTGACTCCAGCCTTGTTGTAGCTAATTATGGTACCCGTAATTTAATTTTATATGTACAATTATTGTACGGTTGGCTTAAGGTACGAACAACTAACTAAACTTGCGTTTTTTGCCCTTTTTTCTGGCGGGAAAAAATGTACCTAACCGTACACCCCGTCGTCCGGGGAGACAACGGGGTAGTGTGGAGCGCTCACCCACTAAAATAACCCGCCGTGCGCCCTCACCCGCCCTTACAAGGCGGGCCACGAGTACCGGGTACGTTGCTCCGTGGCCCGAAGGCGCCTGCCCCATCGGGCACCCTCTCCTGTGCGACGCCCCGCGCACTTGGGCGTCGTAGCTTCGTGGTAGGCTGTTGTTTGCGCGGACGGCGGGCAATCCCGACCCGCCCGTCCACAGCCTCGGCTAGGGCGGCATCAGACGCATGTGAGCGCGCCTGCGCCGCCCTGCGCGCCGGCGGCGAATTGGCTCCGAAAGGAGCTAGTCCTCCCGGGCCCTCTACGCTGCCTCCTTCTGCGAGATGACGTCCTCGCAGAAGAACCATCGCTCGCGCAACGGCCAGTAGTGACAGGTCCTCTCCAATTACTGCAGCGAGTTCCCGGCGCTGCTCAGCCCAGGCCGGGCACGACTCGAGCGTGTGCTGCGCCGAGTCCTCGCTACAGTTGCAGTGGTGACAGCCCGGAGTCGCTTCCCTTCTAGCAACTACGTGCAGGTACTTGCCGAAGCAACGGTGCCCTGACAGCACCTGCAAGAGTCGAAAGGTGAGAACTCCATGCTGCCGCACTGTCTACTCTTCAAATATCGGTTGGAGCGCCCCTATGGTCCGTAGACCAGCCCGAGGCGTTTCCAGCCGAGTCTTCCACCGTGTGAAGGTGGTGCGGCGGGCGTGAGCCCGCCACGCGTTGATTGTGCTCGGCGGGGGGTTAGTGCCCCCGCTCCGCGCCGCCGACACCCGCCGATAAACTTCGGCGAGCACTATCGCCTCCAGGTCGCACGGGGAGGTTCCGGCCAACGCGCACGCGGCCTCGACGCTCACCGTGCGGTAACCGCGTATGGACCTGACCGCCATGACTCGCTGTGGACGCCACAGATGGGCCCTATTGTGGGCAGTCAGGGACTCCGCCCACACGGGGGCACCGTATAGCGCTATCGATCGAACCACCGCGGCGTAGAGCGGTCGGCACGCCAGACTCTGTCCGCCCATATTCGGCATTAAACGCCCGAGGGCGGACGCCGTGCCGACTAGCTTCGGCGCAAGTTGGCGGAAGTGCTCGTCGAAGCACCACCTTCCGTCGCGTACCAGGCCCAGATATTTGATGTGGGCCTGGATACCGACTACAATTGAGCCAACCGTTATCGAGGCGCCGACGGGTGGACCACGTCGAGGCCCATGGAAGAGCAGGGCCTCAGACTTGTTTCGGGCCACCCTAAGTCCCAGCGCCTCGATCCTCCCGACCACCTCCGCGGTACCTAAGGTGGCCAGGGATGCCGCCTCCTCGAAGGTCCTGCCCCGGGCTGTGACCAGAGTGTCATCGGCGTAACAGATTACGCCCAGCCCGGGGGGGGAACCGGCCACGGAGGACCCAGTCGTACCCGATGTCCCACAGGAGCGGTCTGAGAACAGAACCCTGCGGGACGCCGTACGACATGGGCCTCCTGACAATGTCCCCTTCCCGGTTAAAGAAGAGGACGCTGCGGCCGTCGAGTGCGTTTTTTGCCCTGAGGCAACCTGTTTCGTCAATTAAAAAGTTAATTTTCATCTTTGTTAGTATTAGCTTTAATTTTTTTGTTTTAAAACTTATGTATAGAGTGCAGTCGTCATTTATGTTTTTTTATTGTTTCTGTTCCATCAATAAATAAGGTTGAAGCATAGATTGTTGATGAACGGGATTGGGAACAATCACAATCCGTAACAAATTCTCAAGTATGGAAGCAACTTTATGATGTTTTATAACCAAGTTATCTACAAAATAAAAATAATTAAAACTAGAAGTATTCTAAAACAGATATAGCTATCCTTAAAAGTTACTCGTACCACGCTGTTCCTAACGAGTGACGACATAACTCGGCGCGCTGTTTCAAGCTGTTCGTGACTCGAGAACAAGTTAACCGCAAGAAACAAGCGGAAAACATTTATAAAATCCATTTTGTAATTTAAAGTGCCAACGATTCCCCGTTTCTTTTTCAATTTTCTCGCTAAACGCTCATCAAGCACTGCGCGGTGACGGCGGTGACGTCGCTGCGGCGTGGCGCTTCGTTCTCAAATTAAAGCTTCGCTACTTCGCTTTGCGCTATTTCCTTTACTTCATTGAAGTTTGTGGTTATGGCTTCAAGTTTCCAACGCCCGTCATTGTAGTTATAGGCATAGCTTTTATAATTGATAAGCAAAATACTGTAAGCTATATATGTTTAGGATGTTTTTAAGTATTTTTAGCACAGTTCGACACTAATACGTTAAAATGTCACGGTGGGTTACGTGGGTTAGTCAGAAAAGTGTATATTATCCAGAATATAAAAATTATATTCTGATTATGAGATTAATTATTCTAATCCTGTAAAGAATTTATTCTACTTCTGTAAGTGATATGGTAATCTGTAATGGCTTGACATTTATATATTATGGCATTTAGTATTATTTGATTATTTAATAATAACTTATCGTACCTTCCATTTTTCCTTTATTTTGTTAATTTGCACGCAAAATATTGGCCGAGTAAGTGGATACATTGATAAAACCACCTTGTTTGTAACCTCACTTCATAAATAAATGATCGATTGATTAAGGACAAAAACAAAATTTTGTTGACAACTCGGCACAAACGCAAAAACGCACATTGTATTAATAGAAAAGAAAACAAATTCGGGAAAACTACAACCTGTAGCGAGTTCGCTGAAGTCTAACTATTGACTAATTGGTTGGACAAGAGCCTATACACGAGTATACAGGGATATAAATCCTTGACTCTGACTTACAATCCCAGCAGTGGGGCAGTTAGAATGCGGATTTATTGCATGTAGATATTGTTGTTCTCTTGCCAATAATTATCTTGTTTACATCATCCTTCTACGCGACATTTAGTTTTCGAGGTTCTGCTATTGAATTGTTTCCACACATAATTCTGGTGCAGGTATGCCTGTTGGTAAACGACAAAAAATAAAAGGCATGATGTTTGCGGAAGGTGTTACGGTCCACAAGCGCACCCTCGCACGCCCGCGCCCTCGGGCCCCCGCGCCCCCGCTACGTAACGTTTAGGAATAACGTGATGAAAATTAGTTTGAACATATCCTGCACACTCCATGTGGTGCGGCGGTGTTTGCGCGTCACATCAAGGTCCGCGAAGTGTCACACTTAGTTGAGCTTCCTAAATATATCACGATGAATGTTTAGGAATAACGTGATGAAAATTAGTTTGAACATATCCTGCACACTCCATGTGGTGCGGCGGGGTTTGCGCGTCACATCAAGATCCGCGAAGTGTCACACTTAGTTGAGCTTCCTAAATATATCACGATGAATGTTTAGGAATAACGTGATGAAAATTAGTTTGAACATATCCTGCACACTCCATGTGGTGCGGCGGTGTTTGCGCGTCACATCAAGGTCCGCGAAGTGTCACACTTAGTTGAGCTTCCTAAATATATCACGATGTATGTTTAGGAATAACGTGATGAAAATTAGTTTGAACTATCAGCATGAAAATTAGTCAATGTCCGTAAATAAAAAAATCTGATTGACATCACTCATATCCGAAGACAATTTCAGTGGTGCGATTTAAATTTAGGTGACTGCATAGATTTAAGCTGGATTACTTACCGTTATTCTCTTCAGCTGCCTTTTGCCTTTGTACCAAGTGACGATGGCCGGCGGGCGGGAGCCTGCCGACTCGCAGGCCACCTCGTACCGTCTCTCGGCCGTCAGCACGCCGCCCTCGCCCACCTCCGCTGGCTTCTTAATTTCCACTGTCAGCGGTTTTACTGTCGAACGACACTTATGTTATTATTTTCATAATAAGGGGATATCGAAACATAGTTATTGGGATCCGAAGTAATCAATTCTATATCTGTATTAATAAATAAAATTGGAGTGTCTGTTTGTAATATTAAAATTACCATTAAAATACATGCACATGAATGTATACTAAAATAACATTTTTTACAATTTTTGTCTATTTGTCTGTCACTTTGTTAATCTCTAAAACTAATCTCTGAAACAGCTAATCTCTGAAACGGCTGGACCGATTTTGACGGGACTTTCACTGGCAGGTAGCTGATGTAATAAGAAGTAACTTGGCTACTTTTATTTCTACTAAATAACTTTTTTGTTAAATTCCACTCGGACGAATTCGCGGGCACAATCGTTATAGTCTAATTTTGCAACAATACATGACCGTAACGTTTCATATATGAAAGATCATCATTCGAGAAACGCTTGACCAATTTTTTTGATGTGTACATAACGGTTAGGACAAGGTTTATATGAAATATATTTTTCAACAACCACCGGAGATGCCGGAAATTTGGATGGTGTTTTGTATGAAAACCTCAATGAAAGAATATGACATTTGGTTTGATAGATCTATCCAATGAAAGATTCGGTTGGATGAATTCCCTCTCGACGAACTGAATGTGCGATTGATAGACGACTCACTGCCTAAATAAACCACTGAGATTATGACATGTTTTATATAAATATAGTTAAAGTTTTTTGCTAAACGCACTTTTCAAATTAGTAAATTGCACCCGTGCCAAGACGAAGCTAATTGTTAATATTATATTTATGTATCATATCATGTACCTTTCCAGAGGCGTATCATCACTGTTCCTTCCATAAATAAAACATGCATTTATCTTTAGCAATAATATAAATAGAGATTCTGCGCATTGTGTGAGGTTGTGTGTGAGCGGATGGTAGTCTGCGAAATCACGACACCTGTTTGAATAATTCTTTTACCGTTTCAAATGTACATCATTCTGGACGTAGGCTATTTGTTTATATATCATATTTGTTTCATAGTGTTTGCAGGTAGGTATGGATTATACCTTCGCAATATCTACTAACATAGATAATTGTCCAACTCGAACGAAGCCGAGGCGGGCGGCTAGTAATACAAAAAGCACCTATGTATATATCAACATCATTGTAGGTGCAATTACTTGTACAAAGTAATTATTGTAAAAAAAATCCTAATTGAACAATTTTAAATCAGTGTAATAGTTAAGAACTAGAATTATTATCAAATAATTACATTTTATTAAAATTGGGGGACACTTTAAGGATGAAATATGATGTTATTTTAAAAATGCCTTCAATTAAATTCACTGAAATGAAACAATTTACAATTCAGATTTCTCTCATAATTTCACCGCTCAATCTTTAGATGCAATACTCACAAAACATATCGAGCACCAGCGAAAGCTCCTTGGGGGGCACCAAGTGCGAGTTGGCAGCCTGGCAGGTGAACACCGCCGCGTAGTCCGCGCGCCGGATGGCCGGCCACATGAGGCGGTTCTCGATCACGTCGCCGGTGTTGTGTTCGTACTCCTCGTCCACGAGCACGCCGTTCACCAACCACCGGACTGATGGCTCTGGACGACCTGCAACCGAAGTGAACCTTGTATGGTGCGTCTTAAGTCTTAAGTCGAGTTTTAATACGAAACTGTTCCGCCTCTCTTGCAGCCGGTTACAATAACCTATCCATTCCTGAGTGTTGGTCAAAAGATAGTATAGTGTAGGATACTACACCATTCGCCGAGGAAAGAAGTTTTATCCACACCGACTGGACTTGTGGAGAAGCACCACGGTCCGATTCTCAAGATCTTTTTTGCCAAGAACGTGCAAATTGTGCAATGAGCTCCCTTCCTCGGTATTCCCGGTGCGCTATGACATGGGGTTCTTCAAAAAAGGTGTAAAAGGAGCTCTCCTTCAGGGCCGGCGTTGCATTGGCGATTCCTCTGGTGTTGCCCTTGTCAACAGGCGACGGCGACCGCTTACCATCAGGTGGCCCGTCCGCTTTTACGTCGGCTCTTCAAGCAATAAAAAAAAGATAGGTGCGGAATACCTATATATTTTCATTCTAATAAACAAGGATATATGCACATTTCTACACGTCAAATTAATTTCCAGCTGTGAGAGTCATATCACGTACCAATAGTAATTAAGATTAAGTAAGTTCATACAAAAAATAAATGGACCATTAACTAGCATTGAGGAAGGTTATGATGAGGCTATAACCGGTAGTCACTGTCTTGAAACTGAGTAGCAAACCGGCCATCTGGTGTTACGTGGCCACTGCCGCATGGACATGGGGTAACCCACATGTTATTGTATTACAACCAACAGCGTAGAAACTTATGGAGCCAGCCTTACATATTTTTGTAGAAATGAAAACCGCTGTCACTTGGCCAAAAGCATATGTAAGGGCCTGTAACATTGGTCTCCGTTGTTCGACCCTCATTTTGAAAATGTGTTTCAAATAGTATAGTTGACTATAGGAATTTAAAAAGGTTAAGTATACACTCTATATTTATACCTCGACCTGTTTAGTACAAACAATATTGGCAAGCCCATTTGTTACCCGAGAGAGATCAAACAGCGCTGTGTAAGTGCGAATTTGCGAATCTCTCACTCTTCTATGCTACGTGGCAATTATGATGACAAAGTATTAGTGAACACTAAACATGCTTCAGAGCTTATTAAAATATAATCAGAATCCATCATCGGAAGTTCCGTACCGTTGATAAAATTTTGCTAAATGAATATTTCGATTGCGCCCGAAATCTCTTTACTCAGCCGATCGTTTACTATTGATAGATGCTATAGAACTGATGGTACTTCAACGTACGTGAAGTAACCAATACATCAACTGAAACACCTTACAAATTCGCAAAACATACGGCGTTGCTGTGATATTTCACCGAGGGGTTTCTGTTAGCCTTTTGTCTACCTACTCGTTTGTTTTGTGTTTTTATAGTCATCCCACTGCACATCGTTTGTCGAAATTAAATTACGAATGGGTAGTTCCAAGTGCGTCCAATCTAATTTCAAGTGTCAATGGATTCAATTTAGATTTGTGTTGGTGAACGTTTCGAAGCACCAAAGTTGTTGGGTTTGCATCTATTCATGAAATAGACGGCTTGTTGAGCCACGAGCTTGTGTTCTGCTTTCAGATCAATTCCTGGGACGACGTTTAGAGCAGGGCGAGGACGTAATATGTTTTCAGGCTTTGCTGCCACTTTGCTTTGTAATTTCAAGTTGGTACGGGAGGTATTATAGAATTCCTGCGAAAGTGTACGTGTAAGAAGTATAATATAATATATAAGTAAGTGCAATATAATATAA
>PDGT01000042.1:140440-337758 GCA_003671415.1 Megathymus violae
ATAAATGAAATCAATGAAAACCTATGTACATAATTAATTTTTTTTTTTTATTTTTTATTTTTTTTTATGTAATTTAGTTATAATTCGTATGAAAGTTTCAAAACATCGTACAATATATTTGCACTCAATTTCCCGGGACGGGAAATGTATCAGGATTGGCCGACTGTAAGAAGTATAATATAATATATAAGTAAGTGCAATATAATATAAATTCATACATACTTGATTAACAGACAAAATATAAACATTAAAGAGATGAAGAAGATAATAAGCGCGCGAACTACTTCCGGTGTTGTAATCAATCCTTTATTTCCGTTTTCCGGTTAAGATAATTTATATATACAGTAGTATGCGCGCTTAGAAGGGACTTGTGATCTTGATCTTGGAGAGGAAAGACGTTTAAGTGAAGTGAAGTGTAAAGTGTGAAAAAGTAATAAAATCCATTTTAAAATCATAACAGTGTTTTGTTCCGTTCGGGTGTTATATACGTAACGAAGTCATAGGATCGTAAAGTGAAGAAGATGAAAGTTTTCTGAAATTTTATTAATTATCATAATTAGCTTTATATCCTTTTTAATAATATTACTATAAAGGTAATAAAGGTACGTAAAATTCAAATTTCAAAATAAAAAAATAATTCATAGTCTTTAAATCGTTCAAATATTTTGTAAGTTGTAAATTATACACGTTATTTTTTGCTTCTTCTATCGTTTCGAAAAGGTGCATTAACATTGAAACTCCTCAGCACAACAATACAGCAATTACAAACTAGGTTTTAAACTGTTCAGAACTGGTTTCGGGACTATTATTTCCAGGCGTCCTTGTTATTAATATATTCATCTATACCATAATATCTTTTACCTATACGCTGTGTAATACCTTTAACACGTCGCTTACAAGTTCCAATGAGTAACTCACGTATCAACTTCGGAATCATATGTTAGAAACGAATTCCAAGCTCCATAAGAGAACGCTGAACCTTTTGTAAGCGATCTGAAGACGTAACAAAATTATGCCTATTTCTTGTTTCACGATTATGTGTGCCACTTTTTAGCTTGTGCCTACATATTTAAATTTTTGTAATAAAAACTAAATTACTATAAATGTGTTACCGGCTATGGTTTTAATCTATATATAGCTCTAATTGCTCTTTTCTGCTATGCTAATATTAATTAAAATCCGCTGATTGACCTCACATTAGATTACCACAGGACATAAAATTATGGAATTGGACTAATTAAACAAGTCTAGCTGTCTCTATATCAAGAGCGTAAACAAACCTACTAAGTTTACTTGCAAGAACCGATATATGGGCGAAGTCCATTAATCGAAGGCAATACCTTAAAAATCATGGATTGTACTATAAACAATATTTCATTACTTAATTTAAGAATATTTCTTACTTTGTGCACATTTGGTAGTACAAACTCTGTACACTTTGTTTTTTAGTATTTAAATCTAAATTGTTTATGGTAAAGTAATGTGATTACATCATACTTTTTTTCTTTTAGCCTTAAATATTAAAGATGAGTGTTCAGAAAACAATACAATGTCTGCATTATTGCTAATAAACTATGGAAAAACGTTAATATAAACTAGAAAAAGGAAGAAACCTAACTTCGAGCCCTGTGGTACACCTATTACATTTGCTGAACCCGATGAGTTGGCATCATTTAAGCTAACACATTTAATCCTACTCTACAAATTGGTAAATTGGAAACTGGTCTGTAATTGTTACGATCTGATTTATCACCAGATTTAAAATAGGAATTATTTTGCTATATGTATATCATTTAATTCGGAAAAGTACCTAAGTTGTTTATGTCGGTGTCGGTGTTTATTTTTCTAAATTCGTAAAATCTTCTGAACGCCATGTCCGATTTGAGTTAGTCAAAAAGTTATCTATAGGTATTGAAACAGTTTTAAATATGAAATGATTTATTTGGGTAAGGATTAATACGAAGGTATCATAGTCTGATTTTAGTCAGCTTTTAAAATATAAAAAGTGGTTATAGTGACATAACTACAATAAATGAACGTATAGTATGGCGAAGTTATTTTTAGATATTGATATGTTCTTTAATATTGTAAAATATTTTTTTGTTCTATCATTAATAGTTTCCGCAGCGTATGCGATGAAAGGAATTTTGAAGCAAATTTTTTACACCTTGGTTCACGTTACTGAAGTTTTAGCAAGGATCTCTTATTTTTTCTAGTAAAAAATATAGCCTATGTTACTCAGGGATAATGTAGCATTCTAATGGTGAAAGAATTATAAAATCGGTGGAATAGTTTTTGAGTTTATTTGTTACAAAAATACAAAGGTTTCTTCTTTATAATATTAGTATAGATTACAGTTATATGGGGGGCTGTGACATGTATTACATTATTTATAATTTTCACAGACATTCCCTACCGGTAACCAGTATTTTTAATATTTAGTGACCGAAAAGTTTTAACTACTTCTAATTTTGTTTGTCAAGATTTTTCCTTTTATCTCTTTATTTTCATCACCGTCATTACGGTCTTTACGAGTAAAATGCCAAATGTTGAAAGTACTAAAAAACTGAGTTAATTTCATAATACTTAAAGTTTTTATCTCTTACAAGGACTTTCGAAATTTATTGAATGTAAAAACTTTAAATATTATACTATTTTAACTAAGTTTATATATTGTATGAGTGTAAATTTGATCACCAGTAAGCCACTCACAGATTTAAGAGTATGATGGAAAAAACCTTTTTTATTAAGTGCAACATTTGATATATCAAAAATTTGGTATTCCAAATGAGCTGATTTGTTATGAAAAAGGCAAATTACAATTATTAAAAATATATTAAACGAATGTTATTCATGGAGGCATTTATATAGATGCAATTCTTTATTACCAATTTATATATTATAAATACAATTTTTTTCCGTGTATCTTATAACTTTAGTTAAAAATATTTTCTTCCACAAAGCTTCTATAAAAAGTTATTTTTTTAATATATCCTAACGATTACAAGTCAGATTATCTCATGTTATCTCCTTATCAATAGATGCTCAAGTTTGGACACTCAATGATTCGTAAGAATATCTCCATCACTGAATACACAACGACTCATTAACGTCGTGACTCGGTCATGTATTGGTTCATAGCCCTTGAAAAGTACCTCGGACTAGATCGAAAATAATCCGATAAATCCGACTACTACGACATAATTACTGTATTATATATTCAGTAATATGTGATTCAGCATCTAGGTAACGTTCACGACATTTCAGGAGACACAGCTAGAACATTGTGTAAAATAAGATTTAGCTTCAGTCAGACTAGTCGCATCGCGTTCAATAATCTCAGTGCTGACCACAAACCGATTTCCTAGTAAAATTGCTGACGGATCCGAGCGTCGATTTTCTTCTTATTTAGAGTTTATGTTCTTAAACAATTGTCCTATGTTTTACGTATTTCGGAGGCAGTGTCGCAGAGCCAATAATAATAAGGTCCTCGGTTCCATCACAGTCGGCAAAGAGTCGCTGATGGTCTTGGCGTTGTAGATACGAATGGGCGCCACTGACCACTTACTATTAGGTAGCCCGCCTGCGCGTCTCTTGGTTATTGACATCTAAACATGTCACTACAGTAATTTAATTAAACACGTAGACACATTTACGCTTACGTAATAACAGTTCACTTGCAAATTACTGTCGTTAAATTGATTAGTGATGTCCCACAGATAGAGTTGATTGAGCAAAAGTACGATTGAAAACTACGCCGGGATGAAGAACGAAGAACGAAAATAATAAACCTAATACATAAATATGGCGAACACATTTTCAATTTTTAAACGTTGTTTTTTGGAATATTTTTATCATAAAATTGGGGGGGGGGGAAAATTGGTAAAGAACGGTAAACAGGCAGTTGAGTTGAAAAGGATTAAGAATAAATAATAAACTAGGGGGAAAAACTCAAAAATTTCAATGTAATTTGCAAGTGAATTTTATTTTAATATTACAATAAACCTCGCGTTGAACTGCTTATTTATTTAAACCCGAATTGCCATCTGATAACAATACTAATATCATACATGTAGTAAATATCTAAGTATGTCATATTATACGTTACGTACTTTATACTTAACCTTCTTTACTACAAAATCTTCTCGATTGAGATTACAATGTATCAGATTCACCAATTCATCAATCGCGTTCATATTTTATTAATAATAGTTTTCTTGTTTCTCAGGGCATTCTTTTACTCGGTCGAAGTATGTGATTGATTTAATAAAATTACTTCATATTTTTTGAGATTAATACTGAGATATCGGTAGGTTTAAAGTAAAAAAAAGTAAGAGCTAACAATATTTGTGACGAACGGAAAAGTCAACTGGACCGAGTAGAGGTTCTCCGATTCAACGCCACCATCACGAACTCGCGATTGTTTCCGTTTCCTTCTCTGCCCCGAAAAGGTGTGCGTGATGGGCTTGAAGAAGTTTTCATTTGAAACAAATAATTAAAAATTGTCGGACGTACTACTTTGACTTGAAGTATTTATTGGCACTTTTTTATTTTTCCAATTTTGTGAGTCGTAGTACCTGATACGCGGACAGAGACAGACAGATGCAAAAGATTATACAAGGGTTCCTTTTGCGGTATGTACGAAATACCAAAAATACTCCGATAACATGACCGAATATCTACGTCCGACAAACGACGAAGAATTTTATCTTTTACAACACCCAGAGTTAGTTATTTCAGGTCGAACCGCGTTCCATAAATAAACATAACAAACCGAAGGGTCCGCTCGATCCCAGATTAGATATTTTTTCTATTCATGGTTTATATATTAGATAAGGAATACAATGGGCGCACTTAATGCCTGATAGAATTCGCTACCAGTCAAGTCTGTTAACGTCATTAGGTAGTATGTTCGCTCGTACTGATAGCTTTTTTATAATTGCGAGCAAACAAGCATTTTATAATGCTGAAAGTACTGGCCTAATTTCAGCTACCGCTATCGCTGCTGAACGATATCGATTTCTCTTTCTGACCTCTTCGAAGCTTAAGCTTCGAAGGGTACATAAATATTTGTTGTTTTACCTGATTACCAGTCTGATAAGCAACACCGAAGATACTATAAACGAGTCGTTGGTTTGTGGTGAGCAAAAAAGTCAGAGGAGTGAAATCAAAATGTCACTGTAACATGTGGACTGGTATCAGCTATTTAGTAGTAAAATGAGGGCGCGTGAATGCAGAAGGTTTACTCTTTCGTAGCAAACAGACAACAGCATTATTAAGAAAAATGTGAGCAGTAATAAACTTATATGTTTGTCACGCGTTACTGACTTTCTGAAAGTGTTCACATTAATTTGGAAAGCAATGCTGAAAGTGACGCCTCGAAGACGGAAAAGAGGGATTTTAGCCTCATCGATCGACAAGCAACAGGCTTTTGACGGGTATAGGCGACGCTCAGAAAAAATGTACGCACAAAAACAGGGCTCTGAACTAAGCCCCCATCATTAGAAAGCCATCTGTCGTCACAAGAATTGATTTTCTTCAGGAAATACGCTTCAATCAATTCCTCGATTATGTAAATTCCTCAGCCTCTGTCAAATCGAATTTCACTCAAGGGCTAGACTATATTCTGATAAAATCCATTTTGATCTGAATCTTGTAATTTTAACATCGTGATTTTTAAAGATATTCGCTCAAACCCTCTTAGATATATGCGGGTCATTGTCGTTTCTTTAGAGAATGAAATAGTTTTATTAATATATAATGAATTATAAATAACTATATTTATCATATTCTTGAAAAAAGTTTCCTCGTAAATCATAGAGTAAAATAAAAAGAGAAATAGACTATCTTCAAAGAGCTTTGGTATGATCGAACGCTTTTAAAATGTTTAAGGCCGCTATGCAGTCTTCAAGCAGAACAACAATCCGGTTTGGTTGTCAGTATTGTTGGATTCGCTTCTGTTATGTCAGATAAAAGCATTTTAGTGTTTTCAGAGCACAGCATCTTTATTCTTATACTTGTAGAAAATATACCCCGTCGCTCGAGACGTCCGGCGTAAGTTTATCCGGCATCTGCTGCTCAAGACCTTAAACGCGTGCTATTGTGTCTTCATTGGATATTGTAACACAGTCAAAGTTAAGCATTTTCGTGTAAAATAATTTTACAATTTTTTATAGGTGGGTAGTTCGAATTCTAATTTGATCATACGTCATAAATAATCCTAGTAATATTATAAATGTGAAAGTTAGTATGTTTAGATGTATGTTAGTTCATCATGCAGAAACGGCAGAACGGATTTGAATAAAATTTGGCACAGATAGTTTATTCCACTATATAAGAGAATGCAGTTTTTGAGCACTTCATAATATTCTAGGAGTGTGATGCTGTTCAACGGAACTAATATGTATGATTTTAGTTTCTTTATTTACATTAATCACGTGATAAAATTACCATCTAGCTGAAGTAGGTACTCAATAAATATAAATATTATATTTTATTTAAAAGAAAGGAAGAGACAAAACATTTATTACGTCCTTTTAAACAGTTGTTTACAACTAAGTCAACGGGTATGTGACTGTGATTATGATGAAAATGTAAACTCTCAGCTTGCGTCATGAAGCGGTAAGGAACTATGAATTCTGGTTTTCAATATAAACCTTATTTGTCGGTATAGTTAGGACACGTCGATCACCATAATAATAATAAAAATTACAAAAGAAATCAACGAAACAATGAGATGGTCCGGGCAATATAATACTAATAATATAATAATAGTATACGAGTGGTACAAGTTGTGTGAAGTGAGAGTGCGTGCCTCTTATAACACATAACGAAGATTACAGTACATTAATTAATAATGTCGAATGCAAAGATGTTGATGATATTTGTATGTTTGTATTTTATTTGTATTAATAATTTATTTTTATTAATAGTGAATTAAATGATTTTTTTTTAATATACATTTTTTATTCTTCGAATCTAAATAAATATGTTTGGAACCATTTATTATTCCATTCAGGTTTAAAAAATTTAGTAAAGCTGATGATAAAATTTTAGTAAATTAAACAAGATTTTATTATAATTATTAAATTATTACCTAATAATATTATTACGTATAGTATTGTTACTAACAGCAAATCTACATTTTGTTATCGAATGAAATATCATTATTGGAACGGATCGTAGCAAAAATAATCCACTTAATTAAGTGCCCCCTTCCTGTACCACCCGGTCGGCCTAACGGCGCTCCTTTAGCCATTACCAACGAATTTAAATACCTAGGGCACCTAGTCACCGCTGACCTCAGGGATCACGCTGACATTAAACGGGGGCGAGAGGCGTCGTGTAGAAGAGCAAATTTGCTGGCACGCAGATTTGAGGCGTGTTTGATTGGAGTGAAATTAACTCTCTCCTGTGCCTACTGTACCTCGCTGTAAGGTACTCGCTGTATATGATCCAATTATTCACAGAAATGTTACAACGGCTTTCAGTATTAAGTAATTTAATTTATTTTATTTTTCTGAAGTAATTTAATGTTATTTCATCTTTATTGAAGTTTAATGTTTGTCTTTATTATTTTTTTGCACTATTTTAAAGTGTGTTATTGATGCCTGAAATAAAGAAATTAATACTTATTTTATAACCATCAATTATACTATCCAGTACAATGGAAATGCAATGGAGTATGGAATTTTCATCTATCATAAGTATATCAGATTATTCCTCCCTTAGAGAAAATTTCTACAACTTCATATTTCGTTATCGTTACTTTATTGCCATGAACAATTGAAGAGTAACAATTATCAGTTATTACACAACCTAAACAGCGGGTGTCAGTATTCATTATGTAGCCTGTTCATCAGAACTTATTCAGCTTTGCTTGTGACACACATAACAAAAATATACAAGGGAGGAAAAAACGATGAACGAAAAATAAGAGGTAATAAATACGACGTTCTCACTCAATAGCGATAGGATCACATACTACTTTTAAATTGTCATGAACCAGAACAAACAGAAGTAGTAACGGACGTAAGAGTTGTTCTTTTACCTGTGACGGATAAAAGTTTCTTCTTGGTTCATGGGTGTTTGTAATGTCATATTCGTGTATGTCCATGCTATCCGCAACACAGGGATTCTAGTGATTTAGATACTTACATGTTTTTATATCTAGTATTTTGGTACTCACATAGTTTGTAACTCTTATAATACTCTTTTGGTTAACTTCTTTTATAATTTCCTGTATCTTTTATCGTTTTTGGTAATGTTATTTATTAGGTTGAATAGAAATTTTAAATTCGTAAATAGAACACAAGAAGAGAATCATTTGAGAAAATTTGAGATATAAAAGACGAGCTGTGACGAGATTGGACAGTCTCTCGCGTGTGGGTCGCAACTCTTAAATCTCGACACTGACAGTCTCTCGCGTGTGGGTTACAACACTGGAATCTTGAAGGAATCTCATACTGAAAGTCTCTACCAGAACAGTCTCGCGGGTGGAGTCACAGTACTTCCATTACGATACGAAACAGTCCCACGCTTCTAGCGGGAAATCTTTTATTACTCTCCGACTCCGGGATCTATACATATATTTCGTGCGCCCTAACGCACGCCTGGTCAAGGCGGTCTTCGTGTGCTGAACACCGAATAATCTACACGTCTCGTGCGCCCTAAACGCACGCTCCTGTCTGCAGAGCCTCTGCGCGCTACACGCCAGAGAAGCGACGGGCCTAGCTTCTTACTTACAAGTGAACTTTTACTATCTTAATCTTGTAACTCCTGTATTATATTTGTTGTAACCGCCAGGAATTCTTAAATACATTCAATCTTCTAAATTTCTCTAGATCTTTTACTTTTAACACTACAATAGTAATAAAGGTTTTTTACTGTAAAGAATACGGTGACTAGGACAGATAACTAGAGTTTTAGAAAGAACATTTGATAGATGGAAAAAGATTCCCAAATAATTGGCATATTATATAAGTATATTTTTGGAATAGTTACTAATTTCAAACATAAAGCAAACAATGAAATGCTATGTAATTATATTTTACTGAACTGGAAAAGGTACGCAGCTGATTATTTGTTAAAAGGAGCCATTAATGTCAAAACAATTGACAACTTGTAATATTTAAGTGTAAAGAGGTAATTATCAATAAATTACTTACCCCCGAGTACGCGACATGTAAGTAACACGTCTTCCCCCTCTTCATGAGGCCCTAGCGTGGTAGTATTGATCACTCTTCCGTATCGATCCACCACAACAGGTTTTTCTGGAGGAACTGCAACAAGAGTAATATTAAATTATCTACAAAATTTTATTACAAAAGCATTACCCTGACATAAGCACTAATGAAATTAGGTCTCACATTGAAATTTGGGATTTAAATAATCTCCAGATACTATCACTATAATCGCAATTCAATATAAAATTAATTTCTAATTCTCGTAAAGATCTGAATGTTCTGTACGATAATATTAAAATCCACCTTTTATTCTGTTTTTATTTTTAATTTTATTGGAACGAAGTTCCTTACGGCAGGCTTGGAGGAGATAGGGATTTTGCTGCGCGACCGAACTAAAAAAAATGTGATAGTAAAACCGTAAGAAAAAGTCCGTGGAATAAAACCGTTAAATAGGGATTTTGCTGCGCGACGGAACTAAAAAAAATGTGATAGTAAAACCGTAAGAAAAAGTCCGTGGAATAAAACCGTTAAATAGGGATTTTGCTGCGCGACCGCACTAAAAAAAATGTGATAGTAAAACCGTAAGGAAAAGTCCGTGGAATAAAACCGTTAAATGAGACGTGCGCAGGCGCGACAGTCGTATACACAAGCGAGTAGTGTATATGTGTGTCTCTTTCTCAAGCCAATAGTTTCAGCAATAGAATTTAATGACGAGACTGATTAATAAGAATTACTTATAATAATAATATTTTGTTATTTTAGTTGATAATTTGAATTACGATTTTTTTTTTATTTTCCGTAATTTATTATTTCCTAAAATACTGAATTTCCTAAATACTTTCCTGTACTTAAATAAAAACTAATCAGCAAAATTTAAGAGAAAAATCAAGAAAACCTACATAAAATTGAGCACGATTTTTTTTTTTGCAAATTGTGTCGATTCTACATTAGCCGAAGGAACTTCGTTCCTACCTGGTGTCGCACGACACCACATCTCTTTTTTGAATTTCAATTTTTCAATCAATGGTTGGTTTTTAGGTTCTTGATAAAATTCACAAAGGAAGGCACCGTATAATTCTAAGAACTGTGGTAACTTGTGCTTTATTTCACTGGTTTTTGTTCTTCTCATAGACATGGGACGGAAAGTTCCACGAAAGTTCTGCGGAACACAATAAAATAGGATCCATAAACCCCGACCATATTACGCCACTCTGGCACCCTATGCCTCGTCCATAAGGCCGATTATAGCATACACGGGTTTTTATTACCTGCGTCATCGATTGATCTATTGTTTTCTAAGAAATGTAAAATGGAAAAAAGCGTAGAGAGTTCTGAAAAACTTAGAAAAAAGTATAAATAGAAAGCGGAGCAAAGCGGAGCGAAGCGGTAGTTCTCTCTACAAAGGGAAATACATAAATGAAAATAAATAAAATAAACCTAATAAAGTCTTTGCAGATCTATTTTTACGTTTTCTCGCACCCGTACAACCTGGCATGGCCTGTTCAGCTTAAATAACATTGATTTTTCAAATTTAACTTCTTGTTATGAAACCAAAATACTCTAAAAATGTTGTTAATAATAAGTAAACCGACTTCAAGAAAAAAACTACAACATTGTACAAAAAGCAAAAAATATATATATATAATATTATTATATGCGCTAAAATAATATGTAACGAGATGAAGAACACACCCTTGATTATAAGATCCACGTCTGCCCAAGACACTGAGTAGTTTCTGACAACTAATCACAGTGTTATCCCCTAAGTCCTATTTATTAAGGAGGCTGTTGCTTTCGTCATTCAGCATTATGGAATGATGATATCTAAACGCAACCACATGGTTTGATCAATCTATCAAACCCTGAGTGGGCCAATGATGGACTGGTTCTGCAATGTTAATGTTACCGCAGGAAATGTCTTTAACACGGCTTAAAATATTGTCGAGATCCGTTAAGAAGAAGATCTTCAGAACCCATTATCAAATTATTTCCATATTTAAAAGTGACTAACTCCGATTCATCTACATATTAAAATAAGAATCATCAAAATCGGTCCATAAGCAACGTAGTTACTGAACCTCTTCCTTTTTTGAAGTCTGTTTAGATCACGATGTTAGTAATCCTGACAAGATATATCTTAAACAAGACTCAATTATTCCCATTGGTTGAAAAGCTTCACTCTTTATCTGCGAAACCCCTCACAATATTTACAGAAGACCTACTACGATCTAATTGGATAGCATCCGATGAAGGCTTAGAGGCCGCACGGCCAAAGCCATTTCAGGTTGGTGTTTAGTGGGGAAGAGACCCACATAACCAGCGTAGCCGGCTGCTCTGGTATGCATGAGCATTCACCATTCTCCTGCCGTAAGAGGGAAAAAAACGATTTATTTTCTATGCACAAAAAAATAATAATCCAAATTGGTTTCTTGAACAACGCAATTATGGTTATACGAATATACTATACATAAAAAGAAATACAGATACACAAACAGAATCTTCTCCTTTTTTGAAGTCAGTTAACAATTAGCACTCTTGCATGCATGCTATCTGAATTTCCGCATACACAATTTTAGTTGTTTCAAATGTTCGTCGGATAATTTGTACAGCTTTTCCATAAAGTATCCATTGAACTTTTGATTTTTTCCTATACTAATACTTTACTAAGAACGAATTCGCGTATCTTTGAATGTCTATTGAACGTAAGCAGCCTTTTTCATCTCATTAAAGCAGACGCAATAATCAATATTATGGGAGATTCTGCAATGCAATTAATCAGCTCAATACAACGCAGGTGATTGCCAACGGCTCCGTTCGATTAGCATTAGTGTGTTCCCAGGCACAGTTCGCACAATGGAACGGATACCTATTTACTCTAAATCTTGGACAATAAAGTCCAGAATTCATTGAACTGAGTGCACGTTGAACTTGTCGGTTCCGCTACACCGGCGGTGGGTTATTTCGGTTAGCTCCGTTTAAACCATCAAAGCCCAATTGGGTTTTACATTCGACACAGCGGGCTCGTCCAATCTAACTTTGCCCTCTAATTTCAGCTACGAACCATTAACTGTTTTGTGTAAAAATAGTACAAATTTATGTACAACTTGTACGTCAAATACCTTTTTACAATAGCCGTATTTTTAAAATAGTCGAGATGTTCATTCAATAAATTTTTTTTGCAGTACGTGGTAGAGAGTGTTACACCTAAGCAATATTCCAAGAATGAGGAATGCTTTAAAATGCGCTTGTCGTGAACACGAAATTGTATAACTCGACATTTAATTAATAATTACGTTGAAACTTTACATAAAATTACTTTGACGATTTGATTTGATAAATTAATTGCTCCGTAATAAGAAGTTTATTGTGTGTCTGTAATATATGTGTATTAAATATTGTTATATATTTATTAGTACACTTATTTTGTATGTATGGCCTGGCAACCTGTAACGCCTGATATAAAAAGGAAGAATACAAAGCGTCATTGTGTAAACGACAACCTCGTAAATATTATATGTATATATCTATTACTAATTTCCCTGATAGAAATACTAATCATATATATATTGTTATGACAGTGATAAGTTCAACATTACTTTGATACCCAATAACAGAGGGCTTACTCAGTTATTTCCTGAATAAAAGGATCTAGAGTACTCTTGTGGCATTCTTGTGACATAAACATATAACAAGTCATAATAATCCCACTGCTGAGCTCTTCTCACAATGTGAGGGTAAACACTGTGACACACCTGTGAAAACATTATGGAGAACTATCACGATGTTATCCTTTACCAAAGCACGTGATAATTAAACTGTACGCACATGATTTGAAATAACTTGAAAATACTATTTGAAATATTTGTAATAAAGGTAAGCACGTACAAAAATGATATTTCGTTGAATATATCATATAAACTTACAAAGTAGATTAGGATTGAAAGTGAATATTCAAATATGATATCGAAAGACACAGAACTTCGACTGTGTCGGAGACGTCAGGAGTCCATACTTCGACGTGGTGCGGCTGAAACTGAACAGTAGAGAATTTTTCGAGTCACACTGTTCCGACGCTTTACAAACATGATCAGAATTTTTTACGATGAAAAAAATGTTGCGCGTTATGAAATTGGTTTTTAGGAGGAGATCCGCTTAGCAATTATTTTGTCCAGCAGGTATACATTTTGTTTATTCGTTAATTCTTCTCATGAGTAGGTTCTATCGAATTATTTTTAAACGAAAACTTCAACATAGTCGGAAGTTATTTATTTAAGTACCTACTTTTCTTAGTTGAGTCAGATTTGTTAAAACGTACAAATATTTTTCCATTTACTGCAAAGAAGTATTATTTACTAAAACATATGTATATAACAAATCTTTTTAATAATGTATTTGTATACTTAATATAATTGAACTGTACCATGGAAATAGGACCGAAGGCGAAACTGTATTTAGCTCTGCAGGTATCTCGCTTCTTCACGACGAGCTCTAGTGATTCCGAACGGTGGTTCTCAAAATCGGTTTAAACCCTCAATACATAACACAGCTCAAAAACCAAGGTATCATGATAGGAATAACACTTGAGAAAATACCTATCTACGTGACTTTTTATATGATATATGTAACTATAGTGGTGGAAAATTGAATATACATATACCATTTAACCTCTCAACACAGCGGTCGCGTGGCGTTCAACAAATCTCAATAGTTTCAAGTTTCTACTGTAACAATAAAACTTACCGCTACCAAGAGAGGCTTGAGATAAAATTTTAAAAATATTTAAAATGGTTATACTATTGCATTATGATGCAGTATTAAGAATCACTTAGTAAGCTATAATCTAAATGTATTTACAAGTGTCAACAAGGTTTTCTTAATCTTAATTTTATTGTAAATATGGTATCTCCTATGATGTCGCTCTATCTATGGCAGAATTGGATATTTTAACTTTTCTGATAAATTCCTACTTCCATATAATCATATTATTTTCATTACAGTAAAAATCTAATAACAATAGCATTTAATTGATATTTGAAACCATATTGTATATTATTTAAATACCAATATCAAGGGTAGTAGTATCGATAATCTTTGTCATTTGACTGTTTCAAAAATTATTTAAATAGATTCTCAGAGCGTTGTAATATTTCTAAGCGTTTTAGTATTAAACTTACTGAACCAACTCGTCTTTTAATTATTTGTTATTAACGTTGAAATCAGAGAACCTGTAACTGGAAACGACGTAATTTGTATTGAAATTTGAATTACGATAGAAAACGTCCAGCGTAATAGTAAATAAGCGATAATTTGATAACACGGTTCGTCCGAAATGGACACATTTAACGTTTAAAACTCAATTCATACCATGACAAACCAGTAAAATTTTATAATTATGTTAACTGTAGACATGGAAACAAAAAAGCCTGCTCATCTCAGCGTGAAACTGAGTAACACTGTATCAGCGTCACTCACGGAGAAAAGAATCGGATTGAAAACAGGCGAAGAATTTAAAGCAGACAAAATTGAACGGCTGAGTGAACTCACTGATCGAATTTCAATAAAAAACTGCTTCGGCGGCAGACGAACCGTTCTACCGATGTTGTTTTAAAAGGGAACGATCCAATTAATGTTAGGAATGTCCAGGGCGTAATTATACGAGCCCGCGGGGAGCGTAGACGGAATGCTGCGCATTACGGCGGGCGACTTGTTGACGAAAATACGGTAACGTTAATTTCAACGCTGTATTTATGACGGTGAAAATCACCTTAACTACTTTACCAAATTTGACTTAAAGCTCGATTAAGTAATCTCAATATTGGCGGGTCCAATATTGATTAAATCTCAAAACTGCTTGCTAATATCAAAAGTATTAATACTGGATCAGCCAAAGAGAGTTTTGCGAATATAAACGTTAAGAAATCACAAATTTTCTCGTTAGAAAAAATGCAAGATCTGTTACAAAATTTCGAAACTTTAGTTATTAATTAAAATTTTAACATCAAATGTATCTTTCGTTGGAATAATCCTAAAAGTTTCTTGTTCTAATTTTTGCAAATAGTTTCTTTTCAAAGATTTCACCGACTTTCTTATTTGATTTTAAATAAATCTGCGGATCCAGGCTGTTTACATCGTCATATAACAAAATTTAGGAAAAGTTGATATACTGTTAAGTATATCTTTAAATTCAATCGATTTCAATTTATAGAAATGCGTAAACTAATTAAATGAACCGTAACTATTTACAAGGTGTGATTTGTTCCGGCGTAGGAAATGATAGTGGCGGTGTATTGAGTACCTACCGCTGGGGAAAAAAGATGTCGTTGAAACTGTTATCCATTCTGATGCCAGGTGAGGTGATCAAGTCTATTTTGGAAGCTTGATTGAATTAAAAGTTGAATTAGCACTAGCAATTGTAGATTTCACTGCGTGTAACAGGTATGGTGATGTTATCCGTCAATTGGAACCGAAGAGTTTGTTTATTTGAACACATAAAGTCATAATAATCTTTTATTCCATCGTCACGATTAAAAACAAGCGCACATTCAATCCTGTCATTAATTTCATTTGTCAGTTCAGTTGGCCGTATTGGGGCGGCTTAGACTACTTCCCCCAATCCCATGCTGGCGGAACAGGGTGTCGTAAGTGGCGACAGAAGCCAGCCTGCTCGGTGGTAGGACTACGCGTAAGGATTTTATTATCAATATTATTATTAAGTCATTTGAAGCCCGCCTAGATAGCTATTATCCTGCTCGAGTCAGCCGCCAAACGACTCGTCGTGTTCCGGTTGGGGGCTCGAGAGCCAGTACTTTATTTCTTATCTATTTCTTGGCTGACAACACATCAGTGATACCTTTAGTGTTACCACTGGTATGGCCACGGGCGACGGCGATCACATACCATCAGGTGGCTCGTCTGCTCGTTTGTCGGGCATTTACATTTTAAATATTACAATGATGTAATCCACTTTGTCTCTAGTCAGGAGACTACTAAGAGATCGTCTTCTTCTGTAATATTTAATATATTATCTAGGTACTGCACGTGTACCACACGTAATGCCAACGAGGTGCGAGAAATGGATATTGAAGCTTCAATGCAGTTATTTTGTTTCGTATGTATGAGTAACTTGCGATTGCATTGCTGCGGAAAATGTAATTTTTAAATTTAGAATTAATTTTCCTGTAACTTCATGTCTGCATTGCTACTAAAATAAAATTAATACGTTTAAATACAAAACACAATAGAATTTCGGTCTCATGGTGGTTTCGATTAAAGTCGTACCTATATTAATAATGTACTTTATGCTTCCAAAACATTACGTACAATGTACTTATGCAGACTCGAACTAGGAGTTGACGGAAAATGCAATTTTTCTCTTACAACCGCGCACAAAGTTGAACACGCGCACGCGAGCAGCCACCGTGCGCCGGGAACGAAGCAGCAATATTCTAATGCATCGTGTGTAAGTGATTAGTTTCTCCATAGAAATCACTATTATGAATTTCAGTACACAAAACCTGGTTACATGCAGTCATATCTGTAATACGGTTATACGATTAGTGTTATATGATCTATCGAGTCTATGTCGAAATATTACTGTCAGTAATTTATTTTCATTTTGACAAGTTGCACAATATAATGACGAGGATGTATTGCATATTTTTGATATAACATATTTAATTGACATACTTGACTTTGAAACTTGCTTTTCCTGAAGTCAAGATACATTTATCAGCTGAACTATAATTTATATATCATAATATGCAGAGTCTGCCAGTAGACTTCGTATTCTATTACAGTTTATATCTTTGAGTAAAACAGTTAGAACATATAGTTTTTAAAATGTGTGTAATGTGATAATAGGTTATTATTAAAGTTCTGTATACAACTTCTTTTGGGACATCTAGATTTGTAAGCTCGGTATTCTGCTGATTATTGCAGATATTTTTCAGCGTCGTACAAAATTGAAATACTTTCGTAGCACATCGCTACGATTCCCACTAAGCTGCTTACCTTCTTTTCCGATAGTGAGTGTCTGCTGACGCCGAAGGTGGCATTTAGTTTATCTGCGCCTCTCACCTTCACGAGGTGCGAGAAATGGAAGCTATTAGCATTTGCACGACATTTCAATTTAAGGTCACCGGTCTACATTTTTTGACTCAGCATTGGCATTATGTGGGTCGATAGCAGCTCGCGTATCTCCAATATTATTACTGGAACCCAATTTACCCTGTTCACCCTTGAGAAATAATATTTTTTATTGAATAAATGTAAACAACTGGTAAGCAGATTACATCAATTGTAGTTTGCAGCTGATCAACGGTCGTCCCTAGATGAAACGCAAAAATACAAATTATAAATTTCGACGTTTTTCTCGGAAAAACTCGGTTGCCACCGGCGATTTACAGTGCACTGACCTGAAAATAACGAAATGTTTCGACCGACCCGAAAGGTTTACCACTTGTATGCCCCAAAATTAAACATTTGTTTACTCGATTCGCGTTTAATCAAGTTACCGTTATCAAATTTTCATATATTTTAGGATGTGTGGTACTAAAATAAAAAAAAACGGAACCTTAATGGTACATTCGCGTGCTCGTCTCTGTGTCCGTATTTAAAACGGGACGAAAGAAGTTTAAATTTGCCACCCTATAAAAACCGTATATTTTGAATAAGCCACGTACAATTATAAATTTTACAGACCAAAAATCAATTCACCTATGAAGGATTACGACACAGTAAAAGTTTGTGCTAGTATTATACAGAAAGAGTGGGAATTTTGTGAGTTTATATGTATGCGGACAATTCTTGTATCATTTGAACGGTACATTATTCCGGATGCCTATAGGCCGTCATATCATGGATACACAGAAACACATACTCACATATATAATATAAAAATTAATCGGAGTTATGACGATAGTCACTTTGTTTCATACTATTTAGAAATACGTATGGATTATTATACACACGCACTATCTACCGAGTTCGATAATCGTTCAACCGTAACAAAGTCGGTGAGCCATTTCTATACTATATAAAAAGTATTATGCAGCACAAATGAAAGTAAAGTTGTAGATACAAGAAAAAGTGTCATTTAAACACCGTGCGCCTTGCACTTTTAGTTCGGATCAATTTTGTGTGTTTCAACATCGCGCTAAACAACACAGGTATATTATTATCAAAGTTAAGTATATTATAAAGTACGTATCAGTACCTGTATACGTATGTATGTGCACACCGTGGTCGCGTCGCATCTCCCGCCGCACGGAGTGCTCGGTTGTCATGAGCTACGTCGAGTATAACCAAACGGAGTTATTACTTTCACGTTTTATAGTGTCCCGGTTAATAATGACCCTGTCCGCCAAGCGAGCAATAGCGTGCTGAGGCTGCACTCATTTAATTTTATGTATCTAAATTTATTCTAATACAATAATTATAAAGTTTCACTTACGTTTTTATTTATTCCTTTTGTCAATAACAATTATCTGTAATTGATCTTAAATACAAATAATTGTAATAGAATTTTAAATACCCATTTAAACGCTGGTAACTCTGTTAAAGCTATAAATACATTTGCTGTATCAATCCTGACATCTTCGTTGAGTATAATAAATTCGTCACAAACCGATTTGAAGAATCTTCAGCGTATGATAAGTACCTACTCGTTTGTACAAATGTACAATACATCACCCTCGCTCGTGCACACAAAATGTTACCGAAACTGGAAAGAGGCCGTGGATAATAGACATACTAAACTTAAACAACTTTCAATTTATATATATTACTCATGTTATTCTTCTACCCTAAAGCTCAGCAGATGCCTCTTCACAAAGCGGTACGTCAGACAAAAACAAAACATACTCCTTTCAATCTTCATGATAGTTCCATTCAAAACAGGACGCATATAATACAACACAAATCATTATAGCCAGACCAATATAGACATTGCCTTAACAACCCGGGAGTTATTCAACACGTAACCGGAGCTTGCAAATCTATAATACAAACAAATTATAAAACCAACATCATCAAATTACTTCAGTTACTCGTTAATATTTAGTAGTCAAACATCAATTAATTAAAGAAAGACTACCTTACTATAAGTACATAAAAGTCTCAACTAGTAATAGAAAAAAAATATAAACTTTATTAGGATCGTACTAATCTTACAGATAAAATAGTTTACGGTGACTGTTCAGATATTACCTTTGTTGACAAATGAAATAAAAAAGTTTACCTCATCGACATTGCAGCGCTCAACACACATAACCTGATAACAAGAAATACAGAAAAAAATACAAAATATACAGATCTCACAATTCAAGTAAAGGCACAATGGAAAGTGCACAGAGTAAACCCAACCATCATTTCATCTACAGGAATCGTACTAAAAACACTGCATGCTCATCTTCACACTCCCAACATCCGTCCGTTAACTTATACCCTATTACAAAAAGCAACTAGTTTACATAACGTCTGACGAAAAGCGGTTATCAGAAATAGGAGAAAGGATTAATTCATAAAAATAATATTAATGATAATAACGTTAAACGTATGTTATTATCGGTAATTAATTATATTAGGAAGGCTCTCGAAGGATCACGAAAGGATCAAGAAAACAACAACGGCCATAAAACATCAGGCGACTCTCGCCCTTTTATCTTCGGGAATATCGCGTACACGATCGTTTTTACCTGAGCCTCTTTTGTTCTATCGATTTCCGTGTATTATCATTGACTCGATTGGTAAGGCGTAGAAAATTCTGAAAGGCTCGAAAATCGATATAAAATGATTAAGAACCGAAGTTTGTCACGCAGACAAATTCTAGAATAGAATAGAATTTTCGCTCTTAATTAAACCCGTTATCATCCAAGGGGATTTTCAAGGACCTTACCTATATATTAATTTTTGTATTGATTAATTTTTTACTATTCGCCCATGCTTCTACATAATATCAAGTTATATGTACCGGAATTATATCGCAATTGAAATTTTCAGCTTGAAGTATACTACATTCTACCGAAGTAACTAATATTGTTATGACTCGACGTTCTACTTAATGTAATTGAGAACATTATGTTAAACTACATTGCCGGATAATCGAACTAGAAGTTGGTTCCAACACGCAAAGCGAGCTTCCTCAAATTCTCCATATTCATCGCTTGCGGTGACTCGCTCATAGATTTAATTAATTCACTTAGAGAGCGACGGTCGAAGTTCGGTTCCATTGCTATTGTATTCCTAATTAACCACCACTCGGTTGGAATAATATAGTTCAATTATAATTCTATTCAATACGATAGATATGTACAACGTAACCCGGCAGTAACACAATTTTGATAACTAATAAAGACAAAACAAACAGTGCATAAAATATGAGCTTCACATTTTAGTGCAGAGAATTAGATATCGGTTAAGACATTATAATAATGTGCAATCACCGCATTCACTATGGCCTGGCTGGCACATTTATTTTTGTTCTAAATTTTTATCAAGTAAAAAGAAAACGAATCTATCAGGCCGGCCTGTTTTGATAGATTGAATCTCGAAGCTGACATTTGGTGATGCCTGGACGTTTTAAGTTACTACTGATATTCGTTCGTGTTGCCCTGAAATAAGGATGCATTACTTGGAGATTTGATGAATTTAAGATAGATATTCGTACAAATATCAACTATAGCTTGCTCTCGATCGGTTCACGGAAACGGTTCTATTAAAAGAATCCAATCAACTATCATGACGCTAAGAGTATCAGTGATTAAGTACAGATGGAATGATAAACCCCTAAATCACATTGATTAATGATCTGTGCATGAGCTACTATTAGTATTGTCATAACAAAATAATTCAGTGGAGACACTCACCGACGACAGTCAGGTTGTATCTGAAGCTAGTCGTTTGCTTGTTGCGGAAGTCCACGCGACACCGGTACACGCCCTCGTCGCGGCGCTTCACGTCGCGCACGAGCAGCGACGCCGGCGGCGGCGACGTCGAGAAGTGCGCGCGCGGCCCGAACACTTCCGGCGCTGACCAGTGACGCGCTTCGGACAGGTGCTTCCCGCGGACGTCGAAGCTGGAACAATATTCGATTCGTTAAACGCACCCTGGAAACATGACGGAGATTAATATTTTAAATATGCTTTTACCTTTTATGTTGTCATATTGGAATTGCATTTTTTTACATGAAATAATAAAATAACAGTAACTACGACAAAATATTACATATTAAAAGATATTCAATGTAACCACGAAGATTTTATCATAAACTTAAGCTGAATTAACAATGAGGTAAATTTATATAACAGTTATTAAAGTTACCCTTTCTACTCAAAATATATCTAGCAGCACAAAATTTTATTATTACACGTATATATTTATGACGCGCCATTTATTAACCGTATTTTACTTCTGTATATGATGCACAGGGTGGTAGGTTTCTTTACCTGCTTGTTAAGCTATCTAGCCAACCTTTTAGAATCGGTTGCAGTGTCAGAGAACCAGCAACCTTACTCCCGATGCTTTCGTCGAGTTGATTTCGATCATATGTCATCTTCGTTCTCATGAATGTCTAAACTAGCGCACGATCGAACGGTGGTTGAAATTGGAACTAAAAATCGTTAGGATCGAATAAAGATCGAAGAAAGCGTGCTCCTCACACATTCAGACAGTCGTCAATCGAGTAGCAGGATCGAAATCTAACGTCAAAATTCACCGTAACACAAAAGGTTCTTGTTTTTGTTCGAGTTTTGCATTTTATTCAATTTTATTTGGGTTTTTCTAAAGTATGGCTTGCCTTACATCATC
The DNA here is from genome assembly GCA_003671415.1 of Megathymus violae. Lineage (NCBI taxonomy): Eukaryota > Metazoa > Arthropoda > Insecta > Lepidoptera > Hesperiidae > Megathymus > Megathymus violae. The sequence continues at coordinate 162,430 of PDGT01000042.1, forward strand.
ATTTTCAGGAGGAAGTGCATCGTATAGACATTCGAGAAAGGAAAAACTTTCTTAGAATGCGTCGATATAACTCTCGGTCACTTGCAACGGACAGTGAATAATTCCAGAGGAATTATTCTTTGTCCAAGGAGTTATTCGACGTATTGGTGGATGAGCTTTCGCCCATCATGAACCTATCATAGCCTACACGACGACATGATATTTCTATGAAATGCAAAGTCAGTCCCATATTTTGTGAAAACAACAATTCATTTGTGACTTTCTTTATCAAATAGTATACGGTGTCAAATTATGTATTTTTCAGATCTTGATAGCACTATCATTCTTTGCTAGCGGATGCTACCAGAAAATAGTGGACAAAGCATGTGGTACAGTCATGTCTCAACACGCTGTGTCCAAATATTTAAGCGAAGTGTTGAATACATTAAACCACAAAAATTTATCAGCATAAAGGTTTCCTCAATCACCTGAAGAAAGGAACATCATAAAAAGAAAGTATGTAATATTTCAATATTTTCCACGACGTCGCGGAGTTGAGTTCGGACATAATGCGTTGTTATATTAAATAATAATCAAATTGTCCTTCATTTATCTTAAAAATACATACAAAAGCATACATACCAACGCGTTTTTAAAATTTGACGCCAAATATATTGCCAAAATAATATGATAGATTCATGATCACAGATTAGTTAATAATAGTTGTCACGATACAGATTAATTAAAGCGACTTCAGTTACTTTTGTCAAACGAAAAAACAATCGACGACCCTATAGCTCAGTTGGTATTGACCCTGCCTGCCGAGCTAGGGGACCCAGGTTCGATTTCCGGTCGGGGCAGACATTTATGTGACAGATAAATGTTTGTTCTCGGGTCATGGGTGTTTGTGATATCATATTCTTGTATGTCCATGCCACCCGCAACACAGGAAATCCTTGTGCGGGGGTGTGAGTGTGTTAACGTTTTTTTATATTTATTTATTTTATCAAAATTCATATGAACAAATAGTGAATAAAAGGTTTTTTAAAAGCTATTAAATTTAGCATTTTTTAAATATTTATATGTATAATATCCATGTACTTCTCGCATTAGACTATGATGTCACTAACCGGATACACTTAACGTTCGATCGTAAGTCGATCTTGATATTAGATTCGAATTAGTTAGGGAGTATGAACTTTAGATTGAATTCGAATCAGATTCGAGTTCGAATCAGAAAGAAAAACAAAACCAAAACGTTTTCGAGAGTACGGCCCAGCAGTAAGCAGGTCTTTCGTTTCCGATGCCTTACTGTAATGGACGCCGATAAGCGACAATCTATACATATAATAAAATTCTAACTGATCGCTTTCTGTACAAGAACGATATATGAGAAAAGATATTATTAGGGGCCTTTATTAACGTAATAGAACGCAAAGCAATAGTTGGTACAATTTTTGTCTGTTTGTCTGTGCGTATGTTCGCGTTAATCTCAAAAATGGCTTAACCGATTACGTATTGTATTGTAGTAAGAATAATTTAATATTTGAAGTTAGGTTCATCTCAAACCGTCCGTAAAAAAGACCAGGATTTAGAACCGTAATTTTAATCATAAACGTAAATGTGCATATAAAAAGTGTTAAAATAATCCTACCGATATATGGTATTAGTTACATGAGGGCAAATAAAGAACTCACGTATTTTTATATTTCAATTGCTTACGATTATAAAAGTGAAAATGCAGCATCTCGCTCGTACTAACTGTTCAGAAAAGAAAGGTTGTATGTAAAGAAACACTGCACGCAAATAATAAACGCGACTTATGTTTATTAATACTTCAATAATAATAATCTTATTAGAGAATAAGAGACTATATGTTATATTATTATCCGCAATTTGAAAGTAGTGTGCCAGTCAGCCTCACCATTCGACAGTAACGGTTCAGTAGAATGTAATTAAATAGTCGGCGACATCGGCTCCAGTGACATAAAGTGACACACCGGAGTCTAATTCACCTACAACTTCAACGAATGCAACTATAAACTATTTCATAAATTATTCCGTTCTAATTTCATCCGAAACTTATTCATTTAATTAAGAACGCTGTGAAGATTCCGCCGTAGGTATACGATTACTAATTTAATTGTTGCTTTTAACTTAGTTTTAATGTAATTTATGGAATAGGTGTATTTATATTTTTTGCAAATTTTACTTTTATTGCAAATTCAGTACATTTATCATGTAATCATAGTAATGGATTACATTTTGTTGTGTGATTGGTTAAATTAGTTATTATAATTGTTTGTGTAATACATTTCTAAAAGTAATATCATTTAATTTTTACAATCAGCTTTTGTGTAATTGGTTGGTAACAGGTTTGTCACACTAAATATCCCAGTATTCTAGCATAACGATAAAGCTATAACGTGTATCGTAATCCTTTCAAGAGGTAACAGATCCCTACCTAAAATACCTATCTATCTAAAATAAAAAATCTAATTAGGGTGAGTGCTGAATTCAAAATAAGATTAAAGTGGCGGTGGGCGTGCATATTATTAGGACATCACTGCAATATGTATAATTACTGTAGTGAAAAAACCTATCGGCACTTCCGTTCATATTATTGTCATATCTGCAAAGGTATGCAATTTGTAAAACGATGGAAGTAAATGTAAAGTAAGCTGAATAATGTAGTATTTTTATTCCAGTGGCATCAAGCGAACTATAGCGCGGGCGCCGGCCGGGGGCGGGCCGCGCGTCACCGACAGTGACAGCGAGCCTCGCCGCAGACCGCACGTCACCACCTCGTGCTATAATATCACTTTGTTTTAAGATACTTTGTAACGTATAACTGTGTACTAGTAATAATAGGACCTCGTCGCGTTTGGAAAACTCAATCGCTTCACAAACGGCAGCCGTGTGACATAGATGAAGTAACACGAGGAGATAGATACGAGTATAGCAGGGTAAAGTAACAGTATCGGCATCTACAATTTTAATTCTGTCAACATACCCTCCTGTGTAACAGTTTGCTTGGTCAGCACACCCACCTAGTAATGCGCTTTATTGTAAAACTAAATCAGAATTTTCACATTGAATTGATATAAACATAAGTTGCCGTCTGTCCATGAGATACCGAGTACCAACTAAATGCGATTGTTTAGTGCAATTCTATAAGAGATTGACCAAATCCCTAAGCTGTTTTTTAATATTTCAATATAGTGAAATGACCCTAGGCTGATCCGAAGCGAAATCGTTCAGGTGAGAACTTCATCAATGACATAGTGCTGTAGGATAATAAGCTGAAGTAAAAGCGGGCTGATCATAGTTGCGGTTGAACTAAAAGTTGCAATAACAACTTCTCATCTTGAAGTACGACGACAACTATTACAAGCAGACTGTGATACGCTGGCTTCCAGTTGCTGCTCTGTACTTTATCCATGAAACCGTAAAGGACTGCTGGCTTTGTTTTATGAGTATCGAGTAGATATATTGTGCAGAGTGTCGGCACCTTAACCATAAGCTTAACAGTGAAGGGCTCCTTTAGGAGTGAAGCGAAGTGTTCGTGATGCACCGAGCTCAATGTTTTGGTTTAATTATTAAAATAAAAATCAATCAAAATCTTTTATTTTAATACTCTTATACTGTAATAAGTTTCGTATGTAATTATCGTTAACACATGGAAACGGTAACTCTGCTCAGTTGACAATAGCCGGTTGCGAAGATATCCAACAAGGGCGTCAGATGCTGTCCATCCGAAGAATAAATATAAATGTTTAGTCATTTGCTCTTGTCTATTACTCGTCATTCTACTTTAAATACTTCTCAATTGTAGCATTATATGTATATTTGAAAATCTGTGGCCCTTAATATCGGACACTCTAAATTAATATGATCCTTTAAGCATCAAGTTAGAATTCAAAATTAGTGGTATGACTAACAATGTTTAGTACATTGTTTGCGTTTTTGTTAACTTTTCACCGGTTTCATATTGAGGGTGAATGCAATGTTCCCAAATATGAAGCAGTTGTTGTAAATCATTGAAGATTCATCTGTTTCCTCCGTCACCTCGACTCCGAGATTCCATCATGTTTCACTGTCATCAGAACTCCATATTCTACAAATTTTCAACAGAATTGGTTCTCAGGTGAAAAATTTCAGTAGGTATAAAATCAATTCTTAATTTTTCACTCTTGTCCTTATTTTATATATTTAAATAAGATCAGCTTAGACTCTACAAAATATATCCTGTCGAATATTCAAAGAATCGTTAGAATTGAATAACTCTGTGAAAAGTTGTTTCATCATACATAACAAAATAATAAAGTATACCGACGTATCAATTTCCAATCGCCTCCAACAGAAATCGTCACTTGTAAAGTTTAATTTACAGCAGGTTAATCAATACAGAGTGAATTAATTCTTGTAAATATATGTCAATAAGTTTGACCTCGCCGAAACTCAATTGTAAATTAACATTTTGAGGACGTTTAAATTTTTAACTTTATGAGAATTGGCGATGTCCGTGACATCGAGAATATATCACAAACGACTGCTTTTAAAACTGAGAATTGGATTTTGGTCTATAGAATACGACAGTTTTAAGTATAATATGAAACTAAATGTAATTACAATAAAGAGTAAGAAACGTAACTTTTAAGTCCACACATGCAACTTATCAACGTAACGGATCTATATTGACACAATATTATCTACATTAATAGGAAATATCTTAAAGCAATATTCTTTTTCTCGAACAAAGATTTGCAAATACGGTTCTCGCAGTGAGCGCATCTGGAAAAGGCTTCCCGATTGACGTACGACACGCGTCAACGGAGATCTGTGAGGGATTTAAAATAGATCGAAAGAGGAGGTGAGAATCCGTGGAGTTAGCAAAAACACTTCGCTGAGAAGAAGGATTTTATTAGAACTGTGAGATCTTATTAAGAAAATGTAGTTAACGTCTGATGTCTATTTTACACATTGGTATAGCTTGATCTGCATATATCTATATCCATACAGACCTTTATGTTCATGCTGACGTAGTTTTAGATGCCACCTACAATCACTAGGTCATTACAAAAGGAAGTTAGGTTGATCTAATGAAAACTTTGAAGAATAAAACTTGCAATACCGAAAATATTATTGTCGGCTATTATTGTTAAAGTCGTTAACCCTTGTCCCGTGAGCCCTTTTTACCTTAAAAACTTCAAATGTTGAAATTTTCGAATAAACTTTTCACCGCTTTGCAAGCATGCGCGTATGTATCAGGAGGTATGAAGGAACTCATACTCCGCAATAGGCCTCTAACGCTGTATGCCGCTTTCAATTTGATTGCAATACCAGCAGAAGATCACAAAATCGTAGCCAGTATTTTTTAGCAGTTTCCCTGGTAAATATTTGATAATATACAAATGACATCACACAGGCATTGCGTATAGATGCCGGCTGACGTACGGCGCGCGTCAACAGGATCTTGTGGGGGATTTAAAACAGATCGAAAGTGTGAGCGGGGAACGACGGCGCTGAGGAATAACTAGGATTAAGCCGTTGGTTTCTGCAGCGATTGAAATCACTCTTCTTCACATATTTTGAATCAGTTTGCGCTTTAAGCGTGAATATTGTTATACAAATGATGGAACGTTCAATTTCCTAGAATTGAGTTCACCGACTTGTCGTCATTAAGCATTATTGTGTAATTATTAATTTTGCAAAGAATTTCTTTTAGACTCTCTCACTAACGTTGGCCAATATGTCGCAAGCTACTTATTTCGGTTTACGTATAAAATGTATATCTAATTTCATAACAAATTAAATTTGTAGTGGTGGAAGACATCTTGAATCCGGTATTAAATTTTACTTTTATTTATTGCTGTATATGAGCAAAATTAATCATTGTTTATTTGGATTTCTCACGACGACCTCTGTAATATTAAAGATAGATAAGATGATTCAAACCCGAACTTCAACTCCAACTTTCAGCAGTCACCCTTGTAGTGCACAGCGCATAGTCAGGCGAGCTGTAGGTAACTTTAATGCAAACTTAGAAACCAAACAATAAAGTAAATAAATAATAGTTTAAAAAAACTAAAGAAACATGCTTTTATTGCTAATTGAAGTAAAAAGTAGAAAATAATTTTTAATTACAAAGAGTCTTTATTACAGTAGTAGAAGGTCGGACAATCAATCATAATTAATAACCTCAAATAAACATTATAATAAAATTTAAGTTATTAACAAAATAATTCAAATCAAAGTAAAAAGCGTGGGGTGCTCGATATACATATTAAATATGACACAATCATTCTATTGGCAACTATCTATGAGAGATAAGTTATAAAAATGAAGTAAAATGCACCCCACGCTTTTTACTTTGATTTGAATTATTTTGTTAATAACTTAAATTTTATTATAATGTTTATTTGAGGTTATTAATTATGATTGATTGTCCGACCTTCTACTACTGTAATAAAGACTCTTTGTAATTAAAAAATATTTTCTACTTTTTACTTCAATTAGCAATAAAAGCGTGTTTTTTTAGTTTTTTTTAAACTATTATTTATTTTAAACTATTATTTATTTTAATTCATTTTCGTTGCTTATACTTTTATCAATAAAATTATTAATTAAAAGATTTTGATCACGATAAATATCTTATTTACTTGTCGAATTTTGTTCTGTAAAATAATTTCAAAATTTATGTTCTGATTATTTTATTGTAATTACTAAGAAGCTTTTATAAATCACGGTTATTATATAACATCTTATATGAATATTAAATAGAGTAACTTGCGTTTATGACACTTATTAGTACCCACGCATGTGTAAGGAATAAACAAGGTTAGAATGCAACTATCCTAAAGACATTTTGGTCCCCGTTGAGCAATACCGCGTCCCCGAGCAAGTTCGAAAGAGTAAGTCGTAGACTCCAGAAATCAGTAAGAGTAACTCTGACTGGAAGTGCAGGCATGCGCAGATCGCGCGCTAGCTCCATCTTTCTCACTCTCCTACAGAGGATCTAAAAAAGAATTTATGAATCCTGGCCGTCCTAATAAAGATAATGGGAAACTGTTATCAAATTATTGCATTGTCATCGGCCCTTGATATGTGTGCAAAGTTTCAAGTTGATCAGACTTTTAGAAACCAGTGAAAATTAAGCTCAAAGATTCCGTTACATACATACATACATAGATACAACCCGAGCTAATAAAAGCGTATTAAAAAGTAAAATTTAAGAACCACTATATTCATTACTAAACCAGTGAACGATCGATCGTGTTTTGTGTTTGTCATAGTAATAATTAAATCGTGCTACGTAACACATTGATGAATCCGTCATGAATACATTTGTGAATCTCATAAATATTCAAATTGCTAATTACAGTTGAGACCGGTCCGTTTATTAAGCCGGGCTGAATCATTCACTGCCAGTATTGTTACACTTAAGACGGAACACACATTGTTATGCACACTGTAACAAATCGAATACGTGGATCTGGACCGTGTCTATACATGAAATATATTTTTAAAATTGTAACTAAATATCTGTTTACTATTATATAAAGTATAGAAATACCAAACTTCATCTGTATGCGATTTTGCGTGACAATAATATTATGTCAACGACATCTAAGATACTTTTTATTTCAATAAATGAACAGACAAAAGTGTAATCATTCAAAAGTTCTTCACGTCAATATTTAAGAACTCGTTTGTCGACGAGGCACCGGTCGAGCCATGGTAAGATTATGAGTGATCTCTGGCGCCCATGTATGTCACACGTTGGGGACATTCATAGAACTCCTTTACTAAATGGCTTTTCGGCACTGCAAATAAGTGAGTTAAAGTTAGTTAAAATATCTCATGTTTGATTCTAGAAACAGGGTGAGGCCAAGGCAAGAACACTACCACCAAGCGCGAGGACCATCGAGATAGAAGTGGTTGGTGAAGTCCAGTGATCCCCAACAAATTCGGCCGGGTGACGCTACCGGGTTGTTCAGCAGGTTGCCCTACAACCAGGGAAGTTGGCATAGACTCAAGAATGGACGTAGCCTCTTAAGCCTCAGTTAAACTATATACAGTACTCAAAAATATACTTTAATATGGAAGTATAGAAAAACAACACCTAAGATTTAAAATCATTCTCAAAAAACTATCACGGTAATAGTTTCAATATGTTTTAAGTGAAAATGCAAAATATGATTTGATTATACATGAAAGAGCTACACGGAGGTTCGTTCAATTCGCCGTCGGAAATGTTTTTACAGATCAAGGTAGCTCGTAACGAACAAGAAATTTGTAATCATTTCGCTCCAAAAATTTCCAACAGTAAATATATTCTGAAATCAAATAGTACTACCAAATTTGGGTGAACGATTTCCTTAATATGTTGTCAGTAACATTGAAATTACTGAGCGTGCCATGATAATAATGCCAGCAAAGGATGCTCGGGACCTGAGGGTACTTCTACCATACATCATACGGAATGTCATTAAAATTATTGTTGAAAAAGTCACTTGCAACAGCAAAATTTCCAAAAGAATGAATAATGTATGAATGCTATGCTTTTATAAATTAAAAGGGGAGTAATCAGATGCCAAGAACTTCTATCGTGACAATATCTCTGATAATTTTAAGATTTGTTTAAGTTCTACAGATAATAAAATGTCCTATTTTTCACTACTCACTGCTTATCAAAGATGAATCATTTGAATATATTACAGATCTGACAAGCGACATAGACAACAAAAACGAAATAGATTCCATATCATGATTATTAAATAAATACATAAACGTTTACACCCACACCGCCGTGCGAGACTCCCCGTGTAGCGGGCGGCGTGGACGGGCACGAATATAACATTACCATTACCATGACCCGAGAACGAACATTTATCTGTGACATAATTGTCGGCCCCGGCCGGGAATCGAACCCGGGACCTCTCGCTCGGCAGGCAGGACCATTATCAACTGGGCTATGGGGTCGTCAAATGTCGTCGTCAAATAATAAAGACTTGAAGTACAACTTTGGTTCACGGTAGCTTACTAATTAGGTAAAATTATACCTATGTAATTCAATTCAAAGGGTTTCCTTTCACAAGGTCTAAAATATTTTTTGTTCTTTCTCAGAAGTGTCTCGCCTCCGGCCTATCGCCTTCCTAGTATATAATAAATAATAATATAATTAATAATAAATGAAATTTGTTATCATATTTGTTTTAACGAATATAACATTTTTATAGATGATTTAAAATTACAAAAAACAATATGTATATTCCCACAATGATGTATCCGATCTGCAAATAGATCTTGATTCCATTTTAAATAAGCGAGAAACGAATGTTACTGTAAATTAAATGAATATACTTTATTTTTACATTAAAATGTAAAATTATACACATAAATTAAAATAAATTATTTATGGACGGAAAGAAAAGTAATATCCTAATGTTATTAAGGGAGAGTGCGAATTTTGTGAGTTTGAGTATATGCGGAAAGTAATCTCCGGTACCTATTTAAGAAACTCTTAACCATTTGAAGGGTCGGATTTCGGGTGGACATGGGCAGTATATATATGTATATGTCGGAGATGGTCATTAGTGTTGACGTGAAACGAAACACAGTACGATATCCGAGTGACGGCAGCACCGCCGCGATGACGTCGATACTCGGCTAACATCGTGCTACAACAGTGCCTAGCTAGTGGAGTGACGCCGGATGGAGCCACAGTTTACATTCTGCGGTTTCTCCGCACTGGGAACTGTTACTTGTTTCGTTTGCTCGGTGTGAAGTGCTTGTTAACAATTAATTAAAAGTGTTAAACGATTATACGCCCACGCTATGTTCGAAAATGCTGCTAAAACTACTGGCATCGCCGATATATATATCGCAGCTGACCGCTGGTTTATAATAAAATTAAGATAAGACGCGACTCAGACTATGTGTTCAACTGAGCCATATACGCAATGTTGCCCTTAAGCAAAAGAACTTCAGCAAAAGAACTCGAATGAAAGAAAACCCACTTAACTCATATTAACAGTTCATATTTACACAAATATAGGGGGTAAATCGATAAAGCTAGGGATATAAAGTGTTGGAACGCAGCTAAAGGAGTTTTTTTTTACATAGAATAGGTTAATGCTTGACAACAATCCCACCTGTTGGAAAGTGGAGATGAACTCTAAGAAGTTGAACGCACTAACTTATAAAAACCTCTTCACTCCCCTCTTGAAGACTCCCACATCGTAAGAAGGTAGGAACACCGACGCGAAAATAATGAATGTAATAATATATTTTAATCATCAAATAAACGACAATTTTGAAGAATCGATGGCTGTCCATAACCTCGGTAACATGGTTTATCATGAGCTAAATTTCATTCAATATATTGGTGAAAAGTCATATCTAGTACTTGCAAGATAATAAGATTTGTAACGCAAGTATAATGTATAAGAACTTAAAGAACTAACCAGCGTTCCCATATCAATATCCTTCTAAAAAGTCACTATCTATACATGATGGGTGCAACATATGTCTACTCTAGTCCGGTTATTATTATTATTAGTTTACTATATAAATATAAATGTCCGAGGGTGTGGGACCACCTCTAGAAACTCCCATGAATAAAACATTAATAAAACCTCTTTGAACTTTTCTCTTCATGCGACCAATTTTGGTGAACATATCGATTAAGAGGCTAATATAAACAAAAAAAAAAATTATAGTAATGTGAATATTTTTGTCATATTCATAAATGATGTCCAAATTTTATTGCATAAAAATAATTTTATAAAAATTGATTAACACTAACTTGATGAACGAATGTAATTTTAATCAATGAATGACGTGCGACATATTTATTTTATAAGAGAAGCTCAGTGTAACAATCTCATAGAAGTGACAGTTCAAGCTTCACTTTCGATATTATTAAGCACAACATAGCTAAATACTCGTATATGATGATGTTATTATGTTGAACAAATAAACCGTAGCGATGAGGACAGAGTACATTTGAAAGGATTATTAATACTCCTAATTCACGGACTCTTTGGAACTTATTATGTGGGCTGTAATGAGGTAAGATATTTCAAAAAAAGAATAAATACAAATGAGGACTTTTATTCTGTTCGATAAGATAGCATTAAGTAAACCTAACGTAAAGTACGGATTGATTGTCGACGCGACGTGCGGGCCACACACACAAACACGTACAGTGGTACAATAGAGAGGAGCAATATTTAAGGTTATGTTTATTTGTTATTTTTCTTTTGTTGTTATTGTTTTTAAAATACAATTACAATAAAATAAAAATTACGAATGAGTTAATTATTCTGTGCCGAGTTCACAATTAAAATTCCCCGCACTTCTTAATTCGGAATTCTAAGCTTAATATCGACCATCCATTTAGCGATAAAGTTTTAATTTTACATGCGTACTTTCGTTGCCAAAAAATAATTTGGATAAGCATTTTTGAATTGAACAACAACTCCTGTTGTTTGCTTATTTAATGGAAGTTAGCGTGATAAAAAATATTCCAATGTTTTAACATTTACAAAAATGGCTCTTGTAAATAATGCCGTAGCAGCCATAATTTTTTGAGTACTTCGGACAACAAGAATTCAAATTTTATATCGGGTATGAGGAATTTAATAAACGTCCAACCAGATTCACGCTTTTTTATTTGAGCTATTGTTTTATTTACATTACACATTTTTATACCGGTGGACGATTTTAATACGCTACATATTTAAAATAATAGGTTGAGGAGAAAGTCTTTTCGCATTTTTTATGAAAATTCAAAACATTTTTTAATAAAGTTTTTAATAAATTTAACTAAAGTATATAAGTACCATTTTGTTCGATAACTTTTTGCCATCTTATGGTTAAGGACATGATCCCATTGCTATGGAAATTCTGGGGTTTCTGATGAAAAAACTACGTCAAGTAGTTTTGGCAGTCCTCACGTGATGTTAACCTGACACTGCCAAGTTGTTACCAGCCGGTTACCGGCTTCTAGTGAAGCTGGCGGTATGTAGTGTATGTAAGAATAGAATTAAGGTATGTTGTCTGTGTGTGTATGCGTAGTAGGCTAAGTTATAATGTAATAGTTTTAAGACAGTAATAAAAGATATCTACTCCCGATCGGATGTGTTTTATTACACGATCACACATCACTTCATGGCGACCCTGCCTTGAGTAATATTAGGATAGCGCGGTAGCGTCGCGGTGCGTTTCCGTCGGCGCGAGTTCATATGTATAACGCCAAAATAATTAATTACGCTCACGGAAATAATGGGTTCAACACAGACAAAAGAAGAAACAATCATCGCGCAAACGGCGGCTGGCAACGGGAAAAATTCTGCAACTGCAGATCCCAGTTACTCCAGCACGTCCATCGCCAATATCCTGCTGACGGTGATCGTCGTTGTGGTCTTGGCAGCAGGCTTGTATGCTGCTTGTCGGTTTTATAAAAAGATGCATGAAAATTGGGTTGAGAAGCAGATGAATCGTCGGTCCCTACGTCGAAGCCAGACGCTAGCAGCCCTAGAGAAGCGTCCAGCCCCCCGGTTCGAGTCAGCGTAGTGTGGTGAAGTTTTTAGTTTTTTTTTTTCTGTGTTGTGGTAAAAGTGTAACAAATTTACATACGTTCGGGACTATAATTTATATTTAAAAAGTGACTATGACTACATATACTGAAATTAATATTATTTAGTGTGTTATAACTGCAGTGACATTAGAAAATTATTAATAAGGAATAGAATTATGATAAATAAGTAGAGTAAGTAATCAAGCGTTATCGTCTTAGTTAAATTTCATTCAAAGCGTAAGTATCTTATCTTAAATCATGCACGGAGGCTCACCGAATATGATACCCGCGGACGTATATGGTACGCTTTCGCATACCTCGCCTTATTAGTTAGAGGTGTCGAGTAGTTGTGTTGCGCAATGATTCTTTTATTCAATCATAATACCTATTAGTGTAATCCTTGGTTCTAATTATAGATTATGGCAAATGATTTAACTACAATATATGATGAATTGTAATAATAAATAAAAAATTTCGGAAGTAAATGTTATGACTAGAGCGCAAAAGAGAAGAATGAATGATAATAGTGTGGTTGAACCGGTAAGACTTAATAAACCTACTGATGACAGGCCTGGCCAGCCAAGAATCGTAGAGTTATTAAGAAAGCCGCGTGATTTGGTTGAGATGGTCTTAGTAGAAAAAGATAAAGTAAATGAGTATAAGAAGAAGAAATTAGTAGAAGAAGAAAAAGAGTGTTTTGCGTATGCTCCTAGTAAAATGATGTTATGTGTGAATCTTAGCTTTAGGGCACAATTTTCGCGAGCCGAATTTGTGACAAAGTTAGAAGAGTTTTGCAAGAAAATAAAAATAGAGGAAATTTGCATGATAAAAGATAATCGAAATGAAGAATTTATAAAAGCTTTCTGTAAGGAACTACAATCATTAACTACATGGACAGGACCAAGAGTATGCATACTAAGAGGAGTGGAAAGAATTGACGATAAGAATGTATGTTAGAGATTTTATTTTACGCGATTTCCATCTTCTACCAACTAGCGGACATGCTGGTGTGCGTAGAATGGTAAATAATATTAAAAGAAGATTCTACTGGCCTAGACTAGAACAAGATGTAATCGATTTTGTTAGCAAATGTCCTAAGTGCCAGAAGTCAAAATATAGCAGGTACACGAAACAGCCTATGACATTAACTACGACAGCGACCGCTTTTCAAAAAATATTTTTAGATCTTGTTGGTCCCATGGATAAGGATGAGAATGGAAACTGTTATATTCTCACTATTCAATGTGAACTGACTAAGTTCATTGAAGCTTATCCTATTAAAAATAAGGAAGCTGTTACTGTTGCACGAGCTTTCGTAGAACATTTTATTTTACGTTTCGGAATTCCTCACATTATTGCAACTGATAGAGGATCCGAATTTATTTCTGCTACTATGGTAGAGGTGTGTAGGCTACTCGAAATAGAAAAGTTAACATCTACGGCTTACCACCATCAATCTATCGGTTCACATGAAAACGCGCACAAACATTTAAGTGCATTTTTAAGGATTTACTGCGGTAACAATGGTTACCAATGGACTCACTGGATACCATTTTGGTGTTCCAGTTATAATAATACAGTCCATAACGAAACAAAGTACTCGCCTTTCGAACTTGTTTTTGGCAGAGCTTGTAATATTCCTAACAACTTACAGAATGATATAATAAATCCCCTATATAATGTAGACAATTATGCATTAGACTTAAGATATAGGTTACAGATAGCTCTTAAGGATGCTAGGAATAATTTAGTTGATAGTAAAGAAAAAAGAAAAGTAGCATATGATAAGAATATGAATCCTATTAGATATAAGAAAAATGATTTAATCTTACTTAAAAATGAAGGTATAAATAAGAAATTAGATAATATTTTTGAAGGTCCGTATGTTGTACTAGAGGATATGGACCCTAATGTTAAGATAGAGATAAGAAACAAACACGAAATTGTTCATAAGGATAGAACCAAATTATTTCGTGATTAGTTGTAAGTAAAAAAAAAATCCATTTCCAATTTTTTTTTTTCTTTTCACCCCCTGGAGGTGTAGTGTATGTAAGAATAGAATTAAGGTATGTTGTCTGTGTGTGTATGCGTAGTAGGCTAAGTTATAATGTAATATTTTTAAGACAGTAATAAAAGATATCTACTCCCGATCGGATGTGTTTTATTACACGATCACACATCACTTCACATAATTACGTGATCAAGGAATATATAATCTGTTCGTTTATGATTATAGGTGAATATGATTCCATTCTTGTTTTGTTTAAATGTCGCATTACTAATCTAATATATATCTAATTTCATTGAAAATTTTTAATCATCTCGAATTCGATAATTATCAGCCAATACATAGGTCACATTAAAAGTTTCCGGAATTGGCCAATTACATAAACAATATTTAAAAAGTTATTACTACATTTAAAAAATGGAAATCTTAAGCCTTAAAATACAAGTTGTTTCATCAGATTGTCTATTGCTTTCACAGTGTGGCGTCATTTTAAAATTGCGTGATTACAATAAAATGGATTTAACTCATGTACGTAACATGATTTTTTACGATTTTAAGTGTAACTTGACAGCTCAGCAGAGCCTTGTTCGGCTTCAGTCTGCTTTTGGCAAAGAAGCACCATGCAAGATGACTATTTATAGCTGGTTTGCAGAATTCGAACGCGATCGTGTCAATTTCTATGATGAAATTCGTGAAGGTCGCCCGTGCACCGCTGTGAACCACAAAAACATTGATGCTGTGCGCCGTATGATCGAAGCAGATAGGCATGTGACCTACCATGAGATTCAGACATCTTTGGACATAGGAATGGGTCAAATACAATCAATCCTACACAAACATTTGGGTGTGAGAAAGCTGTGTTCTCAATGGATCTCACACAAGTTAACTGATGCTCAAAAAATGTACTGCATCACTTGCTATGCTTGCCAGATACAATGAAAGGGCTTTAAATTTGGTGTGGGACATATTAATAGGTGACGGAACATGGATTTATAGCTACGATCTTAGAAAAAAGCAGTATTCGAGCGTATGGGTCATTCGAGATGAGCCGAAACCAACCAAAGCGGCGCGCGCGAAAAGTGCCTCGAATTATTTTCCGTTTATCTTTAATTTTTAGTGTAAACTTGCGTACGTATTAGGTACTATACAAAACGTTATTATATATCTGGATAAGCAGATCACGCATTATAAGCGGTACGTCTGCCCGAAACACAACTAAGTTAGTATCTGTGGACTAATCTCAGTGGTATACTAGTAGTCCTTTATCATTATTGGGTGCTTTTGTTGTTTCGTCATTATGTGGCGTGATTATGTGGTATCATTATATGGCGATGACTCCCAGACGCAAACGCTTTAATGACGGCTTTGCTATGTAACCGGTACCAGAAGCATACAGCTCAGAACACGTTTGAATTATTCTAATCCACTGAGGAGTTTTGTTTCCAACACATTTCAGACTTTGAAATGATCAATGATGGACTGTTTTTGCAAATGGTAATGTTGTTACACACACTATCTTTACATTAGTCGAACCTAATATCTTTAAAAACGACTTAATTATTGTTAAACGGTGAAAACTTTTACTATTTATCTTCAGTACTCATAATTAGATCCACACTATATTTAATGGGGACCATCCTTAACTTCAAATTTCATTTTTAATATTTTTTTGTGTATACGACATATCGTATACGACATATTTACATATAACATCAAAATCGGTTCCTAAACAATTGTGTAAACAATGTGTTAAATCTGTTTAGAATGTCACAACCAGATCCTACTCAATTGTTTAGTTTTTTCTTGTTCATTGCTTAAACCACAATTTTCTTTAGGTGTTAACACACTTAATGCATTTTATTTAAGCTAAAAATTTAATTTAAATTCATAATCGGTTGTATTCTAGTAGTATATCTTATCTACGTCATGTTTTGCTTCTTCTACCGCTTTGTAAAGGTGCTTCGTAACAGTAAAAGGTAGATAACGGAACCTTTATACTGAAATACTGCCAACTCAACGCATGACACTACAATGAAGTGTCATATTTATTTTTGATTACAAATATTCGTGGGATGCACTAGTCACTTGCAACTTACTTACGGGCGAACGATGATGGAGACGGAATGCGCATACATACATTATACAAAAAACATTTCACTAACGTCACGTTAAAAAGATGTTAGCACATTATTCACCCACATAATACAGGTACACGAACACTGCTCCTTTATGACCACTAACCGTCATGAAGGCACAAGTTTCAAATACCCAACCTCGGTTAGGGTTTCAAGGTGTTAGTTTCGCCAACCGCAGCGGCCATTAAAATAAACAAGGCCATGTTAACGGCGTCCCTCCCATTCATCATAAAGCTCACGCGCCCGTGATTCGGGACGCTTATGCGGAAAATTCAAAAACCAGCAAAGTGACTGAAAACTTCGCTTTCATTCACGAAGTTACGTGTTCCGTATAGCTTGGACTTTGGTTGTGTGATTGAGAGTATGACAGTGTTAGCTGTGTACTAACAATAAATAGCCGGATGAACTGGTATTCTTCATAGCGAATTGCATTCCAAGCTACTGCTAGCTCAGTCATTCAGTTAGACAATAGTCATGGGTTCAATCACAGTTGTTGGGAATAATTAGATTTGAATTAGTTACGGATTAGTATGTAACTAATATTCATAAAGCTATCAAAAAATATTTATGAATCGATTACCTTATTATATTTATATACATATAAATATATAATAGTAGTAGTAGTATATATATTTACAAAATATCTAAATGAATTTTGAATATTAATTTGAAAAATAAATCTGTAATTTGTTAATTCGAAGAAGGCACAAGAGTTTTCTTTTTCGTGTTTTTTTGTTGTTTAACAGGTCGAAAGAGTTTCGAACGTTTCCGTACAGAACCTTAAAGCGGCTACTACATAATCATAAAAGAGATTACAGCAGTAAAATATACTGACGTAGGTTTTACTTTTTCACAAAACCTTTTATTTTCACCCATACTGACTTCCCGGAAGTAATGTTGACAGACGTGGTTCCATTGTTACGAGAAACGATTAGATAACGTATACAGACATGAATGATACTACAAATATATACTGTACATTACACATACAGGACATGTACTGTACTGTAACTGAGTATGTTTCAATGTTATCGCCTGTCCGGTCGGCTTGGAGCATCATTGAACTTATTAACTTGTCGTATTTTATGTTTCACTAGTAGAAAAACTTATTTTTGATAATTATATTCCACAAAAATTAACTAAATCAAATTTAAGTTAAACGGTATTGATGAAAATTAATATAATAATCATGTAGATAATGTACTAAAAGGTAAAGAATAAATCGATAGGTCCTAGGTACCAATCATCGCACCACTCTTCTCATAAATCTAGGGCATCGATGAGACAAAAAAATAAAATCTCTCTCTTCTACTAATCAAGCCCTTTCATTCGATACCCATATTGAGGTAGTTGTGAAAAATATGTAATCCGCTATTTTGTTGCGGCGGCCATCTTGGATTTCCAATGATACAGAATGTATTAAATTGTATTGTCATCAGAACTGTAGGTGTATACCAAATATCAGATCTATCAACAGGAAGGGGGTCAAATTTCGATTACTAAATTTCACCTAAACAGGGCAAGGTAAATAAAACCGTTTAACAATGAGAAGCATAATTTGAATGTCGTCAGTAGTGCAACCCGTAAGCACTACACTAAAGAGTAGTTCTGTTAGAAGTACAATTATACAAACAAATGTTTATAGCGGTTGATGAAACTAAAACGGAACCGCTTATCTGTAAATGTCGTCGGTCTCGATATCATTCAAACCGAATGTCTCTACAGTATTGTGGTGTGCAGCGGCACGGGCCAGGGCCAGCCCGCAACGGTCCACCACAATTCGAGGAATAATATATCAATGTACAATA
The DNA here is from genome assembly GCA_003671415.1 of Megathymus violae. Taxonomy (NCBI): domain Eukaryota; kingdom Metazoa; phylum Arthropoda; class Insecta; order Lepidoptera; family Hesperiidae; genus Megathymus; species Megathymus violae. The sequence goes on from PDGT01000042.1 coordinate 180,946, forward strand.
TCTGTGGCGACCTTCGACGTTCAAATACCATTTGTGTTCGAAATAAATTTGTTCTGTCGTTATTGATTAGTAAACTGGCTAATTGTTATCTAGGCTATTATAGAAGACCCACTATAGATAAGTTGCGGGTCGAGGAAACAGTTACGAGTTACGATGAAGTCAAGTTCTGGAATAAAAATATTTCTTTTGCTCCGGCTCGTTGACATGCCGAGGCTGGATGTACAGTTTACGTAGCGCTTAGCTTCATAGTCAAAGTCAATTTTAAATTGAAATTGAAAATGCGATTATAAAAATATATCAGTCAAAGATTAGGGGAATATTGTGACCGAGAGAGCGGCAGATGTGCCGTGCCTAGTGATATTAAATATTTACCCGCCTCGTTAGCATTCCTTCAGAATAACGATTTTACTTAATGTAATTTAATAACATTCTGTCAAAGCTATCTCCTGTGTGAACTGTCGCTATGAATTAACGTTTAAAAAATAATTCATGAGATATTTGCTAAAGGTAAAACAAAATTTTACAAACAATTATAAGTAGTTTAATTGCCTCATGATTTATTAATTCTGTTTTAAAGGAATTTGAATTATATATTATGTAAAATTATATATGGTTTTATAATTTTCTAATAAACTAGCAAACTGCCCTCGATTCGCTACAGGGAAACTACGACTTACATTATTTGAAACTAATTTATAACTTTTTTATTTATAATCGGATTGCAATGAAACTAACATTAAGTATTAAGTGACGCTTACTGCAATACATTAGTGAAAACCAGAACGAAATTGGTTAAGCCGTTTCTGAGATTAGCGGGAACAAACGCACAGACAAATAAACAAAAATTCTACCAACTATTGTTTTGTGTTCTATTGCGTCAATAAAGGCCCCTAATAATGTTTTTTCTCATACATCGTTCATGTACAGAAAGCGATCAAGTAGAACTCTATTATTAGTATAGATAAAAAAAAAAATAAATAAATAATAATAATAATAAATAAATAATAATAATTTTGACCGTATTAGTGCGGCCTAGAATATTCCCCCAATACCATGTTGGCAGAACAGTAGCGTAAGAGGCGACAGAAGCCAGCCTGCTTGGTAGGGCTTCGCGTAAGGATTATACTATTAGTGCTTATTATTAAGTCATTAATATTATTACTGTTCTTATTTTTATGAAAGACTTTTTCTTTCTGCTATTATATTTAAAAAGACACACGATGAACATAATCTGAGATTAGAGACAAAAAAGGGAATTTTCTACATGACAACAAAAAATAGCTACACATATCAAATGTTGTCAGCTAAAAATAATGATGTATTACATTTTATTCCAACAATTACTGATATCTTTCCGTGAAGCCTGCCCGGCTAGCTACCACCCTCCTGCTTGAGTCAGCCGCCAAGCGACCCGTCGTGTTCCGGCCGGGGGCTTGAGAGCTAGGACTTTCTTTGTTACCTTCTTGTCATTTCCTGGCCGACAACGCATCAGTGATACCGTTGGTCTTGATGATGACCATGAGCGACGGTGATCACTTACCATCAGGTGGTTCGTCTGATCGTTTGTCGGCTATTAACATTAAAAAAATACAAAAATAGAAACTCTCAAACCGTTTGTAACTTCATTTCAAGAACTTGAAATTCCTTTTTCATTGTTGTAACTAGGCAGAAGTCAATTTACAGGATACGACAATATTGTGACAGAAAGTAAGTTATAACTACATCCTAATATAAGAGTGCACTAGTAAAATACTGGTAGACTGCGGAACATTTTCTTCCTTCCATATCACGAAAAACAGAATAAAAAATAAATAAAGCCGTTTATTCCAGGCATTATTTGATTTCGACAAAAAATAAATAAATAAGTTATTCCCAATATTTTTAACATTTAGTAATTTTTTGGTTAGTACATATACTTTTAATTTTGTTATAGATTCTTGTTTAAATATATATTTAGTTTTATTTTATTGCAATACTTTATAAATTTATAATATATATTAATTTCTATTTTTATTTTCCTTAGACTTTGGTATGGCACCTAATCCCCTCAGGTGAAGGCCTCCTCCAAAGATTTCCATTTATATCTATCTAGCTTTAGCTTTATCTTTAGCTACTTCTATCCTGCGATCTTTCTGATGTCCTCGTCCCATTGTGTACATGGTCTCCCAATCCGACGCTTGCCCGGGGGGGCGCTCCACGTAGTCACTTCGTGTGTCCATCTGTTGTCTTTAGTCGTGCTACATGACAGGCCCATCTGAATTTCAATTTTTGGGCATAGTTTAGTACATCTCAAGCTTCTGCGCGCTATACGCCAGAGAAGCGACGGGCCTAGCTTCCTACTTACAAGTGACCTTTTTTACTTTCTTAATCTTGTAACTCCTAAATACATTCTATCTTCTAAATTTCTCTAGATATTTTACTATAACGCTACAGTTATGGCTTTGCAGATAAGAGCGTGCGTTTAAGGTGCACGAGACGATCGGAGTCCCCGGCGTTTAGCGCACGGAGGCTTCGGCGACTGGAGCGTGCCTTAATACGCAGGAGATGTGTAGATTATCCGATTATAATCTCGAAATATATAGATTCCGGAGTCGGAGAGTAATAAAAGATTTCCGACTAGAAGCGCGAGACTGTTTCGTATCGTAATTGAAGTACTGTGACTCCACCCGCAAGACTGTTCCGATAAAGATTTTCAGCATGAGACTCCTTCAAGATTCTAGTGTTGTAACCCACACGCGAGATACTGTCAGTGTCGAGATCCAAGAGTTGCGACCCACACGCTTGACTATCCAATCTCGTCACAGCTCGCCTTTTATATCTCAAATTTTCTCGAATGATTCTCTTCTTGTGTTCTATTTACGAATTTAAAATTACTATTCAGCGTAATAAATTACATTACCAAAAAAGATAAAATCATACAAATTAAAAATAAAAGTTATCATGATGACAATAATTTAGGACATTTGTCAAATATTTGACAATAATAACAAAACATTAAAACTAATAAAATATATAAAGAAATTACAGAATAAATGGATAAAAGATACAGGAAATTATAAAAGAAGTTAACCAAAGGAGTATTATAAGGGTTACCAACTATGTGAGTACTAAATTACTACATATAAAAACATGTAAGTATCTAAATACTACAAGCTGTCAATTTCCATTGTGTTAAAGCTACATGTTGCGAATATATCGATAAGTCAGCAACTATTTATTCTCAATAAGATATAAATTTTCTGGACGATAAACACACTTATATAGGCATGTAAGACCCATCACTTATGCAGTGCTCCAATGCAGTTTGGTAAGGGGGTTAATGACGAACAATATACTTAGATGAAGTTTATTCTTAATTCTTTACTTTATTTATCAATAAAAAGAATGTATTCGGTGATACTAACAACGAACACTGACTATTTTTACAAGCACGAGAGCATTAATGAAATAAACTAAATATAATATTAGTAAATCTTGGTAGTATATATTATTATATTTTCGATTATATTATATTGTATCTTATTATACTTGTGGAAATAAAGGCAGATCACTCGACACATTCTGAGCTGTCACGTTCGTCGTGTTACCGAATTATGTGAAAGGGCCGGGTCCCTTCTGGCTTACTGCGTGGCAAATTGATAAAGAGTTATGACGTATTATTTGTGTAAGACTACCAATTTCCCCAATGATGACAAATTACTTTTACGTCGTATTAACTGCTAATGCTAATTTGGATAGAAATAATCTTTAGCCCATTTTAACTTTTATACATGAATGTGCAGTCGCGTAGAGATTTGGCTCGAAGGATCTTTTTTGTGTCCAATGTACTCAGTAAGTTATGTTCTTCATTTATGATCTAATTACCCCGTAAGGATATGATTAGATTTTTTAGATAAGTTAGTAGTTAAGTTAGCACATCCGATCGCTAGAGATTTGACACAAAGGTCAATTTGTATTAAATTACACTTCAGTATATTACCAAACGCCATGTAGGTATGTAGCTTGTTTTTACCTCTGATGGCTAGAAGAGTCACCCAGTCGCACGATATACGAGACAACACAAATCCGCCGGGAAATAAAAACAACGTGAATGTACACAAAATATAACTTGGGCGGATAAGAAAATCTTTATGGGGAAAAATATAGTATATGAATAGAATTATGAGATTGTTTGACTCTGTTCAGTATAAATATTTATAAATCAGTTTAGAATATCTAAATTAGTTTCAAAGATGATGGTACAGATGATTTGAGTGTAAAATGTATGTTACCTGCAATATAGCCTTTAAAAAGAGAGGCCAGACACTAAATAGCTCTATGTTATAAAAATGTTGGCCTCAGACGGGTTATTAATTATGCCAAGGCCCTAGTGATGTGATGTAGTTCAAGTAATAAACCAAGATACAGGGACTTCTTAGCAATCAGAGGATTATCCTATTGTGACCAACAAAAAGTCTCATACAATGTACTCGTCTAACACAAGACATGAACGTGACATTTTTACCGAACCTGTCACTGAGACATTTAGTCCTCTATCATGGAAAAATATAGTAAATAAATATACATATTTTTCAGTAACGCACTCCGCTCCTTTAATAACCTTGATGTAGGAGAAATATAAGCTCGATGGGTGAGAAGTTTTAAAATCTCTCATGATTCTGATATCAAGATATCAAAATTAAGCCTAGTGATAGATGTTTGTCCCACTTTGGAATAGCGAGTCAAATTATTCCATATTATAATTTCTATACCATAACATTGCTTACTGCATATTTAATTTGTTATGACGTACCTACTTGTTTTTCAAGTATAAGAGTTTCATAAAATATTTTTTATATTGTTTCTTATGTTTGAAGTTTATCTATATATTGTAAAATAATTAAGAGTGATATATTCAATGCACACTTCTGTGACATCAATATTGATGGTTTGAAATGAGGAACTTAATTTATTTCATGTAAGTGAACAAAAGTTTATGGTGCGATATCGTATTTAAATCAATCAACCGTTGCAAAGGACCTTTAAAGCAAATCCAAAAAGTCTATCAAAAGTTACATATATCTGAGTAGATTCTGTAGTTTATTAATTACGTAATTTCCAAATTTCGGTTTTATATGATGATAGGAAGGTGATATTTATTATTTAAAAAAAACTAAATCCTTGGGGTCACTTTGTTCGTTAGATGAACATCATACAACTTCTTGGAGGATATAAAGTGGTTTTGGCTATTTAAATTTCAATAAAGTAAGTGAGTTTTTTCATCATCACTAACATTTTCGAGAATCTTTAACTGTAACGAGTACTCACGATTTTGAAGTTTAGTATGTTAGCGTGGGTAAGTTTTAAACTTCATTCGATTTTGGAGTTAATCAGTTCAAAAGATATTTTGTACTAGAGTGCACTTAACATACTAAAACAATTATACGAGTATACGAGTACACGTGTGTGTAGTGTGGTGATAGCCTAGTGGTCTGAACGTGGGTCCCGTGCATTCACGAGAGACGCAATTTCGAATTCTGCACGCACCTCTACTTTTTCTAATTCTGTGTTTATTATAGATTATTTACCACTTACTTCGTTACGGGTAAACTTCGTGACGAAACTTATATACCTGAGAATTCTCCATAATATTCTCAGAAGTATGTATGTAAAGTCTGCCATTCCGCACTTAACCAGCGTGGCAGACGCTTTAACGTTAACTTGTGAGCGGAGCTTACAGCCAAGCAGTGGAACGAAAAGGGTTGTAATGATGGTGAACGATGAGATATTATGTATGTCACTGTTGTATTTCATACAATACCTCTCACATTACCTTCATTTTCCTCGTCAGGTTTTAAGTGTAACCGAGGCATAAGACATCGCCCTATGATTCATTACCCACGTACCGTCGGCCGGGGTTCCGGGCGCGATTTATGGCCTTCCAAACATTTGCCTGCGAAACCTCCGCAGTACAGCCGACACGATACCCACTTCCGCAACTGGTAATAAACGCGAGTATATGATTTTACATGGCGTGTGTTTTGATTTTTAAGAACTTAAACATTCTAGAAGGTTTATATATTCAATTTGAAACATTTATTGCTACATGATGTGTGTGTGTATAAAAATATACCTACCACTCTTTAAACAGATTATCCCAACCCACAACCACCCCCCACAGAAAAACTGTGGTCTCCGAGGTCAGGACTTAGAATGAGACATGTAAAGGTTATAAGTCTTACTAGTCAAGCTGGCTTACTGCAACTTTAAAAACGAATCGTTCACGGTGTGTATAGGATTCCAACTTGGCCCTCCGTGAAAAAGATTACGTTTAAACTAATAGACTATCAACCCATACTACTAGGTGTGCAATTAACACATTTCAGATGTTGCTCAGATTTACTACCATCAACAGTTGTAATAGAAGTTTAGAATACTAATGAGACAGATCATTAAGATGAATGGATTGGGGAAAAAAGAAAAAATAACACAATATAACATAAAACGCCTTGTTCATCAAAATTAAGATAATAATTACTGTTTTTACCGAGTTCGTAATCCTTATCTAGAGTGGACATTCTTCCTCAATCCTATTACACCGTTTTATCACAAAGTACTCACTAAGTATGGTTGAATTTCGCCGCAGTTCATTTTATAAGCTAATAAGTTTTGTAAGACAGTCCACACAGCTCAACTCGCCGAACAGCTCACAACTTACCACAGATTAGGAGAGATGCATGTGGCGTTTCTGTTCTGTGAATTGGACCACTGGGTCGGGAAATAATATCAACATGTGATATAATACGATAATGATATTGCACGGGCTATTATGCCATGCCAACTTAAAAAACACTTTTCACGCTCCTTTTGAAGATTCCCATATTCAATAATTTTGTGGTTAAAGGAGTAAGGATATATATAAAAAAAAATCTTTACTATTCTAGATGGGGCTACATCTACGCTATACGATACCGATGAGGGACTATAGCCCAGCTGTTATGGTTTGTGACAGAAAATAGATGTAGAACAATGGTTCATGTAGTTTTGTCTGATTGATATTAGGCAACGATTTGTATCGTACTTATTTATAATTATATATTTGCTGCAAAGAGTACATACAGACACTGGGAGATATTTTAAGTATCAAAATAAACAAATGTAAAAATTACACAAAAATATTATCCGCTGATTCAATCCTAGTCTTTCGCTACTTAAAACTTTAGTTGTATATTTGGACAAATTAATTAAATCATTATCACCAGCATCTACAATACCAGGAGAATACTACAACACTCACGAAGATAATGGTAAACTTGCTTTTAATTAGTCTTCCGAAGTAGTACGGAGTACGAGTATATCGAAGCCACATTGTCAACATTTTATTGAACAATGTTGTCTCGAACACAACTAATGTTGCAGTCAATGGACTAGGAACAATATTACAAATTGAACATCAAATATAAGTACAATAACACAATCTATCAAGGAGATCGCATCGAATGCCCGTAAATCGAGTGCAACAGAGGTTCTTGAGCGTACACGGAGCCGGCAGGACGTGGCGGGCCGCGGAGCGTTCGCGTCGTACCAGTTCGCAGTTCGCACCAGTGTCGACCGCACACTCAGCGTTGTTCGCTGGACGAAGTTACATACAGCATTTTGGTTAAGGATTGTGACGCAATTTGTATTTATGTAACAGATCCTTAGAATTCTAAAGAAAAAATTAGACATAAAATTTTATGTCTTCATCAAAGTGATTTGCAGATATAGGTGTTATACAAATTCCTTTTATCTTCGCAAAGATTACTTTAAAGAAGAGTACGGTCTTCCAACTTAGGTATTATATTAATATCCCTCTCCGCTGTAGATTTAGTCCTAAACCACCAAAATAGATTAATTCAGAATGGTCCCTAGTATCTTTAAAACGGAATTATTAAACCAACCCTCTTAATGTATGAAAGAGTTATTAGAACATTAAATGACGATCAAGCGCATCACCAATCCTGTAAACAACGGTATTCTAGAATTTTCATTTGTGCATTGAATCTTAATTAACTCTATACGAAATTATGTAAATCGTATAAAAGTGTAGACGTAAATTTGCGGAATTAGATTTAACGGTTTTGATTTACAGACTAGCTCATGGCACGGGTGTGCCTTTACAATTGAGGAGGCCTAGAGCTTATTCCAACACTGGTCCAGTGCAGTCTGCGAAGGTTTATTAATAGACATCAAAAACTGATGTACCTATAGTATAAAAAACACGACTGTGATCTTTCCACGGATGATCCGTGTGTCCGGCGACGGCAACAAACATGTCACGTAAAGGTGTCCCGTCATTCTGTTTCGCTTACCGGCGACATTAAAATGCATTAGGGACATCGAGTCCGCGTTTGTCCGAATGGGACGATGAATTTTGAAGGGATATTAACAATAGAACTTTCATTCCTGCCACGATGTATCGGTTCAATTTGACCTTTGGTTATTTGGCTATTATCCGCTGCGCAAGGGAGCATCGAACCATATGTCGTGTGCGTTTTACTCTACCTGGAGTTTTTTCGATATATAGGTTAGTAGAGCAGAAAAAATGTTCATTCATTGATTGTATACTGCAGTTTATTTGATGTTATAGGGTATACCTGGATGTATGTCAGAGTGTGAGTAATAGAAATAATAATAGTTGTTCGAACTTTTATCTGCCACATGGAGGAACTGAGATGGAATTCTGCACGTATCTTTAATTTCTTTTAATGATATGCGTCTTAAAACTTAATTATCGGTTGCTTCGTTGAAGCAAACCATCGTAAAGAGGCTCGCACTCTTTAGACTTCTCCATAATGTTTTCAAATGTATTTGAAACATGTCTATCTACAATTACCCTATGTGAAAATCAATATCTGTACTGCTAAGACGTCAATTAAAATAGACTTACAGATATCATTCTTACTTTTTATACATAAATAATAAGGTGTCGTTCACACTACATTATTATTGGTTCTTATGAGTTCTTAGATGTCGAGTTGCTATTCAATCAAACTCTGGAATATTTACCACCTACACATGTACGTTTAAAGATATATATTATATATCGATCAACAATATTCTTTATATAACGACATTTAATGAATGTCAAAATAAACACACAGAAGCACTACCACTGTTGTAGTAGTCCTTAGTGAAATTAAAATATTTTCACCGTTTCTCACATAGAAAACGCTCTCACTTTCTGATATTATAAAACTTGTTATGAAACGTGAGTTATTCGTACAAATTGCTGGTTCGGTTAGTGAGCAAGTTCTATAAGCTATAAGCCTCTTTGAAGGAATTATTGTCGACTGGGGTTTCACTGGAGCATCGATGGCAACACAGCGACAGTACCGCACACTAGTCTGATGTGTACTGGCAGTAATTGTATCCTTATGCGTGGAATTGCAAAGATTTCCGAATTAATTTCAGCGGTCGAGAGAAACAGGATAACTGTTGTCTCTCCTTAAATTGTTATAAGTGAACAACAACGTAGACAAACTGCAGACTGATCAATGTACCGTACAAAGAATGGAAGAACTTGTGTCGAGTGAGGTCATCAATCCGACTCTGTGGTGTCCCGCATAATATACTTTTGTCAATCTTTTACGCTCGATATAAGCTGTAGTCCTATAACCGAATTATTGAATGATTAATTAAATATTTATTCGACCGCCTCAACGTCTGCTTATTTTATCTCCAATTTACAGTGGTAGGTAGGTAGTGGTAGGTTTAACTGGCGAATCTGGCTCTGTCGATAGCTAAAACCGAAACACGCGATACGTTCAGACAATGAAAACGAGAATGGTAAAAATGAAAACGGCGCGGTGTGACAGTTATGGCACCGATAGCAGTTTCCAGGCGGCTGCCTCGGCCGCGCGGCCGTCGCACTGGAATTTGCCGGTAGAACGTTCCAGTTATAAATTTATCGTATGCATTTTGGAATTCAAACTGAGACAATTTGAAACAAATTCCGTTTTCTTTTTGATTTATGGATATCCGTGAAAGAATTAATTGAATGAATTTTCTGCGTCTGTCCTTTTTAAGAGAAAGCTCTTAATAAATTCAGAATTAGTTTGTGGACGTGAAAGAGTTCATTTATAGTGTTTCAAGTTATTTTTAATAGAGTAATAATTAAGTATTATTATTGTAGTAGTTCAGTACCGTCCAGGCTTCCTGCCGCCAAGTTTTTCGGAACAATGCCTTTCCGTTGATAAGCTACTGCTATCAAAGCGACTTCACCGTAAGAAGGAGAAACAAGAAACAGCTATAAATTCTTATTATTTAATTGCTTATTACAATGGGCGGAAAGTACTAAACCTATATTTCTTTTTTTTTGATTTTTTAAATTTTCTACCAGTTTGTTTAAAAACTTTCGATCTCAAATCAGGTATAGAACCTATAACCTTGGCTAAATAATAATAATAATTCAGCGTTCCTTTATGGGACTTGGAGTTCGTTTTTACAATAAGATTCCTAAGTTGTTACGCGGGTTGCCCATTGGAAATTTTAAGCGTCGTATTAAAACACAACTTATAGGCAAAGGATATTACAGTATAGATAAGTACATTAATGACTAGGATGCCTGGAAAAATTAGTGTCGAATCGAATTCCGCACAGGTTTAATCTTTTGTAATTACCATAATATGTATGTTGTTTAAAAGATGTGCTGAGGAGTTTCTTTCGCCGTTTCTTCCCCTCATTGTTAAAGCACCTTTTCGAATCGGTGGTAGAAGCAAAAAAATGACGTTCATAAGTGTATTTATTGAATACCTATATGATTAAATGATTTTGAATTTGAATGCAAATATATTAAAATAGTTTCTCCTTACACGGTCACTTTTGTTCACAAAATACGGATTAGGATTCACGATGGGTATCAAGATTAAGTTCTTAGTTGTTCAGTAAGCATCTATTTAGATTTCCTCTCATTAGTTGACCCACACTCTACCTTGTCCATTACAGGAAGGTTCGACTAAATTATGTATGAAATAGGCACCGATCGATTTTACCGCCATGCTTCAGCTAACACGATCTACACTACTTTTTCCAGTAATTATATTTTTCCAAATTGTAGGGGTTTCCTTATAATATTGATTTATCTTAATCACCATTTTCCTGTCACAAATAACTATAGCACTGTCAGCCTTAAACCGACTCTCAGGCTGCTGACGCTGAAGAACAGATCGTCAAACCCGAAACACTGATACGAACACCAAAACTCAAATGAATGTGAAGTTCTGAAGGACATTCGACCTGGCCCTCGTTCGCCTCGGATTCGCACTTTAATGTTTTTATTATTTCAATTTTCAATTTCATTATAAAATTTCTCGTTTCTGCTGGTAAACTAAGCAAGTATAAACATTTTCCAAAAAAAATATCAGTAATTTATCTTTATCTATAGTACTACATAAATCTGTTGAGCTTCTCAGTATGTTCCGTGATAACTCGAGAACGGCTCGACCGATCTTCATGATGAGCGGTAGGTAGTGAGAACTTGTGATTGCGCAGATGATAAGCTATATAAAATATCAGTACACCTAATGATGTCTAATCAAAGAAAAAAAATATGGATTTTTTGATAATCATGTATTAATCGAAGCCGAACGAAGTCGGTCGGGACCGCCGGTCAATAATAAGTTTTCAATAAAAAAATGAAAAGTTGGCGGCGAGACAGACGTTCAGGGGGCTTCCACTTAGTAACTCTAGTTCATGATGCATTCATAACCCTAAAAGATAGGTACTAGCGACCGGATCGTTCAAAAACTTTCTTAGAAATTTCTGGAGGATTCTTAACAAGTTCATGGATTGTATTTTACTGGATTTGAAACATTTATTGGTTGATTTTGTAGATAAAGAAATTGGCACTTTGAATAAAAATCAGTTCAAAACTGTGATTATATATATAAGGCTTTGAAATATACAGTAAACCTGAATACTAGTAATACTGAAAGTAGTATTTTTCTCTGTCACAGCGGGTTGGCTGGTAGAGAATGCCAATAGGCATTGAGTTCGCCCTTTGTATACCTTAGTATAAGGTGAATGCAATAAAGAATAAATAAATAAAAATAAATGTGAAGTTTCGATGATTTGGTCATATTCCTAGGACGAACAAAATAAAAAGAAGGGCAAAAGAAATTTAAAGAATAAAATTAAGCGGTGGGTGAGCGAAATCGTAATATAATTTAAGACGCCCCCGTAGCACAGTTTGTAGTTACCCTGCCTGCCCAGCGAGAGATCACAAATTCGGTTCTCAGCCGGGGCGGACATTTATATGACATATTAATGTATGTTCTCCGGTCATGAGTGCTCGTGATATGATATTTGTGTTTGTCCATGTCACCAGCAACATAAGATATCCCCTTGTACTAGCTTGTTTGATCGTATAAATTTTAAGTTTAATATACAATATCGTATAAGACTAAATAACAAATAATTGTAACTGAAGTAGGGGTAAAGGACAATGACGTTAAAAAGGTAAAAAGCTGTGTTGTTTGTAAGTTTCATATTCACCGCTAATGCAGCAGTTGCATTACGTCCTAAACAGGAAGTGCTCAAGAATACAGCTCACAGATTATTGCTTCTATTAAATTCTTCTCCGTTTTCTGAAATATTATTCCGTTGTTTATAAGGTAATATAGTCTTTATCGCGACTCACACCGTCCCGCTACTGTATAGTTTTGGAAGTTCTCTCTAGATCCGTAAAATTTCACACGTACTTCCGCATGACGGACTACGGAAGTACCGGTATGCGATCTGTTAAATAAGCGTCTGAGCGAACAAGACCACTTTAAATAAATACAGTTCTGGGAACTGTAACAGTAAAGTATCTGGCGTTTGTTTATAAAATTGGGCTGTGGTATGATATGAGTGTAACGTTACTTACCTGTGAACGTCATCGCGTATGTTAAACATTTCAATTGTTACCAGTACTTAATATTAGCAACTATGGCGTGGACATTTATTATCCAAACAAAATTATGATTGAATAAAATAAAATAAAATAAAAATAATAAAATGCAGCTACTGCTATAAGTAATGTGTAATTCATAGAACTAAGAAAATCGATTTCTTAAATAATTAAATAGGACCAACATGAAATTTATTAAACGTCTGATGACCGAATAGCATTGTGTCGGGTGCAGTCGTATTATTTGTAAAGGTAAGGCGAAAATTTTCTGAAGTAATATAAGGGCGTGTTAGTAGCACATCATATATGTATAAACCATTAATGAGTTGTGTTCGGAGAGCAGATTTTAGTGAATATAGGTTCCAGCTGATGCAGTAGTTATTAATATGATGACTAGTTGGTGCCAGGTGTGCTTCGCTTCACCTACAAAAATCTACCATTTCTAATAGACAAATAAAAAAACATTTTTTTTCGTTTACGTTTTTTGTTCTTCTAAAGCATTGGGTATACAATATTTTTGGTTTTGCTATTTTTTTAGTGTTCCAATGCTGCCACATCCATATATACACAATTTCATATCGATTCGACCTATGATTAAAAAGATAAAAATCACTGCCACCAGCGCCACCTGTCCGGCATTAACGTTACTATGTTCGTCGGAGTGGTCATGTGGCCCTTTGTATGTATGCAAAGTTTCGCATCAGTTGGGAGTTACGGTTTTCGAGTTATAGCTGAACATACATACACACATACATTCCCTTTGATATAGATTGTTAAAAATGTTACTATGCCGTCCAGTCGACGGCAAAAGACAGTTATGAAATGAATTGTATACAACAAAGTCAATTTAGGTATTTAATAATTTTAAATTAAAGAATACCTTGAAATAATCAATTATATGAGTTATTGTTACTAATAATAGTAATAATAACGAATAAATAATAAAGAAAAAAATTGATTTTCATTATAATTATAAGAGATTGGGGTGTGTTTTTAATTTAATTTTTATAAATAGTGTATAGAAACAGCACTAATACGAGTGCCATTCTTACTATTGCGTTAAACCCAGCGAATCCAAGCTATCGTCTTTAGATTTTATATCAAACAGTCTTTCATATCAGTTATTTGGGAACCGATATTTCAAAGTACATTGCATGGTAATCTTTATTAAGTTTGGGGAAGTCTCAGAATATTCTTTACATGAGGCAGTAAAATGTAATAAGTGCGTTCCTAAATGTTCAAAGGGTTATTTAATTTAAACGCTTTGTAGAGAAGGTCTCTGAGAATGCGAGAATTCTTTATTGCGTTTCAAAGGACTACATCGTTGGATATTAATGGCTACGCCAAAGGCATATTTCACTAAATATTCCTTTATTTTCCGTTTGCATTTTTAACGGATTTATAATCAAAAGCAGAAAAAATCGTTGCCTGCTTCCATTTCACTTCAGGTCTAAACTTTTCTTGACCCTTTAGAACATGTCACTGTTATTGGTGTAATTCGATATATCATATTATAGGAAATAATAATAAGTATGTAGGTGGGTGAGAGTAGTACCCACGTCGAAGAAAGTCTCGCCCATCTAATTGATAATTTTGTGTGTTTCTTGGCAAATTACTTTTGATGTTAAGAATGAGCTCAGCAACATTACATATTAGGGATGTCTGTAATATTTATATTCATATATGTGGCATTGTATGTATGTAGGAGTATGTAGGCGTAATTAGGTGTAAAGAGTGTGAAACAACATTCAATAGAATGTATTACTAGCTTTGTTTAATCGGTTTAGCGACACTGCGTGAAGGGTCTATTCCTGTGCTCCAAAGTGCAATAGCAGCTGGCTAGAAAAATATGTTTTAAAAGTAAATTATATTTAATTATAATATACAATGTTGTAAATTGTTTCCATCTCACATATATATTTAATTATATTATTATAATATAACATATTATTTCACAATAACATTACCTAAATTTAGATTATGAAATAAAACATCGTTTGTCGGTAATAATAAAATATAAATAGTGTTTGTTTTTTTACATTCGTGTTTCCTGAATCTTTGGTTATGATTGTTGATTTTAAATGGTATATTGTATACAAGGAGTACTTACTTTCTTCGGTATCTTTTCACATTCGGGGCAAGATTGAAAATTCAAATAATAAAATTAAAACTACCATGAATGTTATTAGTAAGAATAAATCACGCGACCTGAAATATGACAGAGTGAGAAATGACAAAAAATCACCTCTAATGAAGCGGAAGCAACCGCTTTTGAAAATTACCTTCAACATGTACCTGTGACGTTGACTAACTCATTAACTTCATCGTCGATAGAAGCTTTTAATCTATTAAGAAAATATGTTACTGAATGTAGTATTTTATTTTAATTTAAACATACTACAGCATTAGAAGTAGTTAACTTATCGTTAAATTAGTAAGTACAATGTATGACATTGCACTTGCGGATTGTTGCAAAGTAAATTAGTACTAATTTATA
The DNA here is from genome assembly GCA_003671415.1 of Megathymus violae. Classification (NCBI taxonomy): domain Eukaryota; kingdom Metazoa; phylum Arthropoda; class Insecta; order Lepidoptera; family Hesperiidae; genus Megathymus; species Megathymus violae. The sequence continues at coordinate 196,353 of PDGT01000042.1, forward strand.
GCAATGAATTTCCGCAAAGTAACGCCTAACAGTATCAACTATAGTTAACTTATCGGTGACCTAAGGGGAATGTCAATGTAATAAATGTATTTACAGAGAGCCATGGGGGGCTGACTGTAACCTTTAAGAATGTGTCGACTTAGGTACTTTTACTTTTTAACTTTTAAGCGACGCGTTAAAGCACAGCATATAGGTAAAGGACATTATAGTCTAGATGAATATATGTATTCATAAAAAGGACGCCTGGAAATAATAGTATATAATATAAAAAACACGCACACACACGTACATGCACACACATAGAGTTTTAATTAATCATTGTCTATTTATAAGTTAAGCAAAAGGAAGAGCGAGGTCACCTGCCACAAATATAAAATGTTTATGTTTAATAGGTGGCCTCAATCACGGTTTATTATGTATTGTAATCCTTATAGACAAATAAAGATTATTATTATTATTATATTAAAAATAGTGTCGAAACCAGTTTCGCACAAGCTTAAATTTTAGCGATTACTATGTGTTGTTTAAAAGATGTGCTGAAGAGTTTCTTTCGCCGTTTCTTCTCCTCGATGTTAAAGCACCCTCTGGAAACGCCGGTAGAAACAAATAATGACGTTCATAAGTGTATTTACAGAATACCTATAATTATGATTAAATTATTTTGTACATGAACAGATAAAAGTCAGCCATAAAAATAACAAGTCTTGAGAATGTTTCGTTAAGTACGTAATAGAATGTACACATTTTAAAATAGTGATCCAATTTCTCATTACGCTCTCATAGTATTACTCATAGCTAAAAGCCTTTTAAGAAAATAAAAATATAATAAAATTTGCAGTGACCTCAACAGTCTGAAAAAATGTTGGGTTGACTCTAACCAAAATCTCAAGTTTGACATTATTATTACTTGTTTTTGGTCCATAGATCAGTTTCTAGTGAGTTTCGATAGTGCGGGTGAGAATCTGCCTCCAGAGACCCATTCGCACGTGTCGGTTCAGCGAGCGTCACGCCCAGTTGGACGCGTCGAGTTTAGGCGGAACTGTCAGAAGATATTTAACTATTTATTTGTTGTTCTAATAAAGTAACTGAAATTTTGTACATGAGGAATTGTATGTAAGTAACGCTGTGTATGTGAACTTGAAGTAGGTACTCCATGGATAACTAAATCTTGTAAAAGATGTTACGGATAACGAGGAATATGCTTTGAAAATTTTCATTAGATACGCTTGTATTTTTATTTTATTTATTTTTATTTTTTTATTTTTATTTTTTATTTGCACACAAAGTAAAAATTACAATTGAATACAATAAATTAGTTAAGTCGACTATAAGCTAGTACATATTAATCTCTGGTACCCATGCTAAAATCAAACTTGTGTTATGGGTACCGGTGATATGTCACTGTAAGAATTGGCGCTGGTGGGGACGGTTAACTAATAACATTATATACAATGTGCACAACGGAGTAGTGAGAAAAGAAAAAAAAAGGAAAGCCTTCTAATTATTTTACACGCTAAGAATGTATATATTCGCGCACAATGCAGTGAGTGCACGCTTGCTAGGATGTGTGTATGTGTGAGTGCATGTATGAATGAGTGTTTGTATGTGTGTATGTGTGCATTTTTTAAATATACTACAGACTGGGAAATTTTATCAAATTCTCAATCTGATCGTAAATTTGCGTTGAAGAAAATAAGTTACATGATTTATTGATTTTGTTATAAAAGTGACTTCCAATGGCATAATCGTGTCGTCGAGCGAGGGCCGTTCTAAACCGTTGGATTGGGCAAACTGTATAAGTGCGGCGCCTTGTCTCAAAACCATTATGAAACCGTAATGACCTATGTTTACGAAGGATAGTTTGTAAAATTTAAATTTTCTTACGGAAAGAACCTAGCTATCATTATATAGATCGACAGTAGGGTATTCCAATGATTTAAATAGCATTACTTTAAGAAGGGCTCTTTGAGCTCGTTCTAACTAAAAAAGTTGCGTCTTGGCTGCGGCACCCCAAACAGTGATACAATAGGTGATTAAAGACTGACACAAAGCAAAATAGACTGTTTTCAAAGTATTATAATCAGCAGAATGCCTTAAATTTTTGAAAATGAATATCAATTTACGGATCCGTGCAGTAAGATTTACAAGATAAGGTTTCCAACTTAAAAGATTATCAATGATAATGCGAAGATATTTGACATTTTTTGAACTGGTTAGATGGGGACAGCAGCATTGAGTTAAGGTTAAGTTAGATGTACAAGTGTGTGCTTTAAGGACTAAAGAATTTGGGGCAGGTAATGTCGTAGAATGTAAAGAGAATGGTAAATACACTGTTTTATTAAGATTCAATGTTAAGTGATTGGTTGATAGCCATGCCATCACTGTTGAAAGGGCGTCTTCCGCATGTTTTATTGTGTCAGCCCAACCATTGCTATATACAAGTAGTGCAGTGTCATCAAAATAAGTAAAAATTGAACAATTAGTAAAAGATAATTTACATAAATTGTTATATAAATCAAAAATAATGTTGGGCCCAATATCGAGCCTTGAGGTACGCCATAATTAATCATTTTAGTACTACTGAGGGTATCATTAATTTTAACACATTGAGTACGGTCTTTAAGTTAATCCTTGAATATTTCTAATGCTAGACCACGGACTCCCAAAGTTTCCAATTTACAAAGAAGATGAGGAATTGATACTGTGTCAAATGCCTTAGTCAGGTCTAAAAATATACCTAAACCTTTCATTTTATTATCTAATTTCTCGACTATAAGGTCTGTTAGCGAAGCAACAGCATCCTGTGTAGATTTACGTGCTCTAAAACCAAATTGGTTAGCCGCTAGAAATGAGTATGATTCCAAAAAGTTTACAAGGCGGTTATTCAGGATTTTTTCTAAAATTTTGGATGTGGCTGGTAAGATCAAAATAGGTCTGTAGTTAGTGATATCTTTTTTATATATATATGCAGCAACTTAGCCACAAAATCCCACATAAACGCGAGCTGTGGTACAAAAATATTATTAAAATCACGCTTTTCTTGCTATTTTAGCTAAAATCTTTAAATTTGTGAACATTGAACTCCTTATTTGTATATATTATTTTATTATGATAAGACTTAATGAAATTATAGGATCATAATTATAATCCATTATTGTCTCACTGCTCGGTTCGGGTTTTCTGTTGCAGTGAGAGGTATTACGATGTAGTTCGCCCGATGGCCAAATACGATAGAGTTATAAAATAATATTATAATCCATACTGCATATTTTTATAGATTTTTGATAACTTGGACATTTTGAAGTGGGTAAAATCCTAATTCAAAGGTTTTATTTCACTCACTCATGTGTGTATGTGAAGTGAACGAATACTATAAATTATATAAAAAGTTCTCTGATATCAAATTCAAATCTCGAATTTGGAATTGCGATCAATGTCGTCACAACGAATTACTTTTATGCGGAATCGCAATTCCATAAACGTCTTAAAAATATAGGTATAATTTTGGGGAATAACAAGAATTACTGGAAATTCTTTGATATAATATGTTATTCACTTTAGTTTAGTGAAGCTAACGATTTGTTGATAAATAGTGAACGCCCACGACCCTATCTCGACAATAATTCATTATTTTTAATGTTAGAACGTTATTAAGTATCTTTTGTCAGATTATAATATTTTTCTAATAATAGGATATAATATATTATTTGAATTTTGTTCCATTACGTCAGCTGTGAGCGTGATCATGTTGTCATTATGGAATTATTTAATAAGAATTAGAATAGATTTGCTAAGCTATTATTAAAAAAAACATTAACCCGTTTTGTACATTTCCTTCGGTTACTTGCTATACTGGTCAGGTTTCGCCGAGACTGCACAGTTAAGATACATATATTTTCATATCATATAAAAGTTACATAAAATTATTATTATTGCATATAAATTTCTTAAAGCTAATTTCAACGTTTGCCACTATTTGTATGTTTTATTGTATATATGTATATTTTTTCATTTCGCTAATTAAATGAAAAAAAAATTGATGACATCAAAGCTCATCAATAAGTAGCTATTGGCAAACAAGAAAAAAAGCAAAATCTGTTGACAAAAAAAGAAGTACTTTATTTTCTTATTGTCTATTGTTATTAGTTAATATTTATTAAAATATAAATAATCTAAATCTACCTTTTCTGCCTGCTTAATGTGGTTATATTCTTTGTTTGAAATAGAGCGTATAATTTTTTTTGTGAGTACCTACGTCATTTTTGCATTAAAAGTTATTGGTAGTTCGTCCTTAAAAACAGTTTCCCGTAGCGAAGCGAAGGGAGTAACAAGTTGAATTACGAGGTCCTACCACCTATTAGAATATACTGAAACATTTCACTCACGCACTCGGTCACTTGACATACGTCCTAAAATTTTCTTAATTTTAGTAGTGGTGGGAGTGAACAGGATAAATATGACATACCCGATATTAATATTTGGAATTATTAAAATTTATATTATTATAAAAGTTGCAATTTTACTATCCTTAGTTTTCAAATGGATACATTTATATTCACGTCGTGTCCGAAGATAATACCAAAAGGCTGTCCTGTATTAATTGTTATTGGTTTAGTTAAAATCAAAAACGTGCCTGCAGGGTTTCCACCTACAGTTGAGATCGGAAGCATTCGATTTCCGGGCAGACGCGACACACGATAGATAATGATTAAAATTAATAATCTATGTAATGTAGCTAATAATACATTTTTATATCAAATAGGTCTTTACAAAAAAACTTCCTCCTTATGATATTTATATATGTATTCGTATTAAAGTCATATCAATTAGTTCTGAAATTTGAGACAGCCATACAAATTATTCATAAGATCTTTTGTCATTCGAATTATTTTGATACGAGTTTCGAATTTCTAATGTAGAAGGTCCAACAGATTACGTCAGACGGAGTTTTACAGTATATTTGTAAAACTGTACAGAACATGAACGATCCACTAGTTTTATTAGATATGTAAATTTTTATACGTAATACAACAAGTCCTTACAAATCCTAAACTTACTGGAATTTCAAGTCTAATTAACAAAAAACACTACACCTGTAATAACTGAATTCTATGCGAGACCTAAAATTACATTAGAAGGTAATGTCAGCCATTTAAACTAAAATTTCATGAAGTCCAAGCTCGTACATAGGACAATGCCTGGTAATTTTATATTCACACATAAGCGGGACTATTTACGGCCTAAAACATTTTTATTACGAAATTAAGGATCAACAGTGTGTTATGATTATAAATTAAAATTGTGATGCCATTTAAAGGTAACTTTATTTAAGTAGAAACAAATGCGCAACCACTGGAGTACGTAGACAATGGTAACCTCTTATAGAAATAAAGCTATATTTCTCGTCAAATACTAAAACGTACCGCCTCATTTATAGGTATCATGGAAATCAATACCGTGTAATGTTTCATGTCAGACTTCCGGAGACAAAAAAACATAAACAAAAAAGTCCCCAAATATTCTTAGAAAATACGATATACATGTCTCTTACTTATAGTTGTCGGAGGCAGTCATGAATATGGTTGCTGAAAAGAACGCGAACGTAACTCGAGTGATGGTAGGACCATCGCTATGGCTCTACACTCGGAACCACGCGCTACAACGGAGACTAGCTAAGGGACAAGGACTATAGCAGGTCTCACATGCGTTTGAATTATACTAGGGACTAGTACCTCTCTGCTAGGAACTATTAGACTTTTTGTCGGTGATTTATATTATTTATAGTGATATTGGCCGCATTAGATGGCCGAGAATACTCCCCCCAATCCCATGCTGGCAGAACAGGGTGTCGTAAAAGGCGACAGAAGCCAGCCTGCTCGGTGGTAGGGCTGCGCGTAAGGATTTTATTATCAATATTATTATTAAGCCATTTGAAGCCCGCTTGGCTAGCTATTATCCTGCTCGAGTCAGCCGCCAAACGACTCGTCGTGTTCCGGTTGGGGGCTCGAGAGCCAGTACTTTATTTCTTATCTATTTCTTGGCTGACAACACATCAGTGATACCTTTAGTGTTACCACTGGTATGTCCATGGGCGACGGTGATCACATACCATCAGGTGGTTCGTCTGCTTGTTTGTCGGCTATTATTAACAGTGAATTCTCTTAAAAACGTTCCTCTGCATTTGCAGTGCAAGATGAAATTAATGAACCCAGGTGCATCAAAAGACGCCCGACCGCAAATGAATTTGCCAGCCCTTTCCCTCACTTGCTTTCACCGCCGTGGTGTGGGACACTACGTGAAAAACTGCCCGAGGCTGAACAACAAAACTTCGAGTGGAGGCCAAGCTGTTTCGTTTACTGAGAAGAGAGTAAACGTGTGTGAGATGACAGTTTCGAAGGAACGTTTAGTACTATTTGATGAGCAGTTTCAATGTGGTTACCGAACAAACTCGGTGTTTCGTGATGTAGGAACCGTTTGCTTTTAAATTTAACCAAAAGCTATTACTTAACCTAGTAATGACGGCTGGCGTAAGACAAACTCATAAATAAAATTAAAATGACACCTTCCACCAAACCGACGATTACTAGGTTATAGTGCGAACTCTTAGTCCCAATGTTCAGACTGGTGTCGTGGGAGTAGACTGTGACACAAAAAATCTTTATTATGCAAAGATATAACAGCGAGGGCCAAGTATTTTTATATTCAAAAAAATAACATTATGAGCAGAATGAAAATGAACATAACATTGGTAAAAGAAATAATATTTGTATATGGGTGTGAGTATACATCGATATAATAAATATAATATTATGCATTTATTAAACTACGACATATGGTACAAGTTTACAATGTTATGTGAAATTTATGAAAGTTATGAAAATTTATGTATGGGTGCACGTTTGTATGTATTCTTACATATGTGAAAATCTTTTACAAATGTCGTACAAAAAATTTTATTTCGTGATAACTTCAGATCCGTATTTTAGAATCGTGCACTAAACAGGTAACAAGTGTAAAGAGATTGTGTATTCAGAATTCGCTCAAATGATCCGATTGGCGAGAGAACAGAGCGGCCGGCTTATTGTTCGTTACTATGCGCTTTACGCGACACGTTTTAAAAGCCGCTTACGTCTCCAGACCATGGGTTTCTCCTTGATAATCGAGAATACTTCGATTATACGTCGTACAGCCGCGCTGACCTAGTGTACATTGGTGGAAATGTCAGCGGCTGCGTAATTAAGGATAATTTCTACAGTATTGGTCTACAAGCCTACGTCATGAGCGGGACGCGGGGAGAAGGGGCCAGCAGAGGCGATCGGCGCTCGCGCGTGTCATAATTTTGCTTGCAGTTAAACCAGCATTATTGTGTCCTGTATTGTATATTACTAGAAGAATATAAGTAATTTAATAACGTTGGAGTTTTTAAAATCCTATTTCCAACATTTGGCGACCGTATTGGAGAAGAATCTGCGTAATATTCTAGTGGAATATTTCAATCCGGATCAAGTTATACACGCTACGCATTGTGTCGTCGAGTCAGCGATCTAAGCGGCGCGTCGTGATTTTTTTCAAGTTGCAACGGACGGATTTGAAACGGATGATTTAACCGACCGACTATCAACATCGGAACCAAATAAGGACAATGATTGGTTGCTTCTGGGGCCTGCAGGAATCTATATTCTACACCTGGATGTCTAGCCCAAAGGGAAGTACGCCTAGTTCCTATTTTATCCTAATAACCTATAAGTTGAACATAATTACACAGATAATTGAACAGTAATAACAGAAATTGTATTAACGTAGTTGAAAATTTACTAAAATAATCGACTCGGATATAAAATAACGTCAGGAAACGAATCAAATAGCAGGTGGTATGTATATACCATATTTTAAAACAAAAAAATATAGGCTATATCTATAAAAAGAAATTCCGTCAGTGTTTTATTATCTTTGTACTGTTATTTAGAACGGTTGCATAGTTAACAAGTGTGATATACAAAGAGATTTACGATACGAATCCTCGCTCGCAGCGCTCGGCGGCGGCGATTCGCTCCAGCGCGAGCGAGCCGTTTGCCGACGCGACACAACGGGATTACTATTTGTTACCGGCTCACTTAAACGACGATGGCTTGTGATATCCATATTTGTATAAGCTACGTTATGCAGTAGGTATATTTATACAGCTTTGTGGGATTTATTTGTACGACAGAATGAAATTGAACGCTTCAATGTACAATAAAGGGCTGTCTGTGGAAAATAATTTTAAACATATTGATTGATTTAGTTAATTGAAGTTGGATTATGCCAAATTTTTATTACAAGACCAAACAGAATAGTAAAACAAAAATCTAATTAATAATATTTTTCTATATATATAAATAAAATTGAATTTACTGTCTGTGATTTCAAATAATTGCCTTTTGTCAAGTAAGGATTATATTCGATAACTAAACAGCCCTTTTTAAATTATTTGGTCGTTTCTTTGTCGATGATCTTCGCTTTACCGATTTTAATGGGATTTCCACTTGAGGATAGACGATTTTCTGGGACAACATTAGGGTGAACTTTATAGCCTTTTTCGCTTCTGATAATATCCAGCCGAATCTCAACTAATTTTAATCAAACTATCTAGAAAAATGCAATGGAAAAGCTACTGCGTTTTTTGAGGGTCCTGCATGAACCTAAACCTAACCTAAGTCATCAGTAAAACTTTTAGAAATTTCGAAATGCCTTCATCGTAAACTTATTCTGTGTGATAAGCATTTTCTACTCGGGTATAAATAACGAAGGGTCGGAGTTACTGAAGTCGCAATCTAACAGATCAACCAGACGCTGGAAGCCGAACCCAAAATGGGTATAATGTAATTTTGGGATATAAATGAGGTCACATTAATTCACCAATGTCTTGAGTAAGAAATATCGTATGAAGCTTTTTATTGTCATTTATGAAAACTGATATCTAATAGCTGATACATATTAATTGCAATGCGGTACCAAGGAATATACTTAAGGACTATTTTTCGCGACCCGAAGTGAGTTAGAGTCGCTCGGTATAAAATAAAATGGGACATGTGTAGCCGTTTAATATTTAAGTTATAATATTATACTTCTGTATCAATATACCTTTTATAAAAAAAACTAGTGTTTGATTTTCCTTAAATTAATAAATAAATCGGTATCATTATAGGTATAAAATTTTTTGTTTTACACATTCTGAAATACGAAATAATTACTAAGCCCAAACGGTGGATATTTAAATATAAGTAACCAAAATCTATGTAAAAACATTTTCTACAGAAAACAGAAAAAAATACTTAATATAATTACTATAACTAATGAACCAGCAACTGATCCAGGCAGCCACGGTCACTGCATTCCATAACCAATCACAAAGAGAGTCACTGGTGAATTTAAAATTGGTCACAAAATAACTGCTGCTGGACTGAATGCCTGTTTTTAAAATATAAAATTCATCATTACAGTATCATGATCAAAGTTAAAAAAGCATTCAAATTCAAAGTCCATTTCGATCACTTGTGCAGTTTTGTTAATCTTTCGATGAACGCGACGCAAACCGTCCGAAACAAACCCCTCGATGGTCGTCAGATCCTGTCCATTTTCGAACCCTTTAAAATTAAATCGCTGTTATTTTTTTTGTTTTATTGAACCGGAATTAGTAGTCGGATGTACGGTCGCAAAATGTATTTAAATCAGTTGGACCCATTATTTATGTATACACATGCAATTCCCAGCTGATAAAAATATATTTGGCTGTATTGGGGAGGCCTAGAATACTCCCCCTAATCCCATGCTGAGAAAACAAGGTGTCGTAAGAGGCGATAGAAGTCAGCCTGCTTGGTGATAGGGCTTCGCGTAAAGATTATATTATCAGTATTATTATTAAGTCATTAATTAGCTGCCTGGCTAGTTACCACCCTCCTGCTTGAGTCAGCCGCCTAACGTCTCGTCGTGTTCCGGCTGGGGGCTTGAGAGCCAGTTCTTTCTTTCTTACCTTCTTCTAATTTCCTGGCCGACAACGCATCAGTGATACCATTGGTTTTGCTGATGTCCATGGGCGACGGTGACCACTTACCATCAGATGGCTCGTCTGCTCGTTTGTCGGCTATTAACATAAAAAATATTCATTATTTGCGTTGTATTTGGTAGTATCACCCTATTTATTATATTGGCTATAATCAAACAAATAGGTATATAAAACTATGTCTACATACAATGAATTTGAACCTGGGCATCAGGTGCGCAACGTTACATTCCACTGCTCTACTGCATATTTTATCTAGGATTTATTACGAAGTAAACTAGAGCACATTAAATTCGCTTATAAATTTAGTTAAATTGGTCGCCCCACACCGAACATGCGCCGTCCCCGGCTCCCGGCTCCGACCGCTGTTATTTGGAAGCTATTTCCCGATTAAATAATAAAATGGAGCAATAAGTCCATCAATGTCCAAATGGAACGCCCACAAAAACCAACAAGCCAACGTTGTGATTAAAATTAGCATAATATCGGTGGATTATCCGCCGCCATATTGCGCCGTGCAATCTGGGATGCTATCTGGGTCCGGGGAATAGCAGCTGGAATCTCCCGGGATTCGAGTGTCAGTGTAATTGTACGACCTACTAACCATTATTGCATTAGGCTGCAGCTCTGGTAGAATGCCTTTCACAATAGGATAATCGAGCCAACTGCCAGAAGAAATTCTAATGTGAATGCGAGGTCTACTCCGCTCAGTGTCGCGGTTAAGCCGGGCGCCATTTTAAATAGTTGTTGCGGGGCAGCGGAATTATTTGAGTAGCATTTAATGTAGAATGAAATGGAATTATTTCGCCTCTAGTAACGGATTTGAAATATTTGCAATTAAGATTTACATTAGTTTATTATTATTAATAGTATACATAAAGATCGTTAAGTATTGTCTGGCCGCTGAACTGTAATGCTGACACTGCACACGTTGATAACGATTACCGATTAATTTATACATATCACTTACACAATTGCAACTTAGTAAAACACCTGTAGTATCATTAATATTTACTCCTTGCAACAATATCCTAAGGAGCCAATAGCGGTTGGCACGACTTACTCTTGTTACAATACGCAGATCATAAAGATAGCATTATTAAATGCATCAATCAATGTCAGCTTCTTATTTATAATCCTTCACAGAACTAGCACGTAATTCTGAAAGTGAAATTGAAATAATATTATTTTGAAGTTTGTTTTTTTACAAACGCTTTTCAAAAATCAAACTACGCCAGCGCTTCAACAAATCCCTACTGTGAGTGATCTCGGAAGAAGAAGCGTCAAGAGCTCCCGAGATTTTTTTTCCTACTCACAATAACAGAACGCACTTGTGGCTACATATTAAACTCATGTTCAAGCAGTCTTATCCTTAAAGTAATCATCAGATTTGTAATACCCTTTTTGCATAAGAATGCTTTTGACGTAAGTTTTAATTAATTTATCATTATATATATTTGTGACAGTTTTAACGGAATTTTATTATAAATATTTACACATCTACCCATGAAAGGAGCCATTTTTTGCTAAGTCTTAAATTTGGTACAATCAGATAAACCTTATTCCTAATATTCATATTGTGAACATTAATTACTGTTCTTAAGGAAACTATGTATTTTAACAAACTCTGATTTCTCATCAAAACAAAAAGACATCGTAATTCAGGTCGCTGGCTTATTACGAGTAAAGAAGGGCGGGTTTCACCCGTGGGAACATTCTACGTCAGCATAGCTACGTCGATCGAGGAGTTCATGGTTGAACAAATGCTCCACCTATGAAAAAGCCATACGACGAACTTGCCCATCTCCCCTTGAAACATAAATGACAAATAGGCAATTACTCGAAACGAATTGGTCTTATGAACGCCGTCGTTCGCTAATGAAATGTGAGGTCTTGACGGATGACGACGTATCAGGGGCTCGTGGCGGAGTCTTGCGCGGTGACACTCCGACGCAGGTTTCACTGCTCGTTGTGGACTTACAATATGGTTGAAGCCATAAATTGCCGCTGGAGTAAATGTAATTATACAAGAAATAACACCTGAAAACATGAATTAGATTCCCGATGGTTACGATTCCGTACGTGTATAAACAAGTATATTCTGATTCTTTTGAAAATTTTTACATTTAATATTCTCTTGTAATGACTTAATGTTTTTAAAAGTAACTAAAATAAGAGTGCGATTCTTTTAAGTTTATTTATATGCAGAGAGTAATCTCCGATACCAGGGTACCTATTTAAAAAATTCTCATACCATTTGAAAGGTACGTTATTCAGATTGGACATATATTGTAGTTGTTTAATCCGAACGAAATCTGGGGGCTGCTTGTACATATTACTTGTATTGAAAATATTTCTTACTGATAATAAAAAAACGAATTATGAATTTCAAAGCTTTGGTACTCAGAATATGAGCGGTTATGAGTTTAACTTTGTAAGCTAGTAACAACTCCTCGTACTCAGAAGATAGTTCTCTGTACTAATATTAAAACTGTAACTAGGTTGCATATGTTTCACGACAACCAGTCAACATAATTAGACGATACTTGGTATTTTTATAGTTTATATTGTCAACATTACCTACGACACTCATGCCGGTAGGTAGATCTGTTACCGCCTTTAGTATGGTAGTTCTGTTAAAAAGGTAATAACAAAGCTTTGACTGTTTTTGTGCAGTTATTAAATGAACAACAATGACCTTAGTTCATGCATACAACTAAGAACCGATCCCTAAAATCCTTAACAAAACGAGGGTGGGTTACTGTTGCTAATATTACATTGCTTCTTACTTTAACAGCGAACACATCTCATATCGATAATGGATACACGAGTTCGACGACCTAATTACTAATGTCGTCATGAGCCAAGGGAGCGCCGAGGAGACCTACTCGTAACATAAGAAAAGCTTTAAAGGAAAATTACGATTAAATTAGGATAATTTCATAAACTGCTACCAAAATATTCAAATCAATTATTCCCCAAGTTACGTTAAAGCTTTTATGTTGATGTCCTAAGCATTTTTAATTCCCAGCTCAGTAAAGAAAAATGTAATCTGTGGTAAACAAAATTAATTAAATTGACAGCTATTCTCAGCCCGGACGGCCAAGTGATTGACGAATAAATGTTTGTTCTCCGTTCAGGTGTTTTTGCAACTGCTTTAATGTATATATGTGTCTTTAAATCCTATCCATAACATATTTGATCCTGGCAAGACAATGTGAAAATGCAGGCACTAAAATTGTATAAAAAATCAAAGTCATCACGAGAAAACTCACCAACAATGTCAACAAAATAACACAGTGGTGAACACGTGAAGTTTGTGCGGTATATTAAAATAAAGCTCAAACACACGAACCGCGGAAAGTTTCATAATTATGTGAGCAATTAGAATATGTTGCGAGTTTGGACAAAATTTCCAGATATAATGGATGTCACCTGCTACCTGGATTAGGCCGAGAGACTTATTAATTTGCGAAGTTTCGCTTCAGAGAACAGCTTTTTTATATGTTTATTTTCAGATGTATTTCTTTTGGAAATTTGTGTATTTATTTTTAAGTGACCATTTCTTTTAATACCTTTCTTGAAATGATCACTACTAGTTGAGTACACTTAAGGAATGTATGGTCATATACGCTTAATGAATGGAATAGTAAATGTTTTTCCAGAGGTTATATTTGATTACCTCACATATAGACACGTGTATTAATAACATATTACCAAATACTCCTTACTATTCCGCTTAAAGACTATGCATTCCGTTCACATGAGCATCAATACCTTTTTGAATAATTTCATACAATTACAATTAACATCGCCGCAAACATGTTGAACACTTCATGTTTTCATCTTAATGTAAGGAACTAATCACTAGATATATTGCCCAAACATATATACATACATTTAAATACACGTGGTTCATACTTTTGCTTTAATACTACTAGGAAATAGTACGAGGATTTATGTTCGTGTGTATGTAATTTTTATGTATGTGCAGCCATAACTCCAATATATAAATATAAATTTTAATAATTTTTCTTTTAGTGTATAGAACATGGGTAAAAGTTGATCTCCTATAATTATGGCGAACATCTGACAATGGGTTCTGCTTAAGAACTCCTCAACGGATGGGAATATGAATGGGATTTGAATTGAACCGTGTTTAAAGATATTTGCTGTCAGTAACATTAACGTTTCAGGACTGGTCCATCATTCGTTATCTCAGTGTCTGATGGTATATCATGGAGACAAAACATGCTAAATCTCAACAAATAAGGATAATCCAAAAGTGCTTTGAGCTGTTTACTTTTGGTTCGGATTAGATTGCAAAACTTTGTCATTATTGAAGTTTTACTCGTAACACCTGATTCACAACGACATAAATACTTATAAAATATTTCGATGTGGCGGGATTGAATACGTACCTTTAACTTAAATTTAATTATATTAATTTAAGTAGTTTGTAAGGACAGTATCATGACATCATTGTAACTCAATAAATGACATCTTAATTGATTATATGTAATCAATTCTAGTAGTAGACATTTCCTAGTAGATAATTATTACAACCGATTTCGTTTTGGTTTCCACTAATATATTGCAGTAAGCGTCACTTAATACTTAAAGTGTGTTTCATTGTAATCCGTCCATAAATAAAAAAGTTATAAATTAATTTAAAATAATGTAAGACGTAAATTTCCTGAAGCGAGGCGAGCGCAGTTTGCTAGTAACAAATAAATAAATAGAACAGAACAGAAACATTTCCTTAAGTACCGCATATAATAATATATTTTTTTACTTAATTTTCAAAATTCAGTACATTTTTTTTAGTTTTTCTTTCGAAGTTAACAGTTTTTTTAAAAGCGTTTTATTTCGTAAACAACGATAGTTTATTTTATCTTTTCTGATAATTAAAAATAATATATATGAACAATAAATTAATTCAGTTCGCAAAACGAAGTAGGGTTTATAAGTGTATAGTTGAGAAGTATGAGAATAAGAAAGAAATCTCAGCGCAAGTTTAATCCGAACTTCGTAAGTTTCTCGAGTTGGGCGCACCCAGTGCGAAAGAAGGTCATCATAATACTTTCTTTTCTTAAAGCTGCGAGCTTAATATCTCTTATGCGGCGATTGTGATAACCGCATTAATACTACTATACAGTTATTTTTTATAGGTAACTATACTTTGTAACATAAGTTGCGTAACATAAAATGCTTGACAACAATTTCATCTGATGGTAAGCGGTGATGAACGCACACCTACAAAATCCTATTCTCTCTCTTCTTGAGGACTCCCACATCATAAGGAGCCGGGAAGATCGACGCGGGGAAGCTACTCTTGTCCTTTTCAGTGCTCATGACGGATGCCGATCAAGACGCGTTGTCCTTACAGTTGGGAAGTTCTCAACGTAAGGATGGATAAAATAAGTCTGCACACAGATAAGTAAGTTCGGTTTAGGTCGGACGGTATAGTATTTATAATTATAAGAACAACGATAATTTTAAATCTCCTTAAACGCAAACAGTGATACCTAGATAATAATATACGTTTAAAATTGAACCAATGGCTGTAGCTGTTGTTATATTAAACATAAAATACAGAATATCGAAACACAAAAAGGATATAGAATATTTTTGAAACCTAAAAATGTTGTAGAAATTTCAGGACGAAATGTCTTATGAGCTGACTAAAAAGCAGACGGACCACCTGATGGTGAGTGGTTACCTTGTGGGGAGGAGTGAAGTAGACATCAAATTGAACAATGTCTCGAAGAGTTCTTATCGGTGTAAAATCGTTACAATACAATTACAGTTACAATTAGTTTCTCATAAGACTTAAATTTTCAGGGCTGTCAGTGATCCATGAGTCGTTTGGGATTTTTGGTGCTTATTTTTATTTGGCGTCAGATGGGCTAATTTCGATACTGTGTCGACTCTCTCCCGAGAATAATATTGGGACCAGTATTTTATGCGTCAGGCCTGATTTATAAAGTATTAGCAGTTGCCTCGCAGTTCAAAATGCCGATTGCAAATCACTTGAAATGTCAACTCTTAGAAAAGTAACTCGACCAATGGTGCTTTATTTTTGGGATTGATCACGACAAATATAACCGAATAAAATCATTAAATGTAAGGAGTCCTAAATACATAAACGCTTGTTCGATCGTACAAATAATAAAATTCATCGCCTGTTCTTCAAAACGCCGTTAAATTAATGGAACTGAAAGGGCCGAGTCGATTTCGTAACATAAACCGGCTGTCCAATACGGCGTATAAACTGAACGACATCGATAAGGCCTATAACATTGGCCATAAAGACGACAGTGCTGCCGCGGGCCGCCGCCGGCATAAATCACAAACTTTCTGTTCCGCTATCGGCCATAAAGTGAGTTTACGACAGCCGCTAATAGAGTCCCGTCACTAACGAGGTGGTCCCTGTCGCTGTGCAACGCGCCCATACAACACGTTCGGGAGCTCCTCGCTTCTGAACTTAAGAAACTTATACTTCAGACATTCAGGTTTACATTATATCTAAGGAAACGATAGAAAATTGCAAATTCATTCGATGTAACAAGAGTTGGGGCTAACGATCCTAAAAAATGTAACTTACCAGTACCTTCTGTTGCAGTTCTGGGTAGTATCTATACAACGGTTACAGTATTTACTATAGTAACCGATCCAACAATACTACAATAAAATACTACACTCAAAATTTAATCTACTAAATCCCTTGGACCACTTCTTAATACGGCCCTAATGGACATATACGTGATTAAACCTCTACAAAATAAACATACACGGCATAGCTGTAGCATAAATGGAATTAAATTTAATGTTTTTGTTCCTGAAGATATTACCAAATTGTTAAAGTTTGTTATATTAGTGAAACATATACAATTTACTTTCCTCGTACTTTGCCGTGGCCGTTGCCTACTATGGCAACATACAAAACACAGAAGAAGCGAAATGACAGCGTTTGTAGATAAGATCGAGTGCCCTTGCCTGTCTCCGCTCGACTTTGAATGGGCTTGCACGTCACAGGTGTAAATGTTTCGCGATGTAGTAAGAACCTCAAAAGACTTGATGTACAGCAAAACGCCATCGGTCAAACATTTATTTGTCTCTAGATGAACGTGCAATTCGCGTGCGTGTGTTTCCTAAATGGCATCGCTATTACTGAAGATATGTTTTTTAGTTTATTTTCTATATACAAGTACATACAAGTGTTATTGAGAATTTCCCTTGTACAATGTCATTGTCAATGTTGTCACCAGCTATCCCATTGGTATTACCAGGTGTGTAGGTCACGGTACTATAGTCCTGATAGATGTCTGAAGTCTCTTCACACTATTCCATTGCGTACCTACCTTCTATTGAACTGAAAACTTGATAATATGTACCACCAGTTGAACTCCTGATAGTTCTGTTTCATGTTAATAACTGTTTTTTGTTAAATATTGTGCCGGAACTGATGTTGAAAGTACATTTTTTGTACTGTTACTTTCCTTATATGCCACTTCTACGTGTGTATTATCAATATTATTATGTGAATCACTGAATTTCAACAGTTAAATAATACCATTATCAAATAATGCCTCTTCAAAAACTTTAATATATTCATCTGGACAGAACAGTCGTCAACAATTTGAATAATCTCCAACTTTACGAGGCAACGACATTTAGCCCGCCGCCAGCCGCGTCGACCGCGACAAGGGCTCCAGGGACGTTAACGCAATACAAATTGGAAATATTTGCACAGCAATTTTCAGGAATGTGCATATTTATCAATACAAAGAATTTTCAGCTGCAGAACTGTATTCCGTAAGGAAGCAAGTAAATGCATATTTTATGATTAATTAAATATCATTACTGCAAGTAACTAAACAAAATGCTTGGCTCAAAATCAATTTAAATGGTTGAAGCGACCTAAACTTTTATACAATTAAAACTAGATTTCAATTATAATGCGCGCATGTGCATTATGTGGCTGAGATCAACGTCAAATATATCATGGTTCAGTAGCTCAGTTTGGTTTACTTTAAAAATGAAACAACTTTGGTTCTTCCATGATTTAAACAAAGAGTTTAGTAACAGAGGAAAACATGTTAAGAAACTCATCTCCAGGAATATTTTTAAAAATACCAATAATTAGTGAAGCAACTGCCATTGGTCCACGTGTTGACATGGTACGATAATGACATATTGACAGGTAAAGTGAAATGGATGTTACGTACTTGTACTAATATTGTAATAAAAAGTCGTTAAAGCAATTACAGTATACACATAGTTGTTACAGTTCATTTACCGAGTTGATGCCGATGTTTAGTGAGTACCAAATGAATCCAAGACGTGGTCCACTAGAGATTGTTACGACGCAAACTATTTTTGAGGTAAGAAAATAAAATTTGACGCCATAAGAATTAAGTGACGCAAAACAAAAGAAGTGGGTCGAGACGAGACATAAGATAAAACTTCAGCTGGGGACTGGGTGACGTAAGGAGTAAAAGTTCATATTTGAAAATTAATTTAAGAGAAAATTTAAATATATGAAATATGTCTGGATCTTCAGTCTGTTTCGTAGTAACCTAATATGAAAGTGTTATACGAAAATATTTTCACATTACATAATTTATATATGTATTGATAAAAATAAGGTTTCACTTACATAAAAAAATCCACACAGAAACCATACTCAACGATGCTATTCTGTCTAGCTTAGAAAATAGGTTAATGTCAAAGATAAAACTATACTTAGCAGCGGTAGCAAAAGCCGGCAATCGGAGCACTCTCATATCTTAAGCGAACTTCCCGCGACAGATAAAGCGTAGTTCGAAACTCGCTCGCTAATTCCATAAGCGAACAATACACGGCTCGAGCGGGACTTATTGTAATTAGTTGCCTTTAGGGGCCGCGGCAACTTTCCTAATATCAGGCATATCGCCGCAAATCTTTGATTTACGTCGGAAGTAATAATCTCTCAACAATACACACCGATGGATAAAACCGTTAAGGTCCGGGATTTGAAAACTTGCAAGATATTTTATATGTCGGCAATGCCAGTAGTTTTAGCAGCATTATCGAACATAGCGTGGGCGTATAATCGTTTAACACTTTTAATTAATTGTTAACAAACACTTCGCAAACCGGGCAAACGAAACAAGTAACTGTTCCTAGTGCGGAGGAACCGATCTCTTCGACCGCAGAATGTAAACTGTGGCTCCATCCGGCGTCACTCCACTAGCTAGGCTCTGTTGTAGCACGATGTTAGCCGAGTATCGACGTCATCGCGGCAGTGCTGCCATCACTCGGATATCGTGCTGAGTTAGTTTCGCGTCTATACTAATGACCACCTCCGACATATATACATATATGTCCATTAACATTAAAAATGCAGTGTATTGCCCACTAAATGTACGTAGGACGTACAAAAATCTTCGACAAGGCTAAAAGACTACTGTAATACTAATAAATAATACTCTGTTTTACGTATATTTAGAGAACTTCATTTGGCACAGCTTATAGAACACGGGAAGACTAACATTATGCCACGAAGCTCGAAAATAACATAATTCAATCTAGTATATACTACATATAAAAATGAATGTTTGTCTGTATGTCCTTTATACAATCGTAAACTATGCATTTAATCATGTGAAGATCTTTAGTAACGTTGTTTTGCATGAGCCCACGAAGGTTTCTGAGTTAGTACGACCAATTTTCGACAGATGGCGCCACTGTTTATTTTAGTTGGTGGCGTAGCAACGCGCGCAGGGTACAGCTAGTTGATTATAAATATTTCAACCGTTAAAGAAGTGACGGTCATTTTTAATTGGCATATATTTTAACAATTTACGTATTTCAAAACGAAAACATGTTTTATGATTTGTTGTCACGTACGAATTCCATTTGTCATATTAAGGTGTCAAGCCACGATTTAAGGTTCCAAAAGTGGTTCGTGTAAAGTGTTCAGCATAACGTCAATATATTTATTAGTCTGGATGTAGAAGTTAAAACACAGATAACTCTAAATATTCTCCACCTAACTTTATCCCGTTTAAGATAAAATTAGATTTTCTCGAAATCCATTGAACGGAAAGAGTTAAAATTGTTTACACTTATGAACTTTAATGAAATACACAGTTTTAACAAATATCCTTAAATTTCTACAAAAACGGAAAGTATATATTTCTTTGTACTCTAACAGCTGGCTCTAACGGTCACGCCACTTAAGTCCGTTTGCGTCTTAACCAATTTTATAGCTATCGTCATGTAAATATATAGTATTTTTGGTCATATGTATAAATCATGATGATATAAATAAAACACGGTGTTTAGAGGTTACTAAAAATAATTACCAATAGGGTAAAATAATTACCAATATGGTAAATATCGCGTCCATTAAGCATTCTCAATTCGCACTTTTCAATTGATGTGTTATTGCTATTTGTCTATGAATTTAAACGGAACTGTAATCTACTACGAGTTTATACACAGCGAGTTACGCTTTCCTTCAAACTGATTTAGATTGAATTAGACGGATCATGGACACTGCTAAATAAATACAAAGACCAAACATCTTAACAAGTTCCAATAATTGCGTAATTCTAAATTAACCAACAAAAGAAAACTGTCGACTGCGTGAACAAACATTGTTCAGGAGCAACAAAGAAACAACAAAATAGCAAAGTTCCCTGAAGATAATGTTGTTTTGAAACAAGCTCGTCTAATAAGAAGATATCTCGTGTCAATATAGGGTATTACCGCTTTGACTAATCCATTATAGCTATTCTTCTTCTTCTTCTTTTCGAATCGATACACGTTCAAATTTTGCCCGACCAGAACTTGGCCACTCTGACAGCACTTTCGGTGGCTCTCAATAAGTCCTCATGTGTGCAGCTATCAGGACAAGCGGGACAGGACAATAGGTGTTCCATTGTTTGCGGGGACACACCACACACGTACGCGTCGTTACCTCTCCCAGAAAAGCCCCACCTGCACAAATTGTCTTTGCTGCGGCCAACACGTGTTCGCAGCCTATTTAAAGCTTTCCATGTTGGCCACGGCAAATCGTGTCCAGGCGGAAGAGTTTCCGAGGGAGGGACAAAGTAAGAAAGAGGGTACCTTTCCCGCCACAATTCACAGCGTGCTGCTGAGGCATCGGGTATATCTGCAGGAGTTACACACTTCATGAAGCTCTTTCTGCTCGATAGCCTTTGAATTACTCCGGAATACAAATACATTGGGTGGCGAGCATCATTTTTAAGTTTGGCTCTTTCAAGGGAGCTAGCTATTTCTCGGCGGACGTCTGGGGGCGCAATTCCTGCCAAGAGATACAGCTTCTGAACCGAGGTTGGCTTAAGGCAGCCCGTAATAATCCAGCAGGTTTCGTTTAGAGCTGTATCCATTTGTTTTGCATGGGCGGAGCGGCTCCATACAGAGCTTGCGTAATCTCCAGCAAAGAAGGACAGTGCTAAACCAGTCGTCCGAAGCACTTGCGGAGTAGCTCCCCATTTAAAGCCGGTAAGTCGCCGGAGGAGGTTGTTACGCGTGTAAACCTTATTTTTAATGCTTTCGCAGTGGCGCTTATATGTCAGCGATCGGTCTAGAATTTTATAGCTATTGGTGATACGAGTACTTAAACAAATATAAAAGACAAAAGAACACATCAATGCATTGTAAAAGGTCGACATGAAGTATTTCGCCATAGTAAAGCATCGCATTGAAGCCGGTGCGAATCATTGGATTTCATTTTAGTAATAGGATATCTTCATCGTTTCCTCATAATTGACGATCGTGGTCATAAGATGTTTTCCAACGAAGGTTTTTCAGGCTTCACTGTCTTATAAAAGTTATATAGATGCGAGAATGGTGCTGCTTAACAGTATCAGTCCAGCGGATCGGTGATCTTTCTGTACTTCTCTTGCCTTCCACGTGGCCGACCAATATCAGTATTTCCAAATTATCTGGATTACGCCAACCACGTGAGCAAACAAATTGAGAACACTATGCATACATATGGTAGAGAGACCTTGAGTTCTTTTAGGACAGACACGTTATTGTAATGAGCTTTCCATGGAATTCTGAACATTTCGCGCCGGCACCACATCTCGAACAGAATGTACATATCTATGCTATTCCGTACGCGAGACTTTAGTGTCCAGCTTTCGGAAGCATAGAGAAAGAGAAGACAAGAGTGCCCACAAGCTTTATTTTTACTGTTTTGTTGATTCCTCTGTTCTTCCATATCTTCTCTAAATGTTTACTTCTGCTTTTGACATCTGCGCTCCACGGATGATTTCTCTTTTGCAATCCCCATCATTCGTGATCAGTGAACCGATATACCAAACTGATCCACTGAATCGAAATCTGCTAATTCGTAGGTGCATGAGAGTATGTTAGTAATAGGTTATACAAATCAAAAAAATATCTTTAAAATGTAAAAAGAAAATGCGGGTTTCAATAATGATTTAATATACTATATAAACTAGTATTTAATTAATGTGAGATGAAAACAGTGTCATGTTTAGTGAGTGAAGGTGTCGTTAGTGTCGTGTATCGAAACGTGGTACCTGGAAACGTAAAACATCGGTTATTAGCGTCTGTCGAGTGTCAGCCATCATAACTTTCTCGCCGCCATCACAGTCATTATGATCCACACACAGTGATTATGATCCATACCAATGGTTCAAAATATCGGTATAAAACTGTGTGCCCGTTACCAGTAAAATTGTGAAGTGAAGTGAATGTGAAGTGAAGTGTTAAAAATTATGCAAAGGAACAATAATAGAGAATTTAAGATAACGCTTTTTCATTTTAATCGATATTTTTTGTAATGTACGTTGGCCAAGAGAAAATACATTTAAGTAAACTTTTTGCAGCTTCAGTTTCCAAAGGAATTCATTACCGGTAGTTATAATCTGTCTACTTTTCAACGTATATTCAACGTACATTCAACGTATTTCACAAAGCGAGTAATCGAAATGCCCTCGCCCATAATGCAACGACCATAATGAGACATACTTAAAACTCATTTAAACTACTTACAAAAAATTACTTACTTCTTCACGTACATGTTAAACATTACACACTCATGTAGCCTAGGGTCGCAGCCATGACCTGGAGATTTAAAGTTTGTTT
The DNA here is from genome assembly GCA_003671415.1 of Megathymus violae. Classification (NCBI taxonomy): domain Eukaryota; kingdom Metazoa; phylum Arthropoda; class Insecta; order Lepidoptera; family Hesperiidae; genus Megathymus; species Megathymus violae. The sequence goes on from PDGT01000042.1 coordinate 219,529, forward strand.
ACCCTCGTTTACGTGCACATTTAAACAAACTATCTTTAGTGTTATCTACATGGATTAAGAATTACTATTTCTTCAATACATGACAACAAATCAATGCATCGCATCGCGTTATCCGCATACCCGGCCGTACTACGGAGCTCATGCCCACGGGCATGACAACTTTCTAATCATAACTTCTTGGAATCACACATCTAAGTCTGAGTGTTGGATTCTTTATTATTATTATCTATAGCAACTAACAATGTGTTAGTGTTCGAATTTTCACATTATCGGGTTAAGACTGACTTAGTGAATTCTCTTTCGGTCTTCGGAAACATTACTGCAAGATAAGACTTAATCTTAGGCAACTCTATTACGTTATCTCTTGTGGTGACTACGAAATTTTTTTTTTTTATCTTATTCACAAAATGAAGGCTATTACGGTAAATATGTTTTTATAGGCATATAGACAATAACATTATATAGACAATGACGACAATTGTTAACACATCATACTGCACTATGTTTATGGAGCTAATTCAATTTAAATATTTGCCAGATCATATTGTATTGATCCGTATCCAGTCTTCAAAGTCAGTTCAAAATTCAGTATGCAAATTTTTTATTCCTGGTTCCACTTGAATAGCACTTTGAACATATCAATGTTTACAGGGTAGCGAAGATGCCTTACTACGACATTTGCTACTGAAATAGTGTGGTGGTGCGCATTGTCTGGTTAGTCATCACCTTTTTTAGTGGCTAACCCTCGACGCTTATTGTGTGACTTACTTATTGATCTAGATCTGGTTTTACACGAGTGGTAGTATCGTAGAGGGACCCACGATGTAAGTATTCCTATCGCTCCTCTGTTGTCACCGACTATCCTTAGTAATGGAAAATGAGCATATTCTAGAGTTTCTACAATATACTCAAAAGCACCGACTGTAAGCCCAGCGGCGTAACTGTTGTGGGTTTTCAAGATAAAATCCAAAGTCCATTTTCATGTAAAAATACCACCTAGACATGGTAAAATCTCATTCTGAAGTTCATTTCATACGAGAAGATTGCATTCTTGCAACTGAAGCTTTATATAATTTATTGAAAAGTTTCGCTATCCAATATCCATTTAAAATGCTTTCTTATAACAATATAATTTTCTCAAATCTTACGTGATATTATGAGAAGAAAATCACCAAGTTTAAACGTCAGACCGAAATGCAAAGATGTTTCATTAGGTAATGGTCGATCTACATCACAGATACGTCAATTTTTACCGTTGAAGTCTTATAGAAAACGTAAATAAAGAAGTTCGTTAAAAAGAACTTCTTAAAATCTTGGATAATTTATCCAAAGTCCATAAGTTAAGCAGCAAAACTGTAATTAGTAGCATCGTAGCCTTATTTGAACTATGCCTTCTCATTGAAAAGATAACGATGTTAATGTTATAATTTATTCACAATTTCGTCAAGAATTTGGTACTCAGCGAAAAGTATTTTATTTTAGAAAATGATTTCAAAATATTTTCTCATAATTTTTCAAGTTTAGATGATAGTTAGTTATAGTCTTCAATCAGAGACATACCACACACGTTCTGTCGGTATAGGAACGATACTGGTTCTTTACTATGAGAACTAGCGTAGTGTGAGTCTGCTTGCTTATGAATATACAGATTTGTGAAGCACATTAATTAATCGATAAGGTAGGTAAGGATTTCTTGCTAAACTAACACACGAAGCACATCAAGGTTTTAGTGTCAATCCGGAATTACTTACGACCTTTGTACATCGATGACACTGTCTAGACACTGTTGTAATATACAAGATCAACGCACTAGTATTTTATTGTTTCTTAAATACCAACTCGCTAACTTTGGTACGACTCCTAGAATTCAAAACCAAAAGCATAATAGAAAAATAATTTGAACGTTAATACCTTAAAAATTAAAAGAGTAATTACGCAGTAAAAGTTGAAGGATGTCGAAGAATGAGATGAAGTAGAGAAAAATTCAAGAACCTTAAAAACGGAAATGTAGCTTTATGTAGAATTTTTAATCCTGTACATTTTGATTATGCAATAGCTTCGCTAAAATTTATTTTTTATTATTTACACTATGTACATATATTCCATATTAGCAACCAACCCCGCTTCGCTTCGGTAAACGATAAACAGTCCTTAAGTTGAATGAACATCAGCTTGGAATCCACAATAATCAATTTAAAATCAACAATTAATTCGTAAAAGATATTAAAAAAACGCTTCTTATATTTTTGCTCGATGCTATAATTATTATGTCACATTTTATTAATTTCGTGATTTCCAATATTTATAATTTATTCCGAGTCTTCTAAGCTTCCCGCACATATTTAGTTTCTCCATGATGACATTTCAATGTCTTTAATAGTTTTAACTGATTCTTTGAGGTTCCACATGAGGTCCTTTAGATCTTTAATTTTGACAGTCCTACATGTTAACTAACCTTTCGTGTAATGCAACTCAACTAAGTGGATTATTATTCCCTCACCATAGATAGATAGCAAATAAAGCAAATCATTGCACAGTAAAATGATAAGAGCGTAGCGACAATGTCTTACTTCAAAGCAGTTCATGCCGCCATAAGCCAATACCAGCCGCTCCTTTCTCAGTATTCTCAGTGTCATATTCTGATTGACTACTTTTGAATTATCACAATTGGCCGCCCTAGCATGATTGGCTGCCCTAGGCCCAGTCCTACTGGACCTTAGAGAAAATTTGCTACTGCTTCGACGCCTGTTATCGTAACATTGCGTTAGCGCTAGCTACTTTTGTTTGGTGGAGGAGATTCGATGCTTATTAGTTGACGTGCCCGTCATTTGTTGGCTCGACGACATTCATCTTCTGACGTTCTTGACAAAACGCAGATTTCGATTATATTTATATGTACAGTTGGGTACATATATCTTTATTTAACTTATGTTACTAAATACAAATATTAATGCAACATAGTGATTTAAAACGTGGTAGTGTAAATTGTGAAAACACATCTGAGGTTTTGCTTAACCATAAAACGGTAAACATAAAAATATCGGTCGAAGAAGATGTGCCGAGAGATAAAACAACCGGAACAGATGAAAGATATAAGGGGATTGCAAGAAAACTAACTCAAGTAGGAAACTTAAATCTCACGTATTGGAAGTTGTTAAGAACGGGCAGATCGTAAAATGAACTTTATGGTGGATGGGCATTGGATGGTGCGATTTATGGTTCATTTATTGCTGGATTAAGTATTTTATTTTACTGCAGTTTAACGAATTTGTTCAAGCCGTTTTTTTTTGTCCTGTCGATAGAATTGAGTTTTTATAGACTAGTAAAACTACGATGGCTAGTTCATATTTCTGAGAGTTTTTATTATATTCCACTTTGAACGACTCGTGGATAACTATTTGTCTCCCAGTACTGTTACTGTAATGGCTGCTATAATATTGAACCGACTTCATTGTGTACGGTAGAAAAATTACGGAGTTCACCTAGATGAAATGTAGGGATGTAAATAACAGTGATGTGCCATACATATGCAGAGAAGTAGATAACGTTGAATATATGCGTTGTTGATTATAATAATATACATTAAAAATACTTGAGTTGTTTCTATAACAAAGGTGATAGTTTACCCAGCTGGTCAAGAACCCTACAAATATGCATGAATACTGTTGGAATTATACTAGGTGATACGAATTCTAGCCACCTCCAACAGGAGAGATCTCTCACCATAGCCTAGTCCGTTGTTCAATTATGTACATCATGAGAAGTAATGTTGCCTATAATTCAACGATGAATGAAGTCCGACACACCATTGACCATTTATCTCGCTCCTTCCCTTTATATCTCCGAAACAAGTGTACCTAATATTAAAAAAATGCAGTATATACTTAAGTTTTAAGCAATAAAAATTGTTGCATTGTATCATAAGAATACATAAGAAACACGTTTTATTTAGCTATCATAATCAACTTTTTAAAGATTTGATTCTAAAATTCAAGGATCTTGCAATGAAACAGAAATCGTTTAATTACAGTGTTAGTTCAAATATTAAGTTTATACTTCGCTGTTTCCTCCGCTTTAACACGAAACATTCCGTGTGAAAAACAATGTAAGTTACACTTATTTCCAAACTCTAAACTCTTCACGTAAAGAGACATGTCAGCTTGGAACTCATAATAGTTTTCCGCTGTGAGGGTGGCGAAGGGCGGAGGGGTTCTTCGTAACTGCACGATAAAATGGCAGCAATTCACTGACAGCCCCGCGAAATACACTGAGAACTCTGGCGGAAAACTTATTTTATGCACCATATCAATACAACGTTCATTATTCCAGTTACGTAGCTCTCTTTATATTAATTTATTAGACTTGGTATCGAGATATTTAAGATGCATATAAATTATATTAGCCCTTATTGATCCTAAAGCTGGTTCGAACACTTCAATCGTCAAATTTATGTCTGTTGCATTAAAGCGTTTCGTCGTGTAGAAAAACTAATCCGAAGTATTGACTCCAACGGGATTAGTGTGAGATGGATTGCATGGAGCGTGTTTTTCGCTCATGTTAACATAAAAACAATATACGAATCATATTCTTGATCTTTAATGAGGTGCCGACATTAGGTTTGCAGACAAAGTAATTGTGAAAACCTCTTTGGAGCTGACCCTTGCGTTTCAACTTTATATTATTTTTCCACATTTCATCACTTTTGTAGATGTCTTTGACGTGAGATTTTTTTTTATTGTGCTACAATGCAGACTAACTACATTTACATTCACTAGTCACGCGAACCTCTATCACATCGCTAACCGGTGCAATAAAAACAGTACATATCAGATAGAGAGGCGTTTACAGGGAACAATGATAACCGTCCTATAATTACCTGTACAATAAAGCCGTCATGAAAACCCCTTCATGTAATATAATCGGCTTATTCCTAATGTTATTATACGAGGTAGGGATTACACCAAAGTCCCATGTAATCGAGCGAAAGTTTCTCAATGGAGGCACTTAAATATTTCAGATTTCCTTTACCGAAATATCATTTGAAGTTGGGATCAGTATATATTCGAAATGGAAGCTTATCGCGATAATTACTGTTCATAGAACATAAAACAAATTGTGGCGTATGGAGCTTCAATATAACAGCATCTGTAATTTAAAATAAGAATGATATAATAAAGCGCCCCTATATTTGGCATTGATTCAAATGCAACTTCAAATTTGCGTTTATTTCAATTTAGCTTATTTATATGGAATGATATGAGATTTTTACGAATAAGTATAACGGTTTACCATTTCAAACAGCCTCACACCAAACACTTATTAATTATTTTCATCGTTTAAATAATATAATTTTCACCCTATTTTATTAGTTTTACGAATTTTTTTCTAGTTTTACGAATTACAAACAAATTGATTTATTCCAGTAGCAGTACAAAGTTTTAGGGTGTAAGGACCTTCACTTGTTATGAATCTAAGCCAAACTCCTCTGCACGTGGTGTATTTTACAGTTAAGTTAACAGTCTATGATTTGACGTATGATCCGTCCTTTTGGAGGTACCGATTGGTTGGCCCTAGTATGTGGTGGTAACGTTTTTTACTTCTTCTATACTAAATTTTATTTCCCATTTCCTGGAAATTGATTTCTTTACCAGGATGAAAAGTATTCTGGATACAGTATACACGTCAATCAGGAATAAACTTAATATGGAAATTTTCTTAACATTCGAGACTTAATACTGTACAAATTTATAAATAAAACTCCCGTTGAAATTGTGTAAAACATTTGCAACGAGCCACAGACCTGAGTGCCCAACTAACGTATGTACTTCATAGGCTCCTGAAATAATTTTTCCATGAAGTACGAGGTCAAATATTGTCAGCCATCGTTCCCGCCCGAGCACCGTATGTCAACACTTGGACTTTGTCAACTGCGAGTTCTCTTATTGTCGATACGTCGCTTTGGCGTCCTGTCTCACTCAATTTGTTACACGACTTCGTTCGATCACTAGATTACAAATAGTTGAAATTACGTATTCTCTTGTTTACATGAAAGTTATGTGGGAAGTTTTCTTCTTACATGGGGATACTGTGGGCTTTGTATCAAAGTTCCGTGCTTACCGTGTACATACATTTCTGCATAAATAGATGTGATAACTATTCAATAAAGAACCATTTACTTAAGTTCTACTTTTTTTAATTACGTGTTTAACAATTTTATAAAATGATTAGTAAAGAGACAGGGTCCTGCTGTTACACTTTTGTTATTAACACTGTTAAGGAAATAAAATTAACACATTAAATTTTAAATTGGATATATTAGCAAAACGCTTAGGTAATACAATTATCTGCAATGATCAAGGAAACACGGGCCCTTTAAACAAACCACCGCGGCCCTGATGGCAGTCGCCATTAAAATATAATAATAAAAAAAAAGTGGTTCACACACACACACCCTCGCACTAGTATTCCCTGTGTTGCGGGTGGCATGGACATACTCAAATATGACATTACAACAAAACGAACAAACATTTATCTGTCACATAAATGTCTGCCCCGGCCGGGAATCGAACCCGAAACCCTCGCTCGGCATCAGGGTCACTACCAACTGGGCTACGGGGTCGTCAAATAATAATACAGTTGTAACACATCATGAAAAATTACTAGCCATTTAAATTCACCAACTATTTGTTTTTGGGTTACTTTGAACCTACTTTTCCAGTTCAAATAGTTGAACGGAAATCAACTAGATACTGACGCAGGCGCCTCTTGCGACGTAATTCAAAACTAAAACTTAAATCTTCGTACAGTTCAACTTGATCACCTGCTCCATCTTCGACTGCACAGGATTTGTACAAGCTATTGTTTATGTTTTGTTTGAATCAAACATAAAATGCAGTTTTCCTGTTGTGTGGCGAACGTAAATAAAAAGTAACTAAACATAACGTTGTTATTCGTTTCTTTAATAGAATTTAATGCGATTTACTTTCGTTATTTATGCTTATTACATTGCAGTTAAGATTTAAGGAACAGTGATATCATTCACTAAGCCAGTTACTTTTTCTTTGGTTATCGATGTTACGTATTTAAATATAAATTCATCGCTATATTCGAATTTCATATTTATTGTGTTCTATACAGACTATTTACGTCTCAAATTGCGCAAAGCATCACACAATTTGTGTACTAGTCCAATGAATATGTATTATGAGTAAAACTCATTCCTCCTTTATATTTCTAACTGTTCACATGCAACGACTATTGTCGTCTATTGTCGTCATTTGAAAGAAAAAATAATCGGTTTAAAGATCACGACTAATTGTGTAATACCTAATGAAATGTTTCCTCGTTTGTTGCTCTTTGGCTGCATTAGTACCAAACATTTGAGTCGGTGGGAAAAAGTATTGAATAACTAATAAGGTAGCAAGATATTGTTTTTAAAGTAGTTTCGGGGTCATGTTGAAAGCCGGTATTACACAACGTCGTTCAACTTCAGTTGACGGGAAGCAATAACGCGCCGGCGCCGCGGCGGGCGGGCGCGCACACATATTACACTTTATGACTTGAATCGCAAGTAGCGAGAATTTCAGCTGACTTTACTTTTGAAGAAACAAAGCCGCTCTCTCTATACCTCTTACCTACGGGAAACTTCTAGAATTAATGTATTCAAGTTTAATATGTTGAAATGCTTAGCGTAGTTCCCAGTTTCATATTCGTATAATGACTTTACGTAATTATTGTATGTACGAGAAAATGTAGGATGTATAGCGGTACGCCAGAGAGCCTTGGTTCGGTCCAAGAAGTGTAAGATTAGAGACATTCATAGATATCGAACGCTCCTTCTTCCCATAAGGAGTTTGCAATACATTTTTGATGTCACTCCAATAGCACCTGTTTTTGTTAATACCCTCTTTTCCTAAATTTGTTCGGGTTCAAACGTCCACGTCCAGTAAGTCTGCAAACTGTTTCGGTGACATTTCCCCGTCTCGCCTTCGATTTCGTGATTTAGACGAATAATCCTGTCTTATCGCGACACACGCCCACTGGTCATAATTTATTTTAAATTTATATTTGCGGCACATTCACCAGCACGGTCGCTGAATTCTCTAAAATCAGGTCATAATGACATCAATTGTCATTCATTAGCACGTAATTAACCTCATTACGTTAAAATCAACAGAGCGTGCTAACTCCATTAACATTATATCCAAAAACGTGTTCATTGTCGTCATCGGATATTTCATAGTTTGTACAAATACATTTATTGATTCAGAGATAAGCAGAGGAGTCGTTTAAACCATATTTATGTATACATCAGTTACGAGTACTCGTACATTGTCTGGGAGTCACCGTCTACTGAAATGAGCGCAAATGATATGATTAACGAACTAATGTTTAGTCAGCGCGGTGGTCTGCATCCGACCGTGCGACAGTTATGGTTATGATGAATGACTCATCTCTGTTAAGTAACAATAACTCGCCCAAGGAAAAGGGATTATTTAAGAACTTAACTCAACTGAATAAGTTTTGAACTCTGCTCCGATGTTACTGAAAATGAAGCAGGGTGTAATGGGAAGAGCCCAAAAATAATGACACGACGGCCGTTTAGACAACGATTTTCGTATAATTATCGTTATTTACAAGTTTAAATTCGATAAACTAAATCAGTTAGGATAGTAATGACTCAAAATGTTAACACTTCACGAAACTATCATTTGTATTAAAACTGTCAATGTTACGTACATTATTAACCAGTCCATTATTTACCAGTACATTATTAACCCGTACATTAAATAAAGCCTTACATATATTTAGTTGAATTTTTGTTTTGATATTTTTATTGAAACCGATTTAAATCGAGAGAGAACTCAAAAATATATTCCAATATGTTTCAAATACTGGCAACATTTTGATACTGAAGTTTTTTTGATGATTTTTTCGATAAAATTACTTTTTTATCTTAAAGTAAATTGTAAAATGGCGCTCTATTAAAAGTAAAAAGTAGCTTAAAAGTGGAATTCATATTAAAAAAAAATTATGTCAATTTTTTCTCAAGTAGTCCACAATAGACCACAATAGACCCCTTTAAATGTGCTTACTGATTGACTTGTAATAAATTGAATCTTTCGGTCCCGAGGAACTTGAGCGAGAGGCAGGCCATACGTTGGATGAACCGACTAATTAGTGGCGGCAGCGGATCATAACTGACCAGCCACAGCTATTCACAAAGAAAAATGAAAGTCCTTCGAGAAGGCTTTTACCCAAAGATGTTCCATACAAAATAATCAAAACCTAACTAATTATGAATAACAATATAAACTCTTATTTTTTATGCGTTAATAGTTTAATTTGATTTAATGTAATTTTTTATGGAAATGAATAAAGGTTTTTTCATTATATTGAATGGTGTGAATTGAGTGTTCTGCTTCAATATTCTTTTAGTGGTAATAGCCGACAAAGCAGACGAGCTACCTGATGGTGAGTGGTCACCGTCGCCCATGGACATCAGCAAGACCAAAGGTATCACTGATGCGTTGTCGGTCAGGAAATGAGAAGGTAAGACAGAAAATATTGGGCTTTCAAGCCCCCAGCCAGAATACGACGAGTCGTTTGGCGGCTGACTCAAGCAGGAGAGTGGTATCTAGCCAGGCAGGCTTCTCAGAAAGATAATAATACCAGTAATAATATTAATGACTTAATAATAATACTGATAATATAATTCTTACGCGAAACCCTATCACCAAGCAGGCTGGTTTATGTCGCTTCTTACGACACCCTGTTCTGCCAGCATGGGATTGGGGTGAATATTCTAGGCCGCCCCAACACGTTGTGAGTTGAATACAAACAATACTCAGTTAGGATATCAGAAATCTATGCGTGTATATGTTGTTTGTTCATTTAGAATTGGCAGGAAGTGGCGGGGGGAGTCGTAGGACGAAGCGTAAGTATAATAGAAACAGTGGATTTAGAAAGCTAAGCAATTTCCCATGCACTTGAAGTGTAAAATCTTTAGATTAATCCGTCTCTCGAATAGACGTGTATTTCATATTCTATCAATTAAAATTACAATTTTTTAATTGGAATTAATGAAAGTTGAAATAAATTGTTTTTCTCCTCATTTTTCACAAACACTCAGTTTTCACATCGCCTTCAGAATTTATGGACGTATATATCAATTGACGAGGACAAAATATTTCCTTGCCTATTTTCCTCTGTTTATCAACAGATTTTTTTTCTTTTGTGTTTTAAAAACTTGTCACGACCTTTATTGTTATCAATATTGGTTTTATCTGTCGTCGTCAAGGATACATACATACTCCACACACATGATCTACCTTCAATATTTCATACAGTCCCGTATTTGATACTCTCACTTTAATTAGTACGTCACCAATAAGCCCAAGCTACGCGCCACACGTACTACACACCTGGTCCTTAGTCTTTAATAACTCCCCTCGTCCAGAAAATTTATTTACCTTGTAAATAAATAATTACGTTATTTGAAAGGGTTTTAATACAAGCAAAATTACGGCTACACGCATAGTTGGTATACATGTGAAAGATGTTGAACGTTGTACCGCGCTTGTCAAATCCGAAGCGATAAAATAAGTTTAAAAATCCGTATCCGATGGGATCTGTTAATTTAATCAAGAATTACACACCATGTGTTTGTATGTTGTATAAAACGATGGTAAACTTTGAGTTTGAGGCAATTACAGCTCATGAAAAGATATAAATAATGTAACATAGAACAAAAGTTGATTGTCTGTAAAGTCGGTTTACGGACGATAATTTTACGTGATAACGTCATAAGAAAATATTGATGAAAAATTGCATACTTTTATGAATTGAATAGAATTATTATCACTGAATTACATATCATTATTTTGTATAATATAAAGAAGGAGTTAATTGAAAATTACAATTTTTCGATAAATTAACATTTATTTGCACTTGTTATTTCAAATTTTTTTTTTTATGGCTTGAAGAGCCGACGTAAAAGCGGACGGACCACCTGATGGTAAGTGGACACCGTCGCCTGTTGACAAGGGCAACACCAGGGGAATCGCCAATGCAACGCCGGCCCTGAAGGAGAGCTCCTTTTACACCTTTTTTGAAGAACCCCATGTCATAGCGCACCGGGAATACCGAGGAAGGAAGCTCATTCCACAATTTGCACGTTCTTGGCAAAAAAGATCTTGAGAATCGGACCGTGGTGCTTCTCCACAAGTCCAGCCGGTGTGGATGAAACTTTCTTCCTCGGCGAATGGTGTGATGGTAGGAGGGTGAAGTAGGCACCAGATCAAACAATTCCTCGGAGCACTCACCATTGTAAAGGCGGTAGAACACACAGAGGCAGCCGATGTCCCTCCTAAGACTTAGGTGTTCTAACCCGTGAGCGATTCGTGGATCGTTGACGATTCGAATCGCGCGTTTTTGCACGGCGTCAAATGGGCTAAGCTGGTATTTTGGCGCCCCTGCCCAGAGGTGGGAACAATACTCCATGTGAGGCCTGACTTGTGCTTTATAAAGCAACAGCAGGTGCCTCGCAATGAAGTACTGCTTCGCCCGGTTCAGGACGCCAAGCTTTTTAGAGGCCAACTTGGCCTTAGTCTCCAAATGACACCGATACTGTACGTGGCTCGATATGTCAACGCCCAGAATCCCAACACTATTAGTAATGGTGAGCGCGGTACCCTGGCATTGAGGCGCCATGAAAAATGGGGTTTTCTTAGCGGTAAACGCGCAAACCTGTGTCTTCGCGGGGTTGAACTCTACTAGGTTGAGTCTACCCCATTCCGAGACCCGCTCCAGAGAGACCTCGACTTCAGACACAAGTTTAATTCTGCTATCCTCCACTTGTGACCGAGAGGATTTTGCAGGGCCTGTGTAGTAAGCATCCCCAGTGCTGTCATCCGCATAACAATGAATGCCACTAGCGTGCTGTAGCATATCATTGATGTGCAGAATGAACAGTGTAGGGGATATCACAGACCCCTGGGAAACGCCAGCATTTATAGATTTCATATCTGAGCAACAACCGTCGACTACGACCTTAATATATCGCTCAGATAGAAAGCTGGCTACCCAAATGCATAGCCTCTCGGGAAGACCGTAGGATGGTAGCTTCGCAAGAAGAGCCCTGTGCCAGACCCGATCAAAGGCCTTAGCGATATCTAGGCTGACTGCCAGTGCTTCCCCGTTGCTCTCTAGGGCCTGAGCTCACCGGTGCGTGAGATACACTAGAAGGTCACCAGCCGAGCGGCCATGGCGAAAGCCATTTTGTAGGTCACTAATCAGCTGGTGATCCTCCAGGTATCTCAGGAGCTGCGTATTAATTATACGCTCCATCACCTTAGCAAGCAGGAAAGTTATCGCTATAGGCCTGTAATTAGTCGGGTCGGTGTGGTCGCCCTTTTTGGGGATGGGATGAACAAGGGCAATCTTCCACGAAGGCGGTATAATTCCTGTGGCATAGGATAGCGAGAATAGGCGCGTTAAGACGGGAGTCAACTCGGGAGCACACATCTTTAACACCACTGCGGGTATACCATCCGGCCCACTCGACTTCTTGATATCAAGGGACTGAAGAGCTCGTCTGAACGATTTTTGAGTGAAGAGTACTTCATTCATCGAGCTCTCACACCGCGGGATGTTAGGTGGTGTGGTCCCCCCGTCATCAAGAGTCGAGTGAGCGGCAAAAAGGGCGCTAAGAAATTCGGCTTTCCCCTTTGCCGTATGGACAACGGATTTATCCGGTTTGCGCAGTGGTGGAAGAGATGACCGACAAAAGTTGCCCTCAACAGCCTTGGCCAGCGACCAGAATGCACGACTCCCGGAGGGATAGCCGACTAGCCGCTCGCCAATTCTGCCGATGAACTCGGCCTTCGCCTTGGCCATCCGCCTCTTAGCTGACCGGGAGGCAGCATTGAGCTTTGTCTTAAGCTCTGGGGCTGATGGATCCTTACATGTGTACGCTGATTTCCAGGCCTGGAAAGCAACATGTTTATTGTTCGTTGCTGCAGCACACGCACCGCTGTACCAGGGCTGGTTTGTCCCACCGATGGATATGACAGAATTAGGGATAAACATTCCATACCCTGGCGCATCACATCGGCTACTAAATCAGCGCACACGTTTGGATCCCCCGAAGAAAAACACAACTGCCTCCAGGGGTACGAACTCAAGAATTCTCTGAGTCCGTCCCAGTCTGCTGACCTATAGTGCCAAACTTGACACTTACTTGGTGGCCTAGGGTCCTCCTGGCGCGCCAAGGGTACAACTGTCTTTACCAAGCAGTGGTCGGATGATCCGAGAGGAGCCCCGACCACTACTAGGTAGTTACTTGGATGACAGGTCAGCAGAAGGTCTAACAAAGGAGCGGTATGGGTCTCCACGTCAGGGATTCTGGTGAAGCCAGCAACAACCTGAGTGAGACCGTATGCCAAGGAGACGTCGTAAGCAGTTCTGCCGACAAAGTCGGTGATCTTGAACCCCAACCAGTCCATATGGTGGGCGTTAAAGTCACCCAAAATCACCAACTTCGCTGAGGGAAACTGCTCAAGCACCTTGTCGGCCGATCTTTGGACATGCTCAAATAGACGTGTTGTCTCCGCGTCTCCGCTATAGGACCTATACAGAAATGCGTAAACACGGGTGTGACCTCCAATGTCTACGCGCGTCCACAACACCGATAGGTTCTGATCTTCAAGGCAGGTCATACGGCGACAACAGATATCATCCCTTACGAACATACATACCCCGGCACGCCGTACAAATGCGTGCTCTAGCCTATAGCCAGGGTAGTTTAAATAGGACGTATCGTTCGGTGGTGATATCTGTGTCTCCGTTAAAAAGAGCAGGGCCGGCTTTGCTGTCTCAAGATGGTGGTGGACAGCATTTAGGTTGGTATGAACTCCCCTGATGTTGCACATGTCAACATTTAATGTGGTAGGAGGGTCAGGGGTTGCCGCTGGTTTGAACCTATTCTTTTTATTTGACTTGCCCATAGTGTAGATAAAAATGGAAAGGTAGGACATGCAGTGATCTATTGGCGACCCTAGGTCAAAGCTTGGCTTCGTGGTAACCGTGCAAACAAGGGAGGAATAGGAGTTGCTGGCGCGGCAGACGGAAGGGCCCCTGATCCCCCCCGCGCGTGAATTCCAGGTACCACTCCGGTCTCATACTCCGGCACGGAGTCCACGCAACGGGATTATGCGCCGGCTGGTGGGACAGCCTCCCAGACCAGAGTTTAATTGTGTTGTTTGGGTTCGGGTCCCTGTACTGTCCGGCGGGCGGCCTGCAGCAGGTTAGCCGTTTCATCAGGTCTCTCTGGCCGCCGCGTCAACACATCACGTCTCCTTGAGCAACGGAGCCTAAGAATCCATCGGACCCGGAGATACACCAAGAAATCACCGCATAAGGATGAGGATGGATGGGAGAGGGGGGAAACTGTTTTTTTTTACTTAAATTTTACAGATTAATTACAAGTAACAATATCCTATTAACAATTTATTTACAACTTATATACATGTGTGATATTTAAGACGCATCGGCCGATGGAGTGGAAGAGACACGAGAGATGGAGTGGATGCGTCACAAGCTGAACGCTTAGACCGATTGTGTCTCTCTGTCACTTGTTCTGTGCTCTCGTTTGTACACTCAGCTCAAGCGGAACGTGATAATGAGTTATGCTTTTTCGTTAGTGCAGCCGGCGTTCATCGATTTATAAGACGTTATCACGTCAAAAACCTACTTTATATCTGTAAATCATAATTGGAGGTATAGAAAATCAACAAGGAACCTAACATTCGTTGTTGGAAGCTGGCTGAATATCAGATCAGATGTTAGTGTCTATGTAGATAAACCGTGATTATTTTTCCATATACAAACAAAGCAACTATAAAAGTTTGTATTATAAAGATATTTTATCTCTGTTACGATACCACAAAGATTATTTAATTACATTACATTGTTCAGATATTCCGTCTGTAATAACTTAATTGCGCCTAATACCCTACGCACACTTATTCAGCTCTATTCAGCTTATGTCCATATAAAACAAAGATTTTGTATGGAGACACGTACGCATTCCTTGAGATTTCCGCGTCCATTCTGCTTTCGCGACAAACGAATATAAAATGATGACAAGTGTGTTTTATCATGCGAGTACTGTAGACAGAGTTCAGCGCTGTTTTGTTGCGTTCGACGCTGAATGCGGCGGAACAGCGCTGAACTCGGATGGTCCCCGACTCCTTGTCGACAAGTTGCGACCTGCATAGTTCCTGCGTAGATTTGATTTATATTATTACTTATATTATTATTATTACTATTATTTATATTATTATTATTTATTTATATTATGTTGGTATTTCCATCCGAAAATGCTCTTTGAATTTAATATTATTTTCTTTTAATTAGGGTACCAATGTCACGTATTCTCCATACAAATTTCTATTTCTCCAAAGCGGGTCAATCCACTGTCGTTTGCGCTTTAAATTTTTTACGTGTATTTTTTTCTATTTCTTCTGCAAGAAGCGAAACTATAAAAATATTGCACATAGAACTGTCCATGTTGAGGGCACAACACTAAACGACCGATAGTAACCGTCTTCGCAGCATATTCAGCGCCGTACGCAGTAGATAGAAGCGTTTCAGCGGAGCTAACATGCTATGACGGCTTTTCTCATTCTTACGACTCTGTACGCAGCTGATAGAAGAATAACTGAATAAGTGTGACCAAAATCGTTCAGCGAAACGCGAATAGAGCTGAATAAGTGTGCGTAGGCCCTAAGTCGTTAGGAACTCATGCTGTTCGTTTGCGTTCATGTTTTGACTGTCATCTTTTTGGTATATCATTGAATAAGAATATTTTCCAAAGTCATAAGTTACATACATTGTACTTTAAACTTGTATTTGTAACAATATGACAATCGCATATCTTATTTCGACGCAGATGAAGCAACGCCGAACGCCGAACGCCGGCCGCCGCCACTGGCGACTCGGATGGAGTGCGTTAATATTTCAAGTGGAGGTCATACTGAAATGGGCCACTCTATAAATTAGTCCAAATTCGGATTATGAAGCTTGGATTTTACCCGAGACTGAGAATTATTGCCGGAAGATCTGAACATCGAATTCATAATTAAGGCTGGAACTTTTGTAGATTAGAGAGATTTGTCTCTGGGACTAAGGGACCAATAACTCTTTGGAAATTACCATAGAAATTGGTTATATTCAAGATTTAACAATATGATTAAGTAATTTTTCGGCTAAATAAAATAATGTCCAATGTAATATCTGCACAGATTTTATATCTATCAGTATGATGTTTGTCGTGCTAACATTATAAATGAATTCAGTGATCATGAAAGTAGTGGCAGGCAATTTCAACATTTTGTACGAAGGATAAAGTATGCAGTAATAATAATAATAATTCGTATTATACGAGAATATCAACAACCTAAAAACTGTAAAAGCCGAATCCCACTCGTCCATGACGGGGTTTCGTACTGAAAAGATATCAAGGAATATTTTACGTTAACGTAGAAAGTTAAGCTAAGTTAAAATTAAATGGACAAGTAGAATATCGAATGTCAAAATTTTACAAATAGTGAATAAAGATTTAGAAACTGTGAAAACCGTTAACAAAAGAAAAAGCAGCCCATTTTGGACAACTATACACGAACAATAAATATAACTTATTAAAATTAATAATTGAAGGAAAAATTAAAGGAAGTAGAGGTCCAGGAAGAAGAAGGGACTGGCTGGGGGTTAAAAGCACAGATAAGCTAGTTCATATGACTGCTGATAAAGAGACGTATCGACAAATGGTCACCGACCTCCGTGATGGAGATGGCACGTGAAGAAGAAGAAAAAATAAGTTAAGGATACTCAGTAAGTTAGGATTCCTGTTTCTTATTTCAAAATTAAGCTTAGTAGTTTCGAAGTTAAGGAAAGATTTGTAGACGTCTGTTTTCTTACTTGAAAACATTTTAAACTACGTATTTAAAGTCATCAATAATACGTATTGTCTCTCGTAATTACCTTTTTTATGATGGTACGTTTCATAATGTATCTGACGAAAGTATTTTTAATTGCCTTACTTACCTTTGACGGTGAAGTAATTTTCATATATATGCATCTCACGGCAGTGTGATAATTTTTTTTCAATGAAATAAGTTTCAATTCGTGAAGCAAAGTGTATTTAAATTAATATACATATTCAAGTTCATAAGAGTAAACAGGTGTTGATGAATTTAAACATAAAGACAATAACATATCACACCACCCCACTTATCCGAGGAGATCTCTCCGATAGATACATTATTCTTTCAAGGCGTCTCCGATGTCAAACGAGAAACGAGAAAGAAACGAGGGCTCTCTTATTAATGACTCACCGTCACTGCAACTGAAGGTTAAAATACTTAACGGTTGTCTAGAAGCAACGTGCTAATTGCTATTTCTACCAGGGAGGAATATTTGATAAAATTACACGACCCTTATAGGCCTTATGTCTTTGGTGAATATCACAGAAAATAAACAAACATTGATTCGTCGATGGTTAGCTTCTGAAGCCCTAAAAGGTTAGCTCAGACCTTTTTTCCTCCGGAGGGCAATTTTAGCGCGTTTTATGATTTTCATCTGGTTATTTCTGTAATACAATATAAAATATTTAATTAAATTTCATTTTTGGTACTCCTCTGGGCAACTTTTTACAAACAATTATCCTGCAGACGTTTTAAATTTTTTACTTCTTTTTAATCATAACCAGAATTTCCGGGAGAGCTAGAGAGATACTGTGGACATTTGTATACCTCCCCGCGTGCTCCTGTTCCCAAACACCGACAAGCGCCCTGAATTGACTCGACAGTACATCGAAGATATCCTGGACATTAGTAAAAAATAAAAAAATAAAAAACGCTTTTGTAGTGTTTTCAATGATTATTTATATATTTTATTGTAAAAACACGAACAAACGAAGACCTCACTACGAAAATGTATTATTGTAGGAAGATATCTTTAAAAAATTATCGGTATGTCGAAAAAGTGATAAATATCGATATCTTTCTATAAATATCGATGAGGCTAGGCGTATAACAATACAAAACAACGTTTGAACAATAAATTGAAATCAAACATCTTAAGTACACGAAATATTGGCCGTATTGGCGCGGCGTAGAATTTCCTGCCCGCCCTCCCCGATCCACTGACAGAACAGGGTGTCGCAAGAGGCGACAGAAGCCAGCCTGCTTGGCGGTAGGGCTCTGCGTAAGGATTATATTTTCGGCACATTTTTTAAAACAATATATGACAAAATATTAACAGTAGTCTATCTTATACCATTGCAGTTACGGCTAAATGTTTGACGGAGGTAGGCGATGGCCTTATCAAAGAGAAATGGTAAAATGCAGGGAGGAAGATATTATAGGGGTAATAGAAACGAAAAATTAATGGCGGTTTTAGTATATGGAATGAGGAGACTGAGCAATAATTATTTTCAAGTTTCTATTATAATAAATTGTAAGGAGATTTATTAGAGAATAATTCTAATTTATTAGAGATAATTGTTTTTTGATGCATATCCTTTATTGTATCGGTAATAATTCTACACTAAATGTTTAGTCGACTAGATCTCAATTTTGTTAAAATTTTATATAATATTAGAACTATTTGTCTATTTTGCTAAGGTTTTATTTTTCATTATGGCTACCCAGAACCTATACTTATATATTGATAAAAGTTACCAAGAATCTTCAAAATATTTTAAAAAAAGTGAGGGGATAACATTGGCATACAACACTTTACAATTTTCTTTTATAATTTCCATTAATAAGAGTCAGGTCATTTTAGAATTCTATTCTTCACATTCTCGGACATAAATTTACTTGATATTTGTTATGTCTTTTTATAGAAATAATCAAAGCAAAAATGCGCTCGATAAGTAACCCTCATAGATGGTACTGCATGCGTATGTATTTATGCACAGCAGATATATTAAAAAAAGTTGCTGGGTAATCAAATTATGCCACGGCCAGATCCAAGTTGATTCATAATTTATTTGTTTGCAGTTGTTTGTCTCCAACAACATTCCAAGTTTATCCAATCGGCACTGAACCTCCGTTCTAAAATTACGATGTTATTTATGAAATTTGTCTACGAGGTCATTGCGGCCCCGTGCGATAACCGTCAACAAAGCTAGCTTTTCAACGGCCGGCCAAAGCGACAGAGCATTATAATATATTTTTGCGTTCCTTCATTGTTCGTGCTTCAAGGCTGCCTTTGTCTGTGTCAGAGACTCGTTAATCATACTGACGCAGCAGTGGACGGTGATAAGGACGCAGTGACGTTTGCATGAATTGTTCCAGTTCAAAATGATTTTGGAATTGTATAGCAACATTTATTTTAAAAATAGTAAAGTAAATATTCCATATAAAATATTCCAAGTTACAAACTGGCATCTCAAAATAAATATTTCTGCTAGGAGTACACATAATTTATATATAAATAGATATAACTTCAAGAATACGAGTGCACCCTACAAATTATAGAATTACCATTTTGAATAGACTGAAATGTATAGTATAATTAATGGTCATTTTTAGTTTTAGTCGTGGCACTAAAATTGTTGAAGCAAATAGCAGTGTTTTCTTGAAGTTTTAAAGGAATATCCTTTATCGAAAACAATTCGTGAGTGATGTAACTATCTCATAAACAACATAAAACGTAGTATAAGATCTCACAATATATATAAAAAAGAAATCTTATGAAGTGTGTCACTAGTATGTTTTATTAGGTTTGAGGGTAGTCCAAAATACAAGAGGAATATGGTTGGCAAACGCAATTGAGTTCAAATAAAATCATTTGCAAATTTAAACGACAATGGACACGATGCGATGGAATCGATGTGAGCGATTTATCGAGAAACTTATGTTGTGTACATAATTGCTGCTGTTCTTTGCAGCTCCCGAAAGCGGATACACGTGTCCAAGAGTTTTGTTTATTATTTGAGTAACCCAAGGTAGGTTTCTTTACCTCTGACTTAGGAAACATTAATCTTACGTTGGGAAATAGGTGCTATCCGTAATTAAAACAATTGTTACTCGTTCGTATCACAGGCTATAATTTTATTTTTAATTTTAGCTACGAGTTTTTTTCATTCTATAAAATGCTCATATTTATTGTAGTAGATACAAAATGTGTTTGAAGCATTATTTACTTTTCTCGTAATTATTATTTTATCTCTTACTAACGGCCCATGTCGACGTCGTTCGGGTTCGACTACCCTTTATTATAGTATATCTCCACTCCATACTCGTATGTGCCTACGTCTGTCCGGAATAACGTACTTTTCAAATAATAAAACATTTTTTCATATAGGTGCCGTAGTTCATTATTTAGACAGAGTCACAAAATCTCTCTATTTATAATATTCATATGAATTCCACATGAAAAGATCTATTTCCCGAGATCCAAAGAATCCTAAATATTGACGTATTATATATTTTTAATGTAAATAACCGAAAAACAAGCAGACGAGCCACCTGATGGTTGTTGGTCACCGTCACCCATGAACATCAGCAAGACCAAAGGTATCACTGATGCGATGTCGACTGGGAAATAACAAGAAACCAATAAATAGAGAATAAGGAAAGTACTGGCTTTCAAGCCCCCGCCGGAACACGACGAGCCGTTTGGCGGCCAACTCAAGCGGGAGGATGATAGCTAACCAGGCAGGCTTCACGGAAAGATACCAATAATAATATTAATGACTTAATAATAATACTGATAATATAATTATGTCGCCTCTTACGACACCCAGCTCTGTCAACATGGGATCGGGAGGAATATTCTAGGCCGTCCCAATACGGCCAATATAAGCTATAAACATGGCAACCATAACAAACGGAGACGCAGTGAAAAATTCGAAACAAAAATATATATCTTGGTCTCCAAACCGACAGTAAAACCTACTTACATTCAAATTTTGAAAAAACTATCTAAGTATAGATTCATGCTCGATACATTTCTGTAATTGATGTAGTTATATAAATTGCTGTTGGTTGATATTTGGTAAAACCTGCACAGTTCTCGTGGCACATTGCAATCACAAAACTTGAGGTGGCAGTCATGCACCTGCTTTTTTCCTAATCAATACAAAAAATATGCTTATACATTTTATTGTTACGTACGCAAAAGACAATTCCTATGTGTGCCGTCCGGAGCTCTCTTTGTTTTTAACTTCCTCCGTCAATCACACCGATGTGACAATGAACAGCGATAAGCACCAAGACAGAGGCCCACGGTATTCGGTACGATATAAAATTATATGGAGGAAAAATAGTTTTTGTTACCTACGCGAAGTCGTCAATCATATCTTCGATAAGGAGAAGAAATGGCAGCTGTTCCTTTTTCTGGTGATTTTTGCATTGCAGGACATTGTTGTTTTAATATTTCATGTATACTACTATATAAATGTGTAAGTTCTGTCCATTTATTTAATTGTATTGTCATATATTGTGACGTATTGTCATAGTTTGTGATTAAAGCAAAAATATTGTGTAAATAAATAATCGACGTCCATCGCGAACCACTTGGCCGATGTGCGCCGGCGCCGGTGATACGGGCGGGACCAGCTAGTTGGTTATACTTTCATTACTTGGATAGCTAAGTAGCGACTAAAGTAGTTTAAAGCATAAAATGACGTGCATAAGTATATTTACAAAATACCTAAACGATTTTGATTTTTAATTCAATTACACTTTAAAATTTGTTGTTATATTCAAGGGTGCTGAGAGATTCACGATATGAATTTTTTTATAAAATAAAAAATACAAGTTCAATAATTGTATTTATGATTATAAATACAGTAAGGTAAATCAGCTCCACTGATACTTTTGAAGGCTGGTCGTTCACGAAACGTTTCACATTTTAATCACTTTAATTTACAGTCGCTTAATCTGTACGTTTGTCTATGAATTACAAGCACTAATAATTTGTTTTTATTTTAAAGTAATCTTAAATTATTAAATAAACTTAATGACATAAAAAATAAATGTCACTTATCCACTATTTGAATTAACATCTCGTTTCCCAATCATTGATATCATTACGATACCACGCTGCTACGCCTATATTTATACATAGTAGCAACAAAAAAAGGGGTCCCTAATCGTCGCATCTCTCACCCCACCCGGCCCGTCAGATATACCTGCCGCGATCACAGCTGCGTCTCAATTACTATTTCATTAGACACTCGAGTGTTGTTACGCTCTACCGGCCGCAGAAATAGCGATGGAGTTGTAATCTCACAATGATGAAAGTCGTAGATGTCTGATTATATTTCCACAATACATAATCATGTCTTCACATTCAGATGGTTTTTAAGTAATTAGAAACAATTATGATGCAACGGAATTGTTTAAATTAAATTAGTATCAATATACTTTCCAGTAATCCGCGATAATACATACCACACTTCTACGCATATGGTACTTTTATTTATTTCGCACGGGTGTACTTTATCAATATTTTCCGCAGCGTATGCGATGAAATAAATTTTTAAGAAATTTTTTTACACCTTGGTTCACGTTACTGAAGATTTAGCAAGGATCCCTTATTTTTTCTAGTAATAAATATAGCCTATGTTACTCAAAGATAATTTAACATTCTAAAGGTGAAAGCATTTTTAAAATAGGTTCAATAGTTTTTGAGTTCATTCGTTACAAACATACAAAAATACAAAGCTTTCCTCTTTACAATATTAGTATACATAAATGCATGTTTCTTTTGTGAAAGGGAGGGAGCTACACACATTAAAAAAATACATCATGCACTGTGCTCGCGAATGTTGCAAAGTAGATTAATACTGACCATAGAGTTAATATACGTAATAGAGGAACACTCATCTCAAAATCGGGTCACCAAAACATAAATGTGCATGTTGTGAAAAATACACTGATGTGCGTGACTTTTAGTGATGCATTATCGACATATCAGCTATTCCATCACAGGTTTTTTTGCTATATTTAATTTGTTCTCTTAATTAATTATTACATGTTAAATTAATAACACCATGCTGATCCTAGTAACTTCTCTTCACTTCGCTTCTTCTAAACTTAACCTTATTTGAGAGGATAAACAAAACATGATTAGACAGTACTAAAGAAAACAATAATAATAATGCTTATTGGTTTTAATTAATTCTTTAATTAATTCTAAATTGATATAAATTATTGCCCTAAGAAAGGAAATAACCAACAAATATTTGAAGGTTTAGATTCATCATTAACATGTCAGTGATTTCATAGAACAAAATAGTTGCCTTTAAAATGTTTTTTTTTTTAACAACCGACAAACGAGCAGACGAGCCATCTGATGGTAAGTGGTCACCGTCGGCCATGGACATCAGCAAGCCAAAGGTATCACTGATGCGTTGTCGGCCAGAAAATGAGAAGAAGGTAAGAAAGAATGTACGAAAGAATGTACTGGCTCTCAAGCCCCCAGCCGGAACACAACGAGTCATTTGGCGGCTGACTCAAGCAGGAGGGTGATAGCTAGCCAGGCAGGCTTCACGGAAAGATAATAACGCCAGGAATAATATTAATGAATAATAATAATACTGATAATATAATCCATACGTGAAGCCCTACCACCAAGCAGGCTGGCTTCTGTCGCCTCTTACGATACCCTGTTCTGCCAGCATGGGATTGGGGGGAGTATTCTAAGCTGCCCAAATACGTACGTAGGTCTACTGTAAACTTTGTGAATAACCCTACCTATCTGGTTTAACATTCGAATCCATTTTTCTTTTTGAATTGCATTTACAGGAAACCTTGAAGAAGTAAAAGTCATATCATAATATTAACAAATATAAAATTCGCCAAATTTTATCAATTTTAGGAGCTAATACTATTCAAAAGCCAAAGATGCACCTTTATATCAGTCTATCTACTTTCTGTCCAATGTGTTTATAAGCTGTAACCGAAACTAAAAAGGTAAAATATGAACAAATCTAGGTAAAACAAAAAATATTGATTTATACCTATTTAAAAATTATCCACTTATCGATAAATTTTGTGCAAGTCCTACACGAAACGGTATCATTTTCACGTACACAATATCTTTTTACCTCACACATAATTATGAAAAATAAGTTATTATTCATAAAATTAAGTATTATATTTACTGCATGTTATTAATCTTAATTTATATGTCGGATCAGGAGCCAAAAGCGGTATGTCAGGGTTTGGAGCTCCCATGTTGCAGGGATTAAGCAGCCACAGATTAACAATCAAAAGTTTTATTTACACTCTAAGAGATTTAGTACATAGGAATTATTCACACAATATACAAACTAAGAGATTTAATACAAAAGGAATTAAAACTTAATCAGTTCCCCAAGATACCAAGGATTATTTTAATGAAGATAATTTCCCCAAGATATTTTTAGTATGGCGACGAACAGAACCGTAGTTCCTTCACGTTCGTATAGTGGTATAATAACCACCCGAGTAGCTTATTGACTAAGCTACGGCATAGGGTATCGCGTTAGCAATTCCGCATATGCAATATACAGCCCTAGACTGTACCGACGAACAGAACCGTAGTTCCTTCACGTTCGTATAGTGGTATAATAACCACCCGAGTAAACCAACAGTTCTGTTGGGAGCGGAGCTCTTAGTGGAGTCTAATCCGAAGATAGACTGCCTGCTCAGGCCAGTGCGAGCTTTTTTATACGGTAGGCCAGCCCCCACTCTCTCCGAACAGCTCTGTTCACTGACGCATTGCGGACGGAAATACGTCACGTGTTTACTCGATACAATTTACAAAAACTGATCTAAATCTAATAAGTTTTAATACAATAAAATCATCTAATTATTAAAAACGAATTATTGTAAAGTTACTATTTTAACAATAGATTTAATTACAAAATATAACCTCAACATGACCACAATTATTGCTTTGTACAGAGCCAATTTAAATTTCGAACCCGGTTGTCAAATTCATAGTCTGAACTACGCTTTGTACAGTGCCAATTTTAAATATCGAATCCGGTTCCGAACTCATAGTCTGAACCAGCTTCTACATATATAATTTTAAGATCAACTTTTATGGAAATAAGCATCGTGAACTTACTTTTACTTACCTGTGTGCTGCCTCTTTGTTTAGGCTATTGTTGTAAGTTACCCTACAATTTAATACTGAACACGACACCTTTATATTTACTATTTTTAGTCTAATAATATATAGAAAGATTGAAGTGAAACTAATAAAATAACAAATAGCAATTTTTTGACAGGAGAGTAATGGAGAGTAAATAGTTTGAAAACAGTCCTACGGTAAATTTTCTTGCATCTTTCTCGCAAGTAGAATTTTCCGTAAAGCTCGAAATCTCACTCGCACACTGTGTCCTCTATTACTAGTATATTAACTTTATGATACGGACTTAATAACAATGGATTTCCACAAAGTTCTGATATGAGTGCTTTCAACTCAAAATTCTCTTTCCCTTCGATGTAATCTATGTATTACTGAAAACACATTAATTTTACAAAAAATGCAGTCATTTATATAAACAAGGGCGCACTTTTATTCTGTGCATAAATTAACCTTAATATGACGTCATGCCGAAATTCGAAATTCGAATTCCAATGCGAAATTCAATTGCAATTCATCTTTTTAGTTAGGACTTTAGTAGCTGAGTCAACTGACAGTAAATAATGTAATCGACAGCCAACACCTGATCCTGCAAAGACGGTATAAGTACTCCAGAGCTTACGAAGATTTATTGCTGCCAGAGGTCGCTCAGTGATCCAAAATTGACCGTAATTCATTAAATTGCTACAAAAATGTATATTGCGGCAAGGTGTATTCCAGTCGGATGTTCTTATAGGCTAACTAGGCTTCGGTCTAGGGGCTCAAGACCAAAACGGCCTACATTCAAGTTAGCAAAATGAAAACTGCACTACTCTAAAAACAGTCAACACTAAAAAACTGAACCGAAAATAAGGAGAAATTCTATGCATATGATTAATAAACAAACACAAAAATTTATTGTATAAGGTCAACGCGTTTGACTTAAGAAAAAAGGAGGACGATGACTGAAAGGGCCTCAAAATTGGAATAGCCTAGGGCCTCTTTTCATTTAAATCTGGCACTCGTTACAGTTATATATTATACTTGGTTTTACCCGTGGCTTCATCCGCGTCGGTTTTAGGATCAGATCCAGAAGGAAATGCAACGTGTGAATAACGAGAAAAGCAATAACATAGCTATATTTAAGGGAAGGCATGGAATTTCTTTTTTAATCTTTTATAATACTGGCATCATAATAACTTATCAAAAAAAAACCTACTATTACTACATATTAAAAACTGCATTAACATATACAGCGCCATCTATTGGGTTTATGAAGTATACTATAACAATAAAATGAAATGAAATGGAATGGAATGGAATGGAATGGAATGGAATGGAATGGAATGGAATGGAATGGAATGGAATGGAATGGAATGGAATGGAATGAAATGAAATGAAATAATATTTTATTCGAAGTTGGTTTTTACAAACACTTTTTGAACGTCAAACTACGCCATCGCTTCAACAAATCTCTACTGTGAGTGGTCTCGGAAGAAGAAGCGGCTAGAAACTCCCGAGGAGTTTTTTTTCCCTACTCAAAGTTACAGAACTCACTTAAACTGGCTTAATATTAAACTCATGTCCAAGTAGTCTTATCCTGAAAGTAATCATCAAGTTTGTAAAAATCTTTCCGCATAACAACGCCTTTGACGTGAGCTTTAAATTTACAATATGGCATTTCTGTCAATTTTAATGGAATTTTATTATAAATATTTACACATCTACCCATGAAAGAGCCACCAATTTTGCTTAGTCTGAAATTTGGAACAATCAGTTTAGCCTTACTCTTAGTATTAATACTGTCAACATTACTCTTCCTAAGAAAACTATCAGAGTATTTTTTAACGTACATAATATTATCTAAAATATACTGTGATGCTACAGTTAATATATCAAATTCTTTAAAGAGATCTCTATGGGAATTCCTAGGCCTGAGGTTGTAAATGGCGCGTACTGCTCTTTTCTGTAATATAAAAATCGACTTAATATCTGCAGCTGAGCCCCACAACACCAGACCATAAGACATCACACTGTGAAAGTAGCTAAAATAAAGTAATCTTGCTGTTTCTACGTCCGTTAAGAGCCTCACTTTCTTAACAGCGTAGGCAGCAGAGCTAAGTTTCTCTGACAAGATTTCAATATGAGGACTCCAATGTAGTCGTGAGCCTCTAGTGATTCCAAGAAATGTGGTAGAACTCACTAGTTCAAGCACTTCCTTATTTAAAACAATATGAGAGGGCACTTGTCTAACATTTGGTAAAGTGAATTTAATACATTTTGTTTTCTTAGCGTTTAACACCAGGTTATTACATGTAAACAAGTGTAACACTTGCGAAACAGTATTATTTACATCGTCAAAACATTGTTTTCTTCTATCTCCTTTAAAAAGTAAGGAGGTGTCATCAGCAAACAATACAGATTTACACAAGTCGCTAATAAAATAAGGACGATCATTGATATATATTAAAAATAGTAGTGGTCCTAATATTGATCCTTGGGGGACCCCCATGGTAATGTTTGCCCCTGGGGATTCTTTTCCATTGATAACTACTTTCTGAATACGCTTAGAAAGATAAGATTTTATAAGGCTAACTGATTGTGTGGAGACACCATAATGCCTAAGTTTATTCATTAATATATTATGGTCGACACAATCGAACGCTTTTGAGAGGTCACAGAATATACCAATAGCACCCTGCTTGCACTCTCAAGCATCAAAAATATGTTTAAGGAGTGCTATGCCTGCATCAGTGGTATTTTTTCCTTTAGAAAAACCAAACTGATTAATGTGAAATAATTTGTTTATTAAAAAATGTGATAGTAGCTGATTGTAAATTATTTTTTCAAAGATTTTACTAACGGCTGGTAAGATGGAAATTGGTCTAAAATTAGTGAGGTCGCTTTTATCACCAGCTTTAAATAGAGGAATTATTTTAGCATGTTTCATTAGATTGGGGAAGCTACAATCTTCAATATATTTATTAAAAATAATACTTAAATGAGGCGCAATGGAATAAATTATTGGTTTTATTATAACTGTGGAAAGACCCCAGAGATCACTTGTTTTCTTAATATTGATAGATTTGAAAGTTTGTCAATGTATTATGGAACAGAAGCTAGACATATCTATAAATTGCCAAATGAAGACTACAAATGCGTAATGCATTTCTAACTAAGAGAGTAACTAATAAAGTTCTATTCCGTTAATAAATCCCCCTAATAATAGTTTTTATTATTATATCGTTTATGCACAGAAAGCGATCAGTCAAAATTTTATTGTATGTATAGATAACTTTGAATATTGGAATATGATTATTAGAAATATTGACTAAATTAATATTAAAATTAATATTCGAAGGATTGAGATTAACAGGATAAAAAGAATTCTTAAAAATAATTTCTAATGACTGTCATAATTTCATAAACAAAAATGGAGAAAAAAGGAAAATTAAACGTTTCAGGAGGAAAAATTGAGGCTAGAAATATTTTTCAATGCTAATTAAAATACAATGTGCTAACCTAAAACAAATAGTCCATAAAGTGGTTCCCCTGGCCACCGATCCATTTGTTTCTGTCATGGGAGCTATCAATTATGAAATAATCAAGGTAAAAGCCGTATCATTATTGCCGCCACTTCCCGCACCGTTCAAACAGAATTGTATAAATTAAAAAATATGACATCATTTATATTATTAAAACCACCGTATAAATGGAACTCCGTCGGAGAGGTTTTTTTTTTGCTCTGAGAGAATCTTATTAGATTATAATAAAATGGGAAAGGTAGCTTTGGAATATATAATAGTTAGCGCTTTAGTAACGATCGTGTCACTTTAGTATGACCTGACCGTTGAGGTCACATTACGTAATATACCGTAACAATGTTTGATTACATTATTAAATTAGCATTAATTTAGTTTGCAACACTCCGCAAGTACAAAGTATGGTAGTACATACATTTATTTAACATAAATGCATGTTTTCCTTCGCGGGAGGGGGGAGGTTCTATACATGTATACAGGTATATACCATCATACTTTGTGCTTGCGGATTGTTGCAAAGTAAATTAATACTAATTTAATAACAATGAATTTCCGCAAAGTAATCCTATCAACTATGTTTGATTACATATTGTAATTCTGAAATCAAGTTGTAATTAAATTCTATGTTTATACACTTTTTGTTTTTCTTATGTTAATAGCCGACAAACGAGCAGACGAGCACAACTGATGGTATGTGGTCACCGTCGCCCATAGGCATCACAAGACCAATGGCATCACTGATGCGTTGTCACGTTGGACAGGAAATTAGAAGAAGGTAAGAAAGAAAGAACTGGATCTCAAGCCCCCAGCCGGAACACGACGAGTCGTTTGGCGGCTGACTCAAGCAGGAGAGTGATAGCTAACCAGGCAGTCTTTACGGAAAGATAATAATACCAGTAATAATATCAATGACTTAATAATAATACTAATAATATAATCCTTACGCAAAACAGTCTGGCTTCTGTCACCTCTTACGTCACCCTGTTTTGTCAGCGTGGGATTGGGGGGCAATATTCTAGGCCGCCCCAACACGGCCGGCTATACTTGATATAAATTATTCATTATATTTGCCGAATCAGATATTACAATTGTAATATGACTAAAATAATTAATATAATAATAAATAATAAACGTTTACACACTCACACCCCCGCACTAGGATTCCCTGTGTTGCGGGTGGCATGGACATACACAATTATCACATCACAAACACCCATGACCCGAGAACAAACATTTATCTGTCACATAAATATCTGCCCCGGCCGGGAATCGAACCCGGGACCCCACGCTCGGCAGGCAGGGTCACTACCAACTGGGCTACGGGGTTGTCAAATTAGCTAAAAGACTCGATATAAATATTTTTGATCGAAATATTTTTGTATAGTATTATAAGCACAGAAACAAATCTATCCTAATTCGTAGTGTCAACAAAACGTGTTGCTGAATCGAATTTATAATAATATCTACCGGAGAGATGAGAAATTGGTTTCATTTGCTTCGAAAAGCCATCGCCATTTTCAATTCGACAAAATCGATGGTAACCTTTACGGAAATGAACAGATAAGTGGTATAAATATTATTTACAGTGATACCTGAGTTGTTGTTCGTGAATAAGTAATTTGGAAACGCCGTATTCTCAGTAACAAGGTATGGTTCTTATGTATTAGGTACTAGCGAACCGCTCGCGCTTCGCTTCGGGAGAGCTAACTACCTTCCACTTAGAGATGGCACATCTGTTGTTAAGGACTGGGTTTCTTTCGTTCTGTGAATTAGAAATACGTACATTAATTTATGACTTTTTTATTTATGCACGGATTGAAAGGAAACGAATACAGATAAGCCGTGTCTAAGATTAGCGCGCACAAACGCGTAGACAAGCACACAAAAATTTTAACAATTATTACTTTGCGCTCTATTGCGTTAATAAGGCCCCTTATAATTATTTTGTCTCATATATTATTCATGTACAGAAAGCGATCAGTTATAGTTTTATTATATTTATAGATGTTTATTTTATAACATGTTTTTATAACATACATCTCCAGTTGTTTACGCAGTACGTTTTCTGTCAGTTAATTCATCTAGAAGAGATTTATACAACCCAATATTTCTTTGTTCTCTCCTCCGATATCAATTTAGGGGCAAAACGTCGAAGAAAGTAATGATAATAACCTCGGTTACCTACGTTACGGAAAGCTGCTGTCGTTACGGAATTAATACGATTTATAAACAAAACTCCTCAGTGTACGAACAGTACCCGTGTAGCTTACGGTCTGAGGTAACAAAAAATCTCAAGTAGACATGCATAATATTAATTAAGAATCTTCAGAGTCATGTACTCGTAGTTCCGTGGTTTAAGCCGTGGGAATGCCTTGGAATACGCCGAGATTTAATACAAATAATTTACAATTTAATTTTTAATATCTGCACTTGCAGATCATTTTGCAGTAGTTCAAAATTATAAGGTTCTGTCCTTTCTGTAAATTCTTATTATAATTAAATTTAGTAAGCCAAGCGTTTTTATTTTGTTGTTCGTTTTATGACTATCAAAAATTTCTTGAAGTTGCGTAAAAAATGGGTAGTCGAAAGTCTGAAAAAAAACGCCTTATTATACTTTTATTATGATTAGAAAAGAAAATAATTTTAAGTTTTCTTGAACAGAAAATAAAAAAAAATGTAGGATTCACCCCGCAACGATCCTGTAGAATAGTGGTGAAAACGGAATTCTAATAAACTACTGGCAATAAATACATGAACTTGGACAAGAACGTGTATTCCATGTATTGCTTTACTAACAGGTAATAACAAATAAAAAATAGCTACGGTTGGCACTCCATTTGGCACTTACACTGCGTGGATTCTAAAAAGCACAGGGCTCCTATAACTACATGTTACCGTATATTTCCTGTATAGAACAAAATTCTAGAGCAAACATAGGCTGATTTCATATTATTTAACAACCTATTACCCATAGAGCACAGCAAATAAATTCTGGTTTTAATGACTAACAACAGAACTATAATGAATAATGATCACCGCTCGCTCTGTTTGCGCGCTGCTCACGTCGTCGACTGTTTGCCATTGCTTGTATGATTACACTAACGTCAATAGAAACAAACTACATTAATTAGGACACGTCACGGTAATGTCGAAAACCACTCCGTTGTTGTTTATTGAAAATATATTGCTGTCGTTATAATGATTTTCATCATAATTTATGTAGTCATATTATTTTTGTAAAAAATGTATCATATTGAATTAAAATTAACGAAAGGAAAAACAAAAATATGTGATCTATGTATGTTTATTTATCTTAAGAGCGAATGACTTCGAAAGCTACGTAGTCGTTGGAGCTCTCTGGAATCTGAGGCAAAACCTAATTACTAAAAATGAAAATTCCTGGAAATCTAAAAACTTCTTAACTACATATACTCTTGAATCATACATATATATCATACATAGTAGAGAACACCTCCGTGGGCACACTATTCCAGTGCGTATGACGAATGACGAAGCAAACCTCGTCGTCCACACAAGCGGAATGTTCACGATATATTTCGGATACTCGCCATACATCGGGTTGTCTGATGGAGGAACTGTGATGGGGGAATTATTTCGTAAAATTCCTGCAGGCACACTCTAAAATGTACTTACCTTAGAGAAGACTGAGAAGTCGAAGTTTGTGAGAACATGTAGCTGTGCCACTTCTTTCAATCTCTGGCCGGCGACCGCCACCGCGGGCTTCAATAGTCGAACTCTCTTACGTCACAACATGCCAAGTACCGTTGACCGAGCTCTCCAGTACCCACAGACACACACACCGCAAAAAATCTGGGGTTAAATCGATTCAAACACGATTCCTTTGTAATATTATACCAACCTAAATAAAGACATCGTTCACTTACGGTTATTCAGAGATGTTTTTGTTCGCGGTAATGTACTCGATATAGTTCTTCATATCACACTGTATCGCATATCACACACTTCCAGGTCAATGGGCCATCTTGACGAAGGTTGCGCTAGTGGTTCTGCGGAATAGCTATGATTAGTACCTCGGTGCCGCGCCGACAAATCGAATTTTCAGAACGAAAAGCTCATATATTTGCGTGGAAATATGCAAGTACATAATCTTCCACAACGCTGGTCGAGTACCGGAAGGAATCGGTTTTCCTTCTCCGAAACAAGCACTGAATCTATTAAGTGCATAACATTGAATTTTTTTAGCTGTGTATACTATAACTGAACCCAGGCCCTGTGCGTGCGACCATCCCTCGAACGATTAGTTTCTTACTGGTTGTAACATATAGTAACATATGGTTTCAGCCCATTATAATGAATTATTATTTTTATAATGAACCTGAACCTATTAAAACCCTGTAAAGCTCACTCTGCCCGATAGACTTATATAGACTAGGTAGCGCATAAATAGCATATACATCTCTAAGATTTAAATTAAATGTTAAATTTTAAATATTGTGCGGCAGAATTTCTGTCATTATAATTTCTCCGCATAAGCAGCTTTTTTTAAGAAAAATGATATACTGGCGTTTGACGCATACATACCTATTATTACTAAATGTTTATATTAAGAAATAATTTTAGCAATGTATATTTTATTTTATACATATTACTAACGTAACAAAACATCACGCCCTACAGTCCACAACGCTGCAATTATAATGTGGTAATAATAAACATATTTTGTTTGTCGCACTGCCCCGCCCTGTATCAACCGTGCAGCGTGGCGCGGTTGTGCGGCTGCGGTTCCAGTCGGGGATGCATTAAACAAAACAAATAGTTAAATCGTAATAAGCGATGTACCTGCCGTTTGCATTAGAGATATACTGTGGAAGCATCATCAAATCTCAGTCTATGTTAAAAGACATCTGAGACAGAGATAAATTACCTAAATTATTGTCATATCAATTGCTATTTTTGTTCCCGCGCATCCAATGAAAACAGGACTCCCAGAAAATCACTGTCGTGTTTGTCTGTCTATCTATCGATTCGTTTGTTTCCTTGTTACATCCGGTTTTCTCGAATCTATTACACGGAATAAGCTAAAATTTTCTGCACAGATACGTATATGTAATGTTATGAGATTCGAAGGTTGATATATCTGGATGTGTACACACAGTAAATTAGAAAATATATGCGAACTTGATAATATTTTTAACAAACTTTGCTAAAATTTACCAAATGTACCCTCTTTCTTCTCAAGCTGTTGAGTCTACATTCATAAAAATATAATATCGATCGCCATCCACATTCTACAAGAAAACATACACTACTATACGAAGTCTAATCGTATTCAACAGGTTTTTTTTTTAATATTGATAGCCGACAAACGAGCAGACGAGCCACCTGATGGTAAGTGGTCACCGTCACCCGTGGACATCAGCAAAACCAATGGTATCACTGATGCGTTGTCGGCCAGGAAATTAGAAGAAGGTAAAAAAGAAAGAACTGGCTCTCAAGCCCCCAGCCGGAACACGACGAGACCTTTGGCGGCTGACTCAAGCAGGAGGGTGGTAGATAGCCAGGCAGGCTTTACGGAAATAATAATACCAGTAATAATATTAATGACTTAATAATAATACTGATAATATAATCTTTACGCGAAGCCCTACCACCGAGCAGGCTGACAACTGTCGCCTCTTACGACACCGTGTTTTGTCAGCATGGGATTGGGGGGAGTATTCTAGGCCGCCCCAATACGGGAAGGATATGGAAAATATTTCGAAATGCAATTACACGACGGAACAGTTTTATCATTACAATGATAATACAAATAGCGACAAATAGACGATTCACCTAACGGTAAATATTCATCCTTATTCATCAGTCTTGTCATCATGTAAAAATTTCTTATAGAATATTTATTTGACTAAATAGTCCATGAAGCTCCAAGGAAACCATCGCGTACCGACTCTTCAAATAACAAAATCTATAATTCGTATGAGTGTACCAAGTTATAAAGATACACAGAGACGACGACGAAGCCCTTTGTTACCGATACGAATGAGGGAAAGCCGTATTCTTAAACGTTTCTTTTGCTCTAATGAGACGTTCTCGACCTCCTATTAATTACATTTCCGGGCTTCTGTCAGCTACGAAACAGGCAGTTATTAGGAAACGTCGTATAGGCTATTAAATGACATTTCACTTGGTCTTTTTTAATAGATTTAATAAGGAAAAATTTCCAATACGGTACGTAACATTGCGTTTGGATTTTTGAACAGTGAGACCCACAAATAAGATCGTAAGAAAACCAGACATAAACGTTCATAAGTGAATATATAAACGTTCACAGATACAGCCCTGCACGAGGGTTGTGTGTTGCGAGTAGCTTGGACGTACACAAATATGATATCGCAGACACTCATAACTCGTGAACAAACATTTATTCGTCACATAAATATCTATCCCGCCCGGAATAGAACCCGGGCCACCTCGCTCGCTCGCTAGTCGCTACCTACTGGGCTATAGGGTCATCAGCAATTAAATTATTAACCTTAACCCGGGACAACGGTGACCGATTCAAAGTTTTGTCACCAGTGTTGTTATTTGATTGATTTTAAAGTGACCTAAACCTAGGTGTGCCTTTAGTCAACGCAAAAGTAAAGATATATTTTGTGAAACTTCTCATTCTAAATTCACCACTGTTTCGGGTTCGGTCATTTTTAAACTATAAATAATAGTATTTGTACTGACTCAAATTTTGTTCGGTCACTTTTATATCAAAATGTATGTGAAATGAAATGACTTATTAATATATAGTTTATATTTTAATATTTTATTTACCCATGTAATTGTATTAATTGTTTATTTTACGAATAATTCATGGAAATAACTCAAAGCCTTGTAAAGCGTCATGTCTGTTTTTCATCCGCAAAGTGTGTGAATATTTGTATTTAAATAATTATGTAAAAAAGGGAACTAAAACGAAGAATTGATTTAATTTTTAAACGATCAGCCAAGCGAGGTAGGAATGTTACTTATTTAGGATTATAATCAATAATTTTATTTTTATTTTTATTGAAAAACTTTCAGTTATACAAGAAATCCAACATACAATAATAGGCCTTTGTGTCTATGTAGTGCTTAAGTATGTAGAGTTATGTAATTTATTATAAAATTTACATGACCTTCATAGTTTTTTTCTTGTTAAGCTAAATGAAAACGATGACGATGTAGTTATAGCAAATTCACTGAAAAACAGGCATCTTCAATTAATTACAAGATATTCCAGCGGACGGTGAGATTACAGAAACAAAATTACATTCGTATAAAAAATAAACGTTTTAACAAAAGCTCCTTTATTATTTAGTCACAATAAAAATAGTTTACCCGTGATATTTATATCCTAGTATCTTGAAACATAAAAGTAAATACCGAGAACAGTAATAAACGAGACAACAACACTTCATAGAAACCAACTGAGATAGATCGTAGATGAATATTTTATCAACTTGACAAATTTTAATACTTTATTATTATAATATTCTCGTTTTACAATTTGTCACCACTAGATGTCAAATATATTGTCATATTTTCCCACTGCTGGGCTCGGGTATCCTTTCACAATGAAGGGGGCCATAGACCACCACGCTGCCAAGTGCGGCGTGACCAACATTAAATACCTTTGAGAACGTTATGCAATACTCTCAGGCTGGTTTCACCACGATGTTTCCTTCACCGAAACAAATGACAATTAATTTGTAATACGCGCGTGCGTGCTGGATTCGAACTTAAGTCTCCCGTGCGGGAAACTGACGTTAAAATGACTAGGCTGTTAAATACATCTCTAAACAGAGTAAAATAATAGTATTCAAAACATTGAGATGCGGTCTCAAAGGTGTCGTGTTGAGTGTAACGGGAAATTCTGGTGCCTCGGACGCATAGTTATTTTAACAACGACTTAAGAGATGATGAAGAGAGTGCGAAAGGACACAGGAGATTGACACTCAAGTGCAGTATGCTTTCCCACATATCTGATTACGTCTTCATATGGCTTTCAAAAGGTTCAGCGTTCTTTTATGGGGTTCGGTGTTTGTTTTAACAATAAGGTTCCAATGAAACCAGTACCGCGCAAGTTTAAACTTTGTTTGTAATTGCCATGTATTGTTTTAAAACATGTACTGAGGAGTTTCTTTCGCCGTTTCTTCTCCCCAATATTATAGCACTTAAACAATAGTTGGAGCAAAAAAAATTACGTGCATCGGTGTATTTACGAAACACCTAAATGTTTAAATGATTTTGAATCGAGTCATTGCGGACGTGAAGGTCACCCTTTTTAAGGGGTCCTATCAGTCCTAAACCAGTCTGTGGATGACATATTCGCATCGCGCTAACTACTACGCCTTGCGTGTACTATATATATAATACAATATAACCACATAGATGTTGAATTGATCAATTCATTAATAATAGCAGCGACAGCATCCTGATGGTTATTGCTGTCGCGCCGGCCTACCACATCGAAAGATACAAGTGGATTTGATTATAGGTTTAATAAGTAAGATGCTTCCTAGAATTCCTGGACTCCATCTTCCGGATAGTTGCCAGAAGGAACTGTACAATATCACAGACAGTAACAAACAATGCAGAAATCCTCCGACCAAATGAGGACTACAAACCGTGACCACGTTAACCCCTCGACAACACCCTCGTAGCATTAACTAACTTGCTTCAAAATGCGGAACGAGGGGAACGGAACTTGAGAAACTGGGGAGTGGCCCTCTTTATGGACAATAACAAGAAAAGATTCGGCATAGACTTCTGTAACACCAAACGCTCAGGACTAGTGGTAATATCACCAGGCCTAGCAGCTCGTCTGAACGGCAGCACTTTCAGGGCAATCTCAGTGGCTAACAGGCGCTGCAAAATAGTGAGATCAAGAAACCAAACAATCGCACTATTCGGAGGGAGCGACAATAAGACCCCGTTCGCCCAAGCAAGTGCAGTGCTACTAAGACTAGGAGAACCAGGCGATGTAGTTCCAAAGATAATAAGCCTGGATGCTATGGTGTTGGGTTACATAAAGGGTAGAGCGGAAGATCACGCAGGGAGCATCAAAGCTTCTGAAAAACACGAGGTCATAGTGTACGAAGACCGAGGCGAAAACCTCAGTTTTCTCAAACCACGCCAAAAGTGCTCAACTTCCGCTCAAATCCCAGTGGATAGATGGGCACACCCCATAGCAAACTCTGAAGAGCAAAGTGGCTTCGAAAGACTGCAACAAAGAAGAGCAGCTAAAAACATCTCAGCTGAATAGAAGCAAGGTGGACAACAAGAGAAAAAGGGAATGCTGTCTGTGATCATGAAGACGTTGAATTCCGTCTCTCAGCAAATTCCAGGCAGAAAAAGATAACCAGATAAGAGAACTCAGCAAGAGACTACTAAAAGCACTACTAGAAGTGATTCACATCAACCAAAGACCACCACAACAAAAGCCGAAAAGGGATAGATCAATCCGCTTAATCTTTTGGACGCAAAGACCACTCTGGACCAACTAATAAACGCATTTCTCGAGTTTAGTCCTTCCTCCAAGACGACCGAAAGTCGATGAGACTCGAAAAAACAGGAGCTGCCATATACGATAACAATACTTCCTAAATCATAGTGGGAGAAGAAGTGGGAAGTCATATGGCAGCATACTGCGCAACCAGAGGTTTTGTCGTCAAAGATGAAGAGGATAGTAGGCGGATCGGCCGACAAAAATTCTGCACCCCTCCAAACCACCCCATTGTAGTGATCGCCCGATGCACCAAGATCATGTTAAACAACAGGATCCTGGCTATGACGGACAGCATACCCATAGACAGCAGGGAAATGGGGTACCGGGCTGTGGCAAATCCACTTGGATCGTGAATCACTTACGAGAGGGGAAAGCCTGATAATAACAAATACAACGGAGGCAGCGAGGGATCTCCAGGAGAGATTTACCCACCGCATCGGAACGGACACCCAAAAAAGGGTGCGCACAATGGCCTCAGTACCAGTGAACGTACCCGGTGGACGTAGCGTACGCACTAAGTGAAGTCTATAGCGGCATATACTCATCCGCACCGCGTTTGAGATCCCTGCAGCTGAAGCGTTTTACGGATTCAACGATCCCAAACACCATAGAGAAAACTTTTTACTTGGTGCACACCCAAGCTGAGAAAGAGAACTTGAAGAGCGAGGGTTTCGGCAACTTAAATCAACAATAGTAACATATGATAACATACTATAACATACTAACAATGGATGGACAGAAAAAAAGCTCTTATTGCTTTAACTACTTCCATTAATACAGAAAAAACAAGGATCGTTTCACGTTTATCCTACAATAACGTGACATCATATTACACGTATAATTACCGTGATGTCGTATCAGATTAGTGAGAAGGCGATACAATTTTAATTTAATAAATTACATCCATGTCTTTTTCACTGCACCACTTCATTGCACTGTCAGATATAAATGTAGTCCTTATTAAATACTAAGAATAAAGGTAAAATTACCCGAGATATTATTATGAAAAAATTATAAAAATATGTTCTTAAGAAAATATAGTTAAACTGGTAACTGGTAAATAGCCTTAGAGAAAAAAACCGAAAAGAAATTCATCTGGAATAATCATTCACAGAAAATTCTCCGGGGTTGTGGAGTTTATGAAGTATTGCTTTGCTTTCTATTTTCCAAAATATTTCTTAAGAGCTAAAAAACTACGCACAACTTATGTACCATCACTTAAGTTGGCGGCCGCGCGCCCCGCTGGTGACTTCCGCTGGAATTAAACGTGGCCTCTTTATCTTTGCGCTTTCAAGTTTTTTCATTGAATTTTCTAATTCAGCGGACATTTCCACCATGAAATAAATTTTAAATCAAAGAAGCGGTAATTTTATGAAAGAATTGAATATTAAATTTATTAAGCCAGTTGCGGGAATTCTGAAAGCAATTGAAGTTACGGGAAAAAGAAGAATTTTTATCTTTTGTGAGTGAACAGATGCATTTGACTTAATTTGAAGTGATCACAAAAGCTTCAAGGTTTAAAACATGGTTTAGGTATGCCTAATCAGTTTCGTGTTCCGACGAACTTGAAGTTGTAGAACCATGGGCGTAACGGTGATGGAGTGGCCAGCACGGTCCCCGGATATGAATCCAATCGACCATGTTTGGGACTTTCTACAGAGAAGTGTCAAATCAAGAATGCCACCTCCCAACAATCTGGGCGAGTTGCGAAACGCAATACTTGAAGAATGGCAGAGGTTGCCCCAAGAAATCATCGACAGCATCATCCGCAGCATGCCCAGACGGATGGAAACCTTGGTCAGAGCACGGGGGGGAAACACTAATTATTAAACATGCATTTAATTAATTGTGAACCGTCAGAAAATTTTAAATTTTCAAATGTTTCTTATTCATTACGATATCGAAGAAAAATGCATTTTGTTTAATTTGTTTTTTTTTCCATTAAACTTTATGTATGGTGTTGCAAATTAATGTGAAAACATGTCAATTTAATTCATGTTTCGTGTTAAATTATTATTTGTTTAAAAATAAAATTAACTATTTGACAATATCCCTTTTTTTATGTTCCGCTAATTCTGCCGGTGTGTTTATATGCATCCTTGCACCAACTATCTTTTAAAACAAAGAGAAAAAATACTCGAAGCGATTTACTTCACCGCGCAATAAGCGTGATCACTTACTGATCGAACAAGAAAAATTCGTACGGTTGGTTTTTAAACATTACGAGGGCCGTGCCATATTTCTACGGAGCACGGCTGCTAGCATAATCCATTTTAATATTTCAACGCTTAAACTACGCAGAATAACCTATTACAGTGACGGGCACGCCGTAACGCACTGTGTTTCTCAACATTTATACTTCTGTCAATTACATGTCATCTATAGTGAAGTTATCCAATCCAATTTGTATTCAGAAAGTAATACTGTTACGATGCGCGTATTACACGGCCCGTTTCAAAGGGAAATCCTCCACAAAGTTTAGTAAAGTCTATGGCGTTTAGAAGATACGGGATTATTGGTGGTAAAATTTCATTACTTTTGAAGACATTGAACCGCTTGTTTGTTTATGGGTAAAAATCTGTTAACTTTGTTATATATATGTCGGCATCGCCCTTTTGTGTTTGTAAGCA
The DNA here is from genome assembly GCA_003671415.1 of Megathymus violae. Classification (NCBI taxonomy): domain Eukaryota; kingdom Metazoa; phylum Arthropoda; class Insecta; order Lepidoptera; family Hesperiidae; genus Megathymus; species Megathymus violae. The sequence goes on from PDGT01000042.1 coordinate 260,355, forward strand.
ACACGTGGAACCGGTATACGCTCCCCCACTGCCATCCTTGACATCCTATATAAGGCGGCGTACGACAAGTCAGCGGGTAGTCACAAACTTCGCCCGATTCTACATGAGCCGACTCAACAGCTTGTTGGGGAGGCACAGTAAGATGTCCCTCAGAAGCAAGCGAACGCTCTACAAGGTTTGCATACGACCGGTGATGTCATACACCGCCCCTGTTTTCGCATACGTGAATCCCAGGGTCCTCGTCCCAATCCAAACAGTCCAGAACCTCTTCTGCAGAATCGCAACCAACGCCCACTGGTGCGTAAGGAACGCCGACCTACACTACGACCTAGAACTCCCCACAATTCAACAAGCCTTCAAAGGCTATTGTACTACCTTTTTTAAATCCTCAGAGGAACACTCAAATCCGTTAATCAGACAGGCAGCGGATTACACCGCCCCTAGTCTTGCAGGTCATCAAATTCGGAGGCTAAGGAACGCCCTCACAGATCCCCCTGACAAGACCTCTTCTGACTTGGACTGCCGACTGGCAGCCCACAGTTAAAGCTCTAAATCATAACAGTTAGTGGCATCCTTAAGATGACACATAATCTCTCCATCCGACAACACCTTCAGTGTTAACAACTAAGTAGACGCTCCCTCGGGAGTGCCGCTAGCACCCTTCCTTCCCTAAGGAAGGGTCGCATCCGATGAAGGCTTAGAGGCCACTAGGCCAAAGCCAACTTGGGTGGTGTTTAGTGGGTAGGCCCCTAGGTTTCACGGGAGTCCCACATAACCAGCGCAGCCGGCTGTATAACAAAGCTTGTATAACAAACAATGAAAAAGTAATGTTTCAAATACAGAAATAGTGGCTAAGAATTATACTTATTTTAACATATTTCAATTAAATTAATTCGGAGTGAATCCAGTCGTGATATGGTTCATGAATTTAAAAGTATTATGGTGTTAGTAACTTGTTCCTGGATGAGATTGAGCTGACAATGTGAGTACAACAGCTTTAATTTAGCATTTAAGCACTCGTGTTAGGAAGTTTTCTCATCACGAATGAAACATTTCTTTATAAAAATTTTAACTTTTAGATAACAAGTGAATGATAATTAGTAGAAATAGTCATACCATTATTGTATCATCTCAATCACAATTACTTATATTATTTACAATCGATTGACTAATTTCAAAACGTCATGCAAGTCACACCTTCGATATTAATTTATAAAATTTAACTCCTAACAATAAGGTGATCGGTATATTTCAAGGATATACTTACCTAGGAGTCAAGGTAAACGGAGTATTTTGGCGGTGAACCTGTGCTCTGAAGTGTGTGATTTACACGCTTTGCCATAGTTCTTAATTTCTATTGTATTCTTACTGTTACGAATGCTCGGCAAGTATCTCTACATAACCATGATGTCATCTGGGTCTACAGGAATGGAGAGCATGTATGAGCAGAAAAGTCTACAGTTAAGACGATTAAAAATCTGAAAATGAATGAAAATTTATTTACAAATGATGATGCGTGGAAGATGCCAGAAATGTCTGAAAGATGGGTTGGCCGGATTCATTATAAATATAAACTGTAAGAAACTTCGGACGATTTGTTTTGCAATCAAACTTTTGATAAACTAATTTAATGATAATCTAAAATTGACAGGGCTAGATTAATGGTTTTTATAAGTTGGGAGTTTGGTGAGTGTCTACTTACTCTTTCTTCAAATCCTACTGGTATTGTCTTAAATGCTGATTCCCTGCAAATATCTGTTGGCCTTCGTGGCTTCGTGTTTAGCATCTAAATACTAAGGTTTGCACGCCTCATATATGATCATGAGATGCAAATAGCAATGCTTTGGGACATCACGGTCTTTCTTATCGAAAAAACGCAGGCCGCTTCTCTCGTCACGCTGCTTTCAACGACATTATTCTTAAGCTTTTTAACACAATCAACATGTCAGCAATTTTAGAGCAATGTTGATTGTGCCTTAGAGTATTGGCCGGTCTCTTATATGGATCGCAACTCGTGTTGATACACTAGCAACATCCCATCTTCATGCCAGCATACTCAAGACTGGCGCTGCGGCAGATACGTCACAAAAAAAAACTAAAGCCTTGATATTTTTCAGAGCATTAGGAGTCGAGACTATTGGCCCGTGGGGGCTCGACGCTAATTATCTCTTCAGAGAAGTAATAAAAATGTTGAAAGATAAGACTCGACATATGAAGTCTCCCTCGCTTAGTGGTTAAGCATTGCTATATACCTAGCAAGGATGTGCCGCCAACAAATATACTACTGGGGTCTAGTTGTACACTATTACATTTATTTTAATTAATTATTTTATTCTAGTATAACTTACTTTTAATTCTAAATTTGTTTGCTGTTAAATTAAACACTTGACTAGTAGATTGTGAACTTGTTAATATTAAATTTTTAGTTTGCGAAAATTTATTCAATGCGCAATTTTTTTAGCTTTCTATGGCATAGCTCTGTATTTGAATACTCGGCCATTTTTACCAAAGATATAAACCCAAAAGTGTATATCGCCTTTAGCATTTCATCAACTGTATAATGTTACATAATGAATAAAACTTCCTCAGTAAAAATTCTTACTTCTGACAAATTAATGTCCGTATTACTAATTTTTTTTTGCGAATACCTGTTTCTAATATTATTTTATTATTTTATTCTGATTTTCTCAATATACATTTTCAAAGAAATCTACATTTTCAAAGAAAACAGACTTTGCAAAGTTGCTTGCGGAAAGAACAGCATTACTTTTAAAATGAATCGTTACGTAACTATGATTATAGACTGCAGAATAGTCTTCTTTAATAAAACCGGTAAACCTTATATATGAAAAGATTATAAGTTAGGCTGACAATCAATAATGGTCAACCAAGTTCGAGTAGTGCCAACTAATTATAATTTAGACGTGCGCCCTGACTTAATCGATGCCGAGCACATTAAATATCGCAAATATCGTGGCAGTGTTTTGAGTACAATTTATGAAGCACTTCCTTCCACAGACGCAACCTATAATTTCATAGTAGTACTAGCCTTTTGCGTCCGTCTAAAATTGCAGTGTGGGCAAATTGCCGTACGAGTCTAAGAGTCACAGTTATTTAGTACCGGTTGTAATTCAAGTTTGTACAAAACGCCTAAACACCCCCAAATGGATGCTAATTGCGTGACTGCTAAACACTTAAATTCAACGTATGTTTACGACACATTTTCATATTAGCTGTTTCTTGTAGAAAATTCAACCGTATTTATGGTAATTGGTTACTATAAATCCCAGAATATTTATAATAGACTAACATTTAAGCATTTGTACACGTACCACTGCAAATGTTTAATAGTATTACAGTTTTGTAAATGTAAAGAACACATATACCTAACTGGTATGTCTGTCAATTGACGTTCGATTTTGTCTGGATCTAATAGATGGAATAAGAGTTGAGTGAACTTTGATGAAATGATAACAAACTTATAAAATAAAAACAGAATTCTGAAGTTAGAAGTTGCAATTTGTATTTGAATTTGGGAGATTGGTAAATATTTTTATAATTTTGTAGTCCGTAATTTAAAACATGTTGAAAACAATATGCGAAAATTTTAGTCTTAACAAGAAACTTCATCATCATCATCATCTCAGCCGGCCAACGCCCACTGCTGGGCATAGGCCTCCCCCAAGGATCTCCACAACGATCAGTCCTGCGCTGCCCTCAGCCAGTGGCTACCCGCGACCTTCACCAGATCGTCGGTCCATCTCGTTGAGGGTCTCCCCACTGAGCGTCGCCCGGTGCGTGGTCGCCGTTCGAGAACCTTTCCGTCCCAACGGCCATCGGTTCTCCTAACTATGTGTCCTGCCCACTGCCACTTCAGCTGGGCAATCCTTCGAGCAATGTCGGTAACTTTAGTTCGCCTACGGATCTGATCGTTTCTGATTCGATCACGTAAGGAAATACCGAGCATTGCTCTCTCCATTGTCCGCTGGGTGACCTTGAGCCTTCTTATGAGACCCATAGTTAGTGGCCATGTTTCGCTTCCGTATGTCATCACTGGCAATACACACTGGTCGAAGAAACTTACTGAGTTTAAATTAAAAAAAACATACGGAAATCCGAACTCAAATTTCTGAAGGTAAAAATGGGATAGCGTGTACTTGGTTAAAATGACAATGTAGAGCCTCACCCAGCGCATGTTTTATGCGAATTTAACCTGTATGAAGTATTTTAAATCTTAGAATAAGGTTGTATAAATTAAATTATTACAAGCATCTATACATAATGCACCAATGGTAGTACCACCATTGCACCTGCTAAATATGGAGTGACGCAAACTGCTTACCGCGACATTGTTTTCGATGAGGAGTATGTTGAGGTCAATTACAAAATAAAATAAACCGTTCTACCTCAGTCTTATGGAGTAGAATCAACACGACATTCGCGACCCTTGCAGAACAGCGCCTGTCGCGCGTCTCATGTTAAATATAGTAGAAGCAAAGGCAGACTTCACATATTTAAAAAAAAATTGGAGGATTTGATAGAGAAACATGGTATTAAAATTCCTTTATGACGTCCATCACCTAAGCAAGTGTTGTTAGAGTTGGGTGTAGGCTGCGAAATCGAGTCCGCCTTGCGGGAACCAATGTTTACGCTGCTAGGCTATTGCTGCTCGTGATTAAATGACGAGTACCATTACATTATTATTTGGATTGAGTTCAAGTATTACTGCTGCAAGACAAAATAAGATTTATTCAAAAAACTACATGAGTAAGAAACTAAGTCAGACAAGCATATTTTAAAACTTAAAAAAATAGTTACCTTGTTAGGAAACATCAACAAAAATTTTATGTAATTTTACAAATCCCTAATAACACAACTTTATGTTAATTGTACATCCATGACTTCAATTTAATGGAGTCGCAGTAAAGTCGCATGTCTCCGAAGGCTTAAACTGAAATTTAAGTTTGGAGAGTTTCTTGTTACGAATTATAGTTCTATCGCATTTAAAATTTCTATGGGTAAAGTATTTTTTTATGAGGAGAGCCGATTGATTGTACACAGCAGGACACGAGTATCTTCCCCTCGAAGTTTACGAGGCCTAGAAACATAAATATCAGTCTCATTCAGAAATCAAATTCGGGGCCCCCGCTCTGCCACCGTCACTACCGATCGACGTGGTAGATTAAGTTCGGGCCATTCTTCATCGAGGAGAGTGATCCCTGCCGACCAAGAAAACATAATCTTGATAATTGTGACTGTAATAAAATGAAATCGCTTGGTAGGACGGGGTCGGTTACTCGCGTGTCGAATCGGAGTTAGGCAGTTGATTACGATGCTACGGTTGAATACAACTAAAAGGGAGTTAATTAATTTAACGGCCGACTGAAAATTTTGTTTTATTGTGTTTGTATTAGTTTACATTCTTTAGTAATTTATTCCAAGCTGTACAAACTAATGTCTGTGTTGATTAATTTTAACGTGTTGAAATCATTTCTCTTTGTAGTGTAAATAAATTGAGGTGTATTATGACTTTTTTAACTTAACACAACAATAATACACAAGGTCTGAATTTCATATTATTTACGTGTTTATATTTTTCATGTTTCATGAATCTGAAAGGGCTTATTTTAATTGTTGATTAAAAAATATCACCTCGTTCTGTCTGCGACGACTGTCGTGCATAGAACAGACTATTTTCTGTGACAGCAGGTTACGCGTAGTTAGTCTATATAGTCATACTATGGTCATATAGTGATGCCGCCTGGGGATAAGGATTTTATTTAGACATCAAAATGTTAGGAAAGCACCAAGAGAAGGATTTTATATAAAATATTTACAAATTCAAAATTTATCATAAGTATCATATGTTCGGTCGCATTTAGTGTTTTTTAATCCTTTGCACACATATGACGGTAGGCCAATTCCATGTGGTAGAAAGCATCGCGTGCCGACCTGAAGTTAGCCAGCTAACATTCTATAACGGCAGTTTTAGCGAAAGCGAGGTCTCTTATTATGTAACTGTACCGGTGGCTTTATTAAATTAGTCGGCGAATATTTGGGACGTGGCTGATACTGAACAAATTAATTCGAAGGCAATAGCTGCTCCTGTTACATTACTATAAGTACATTGCAATTTTCACATCAATTCTTTGATTCTAAATAAGGTCTTACGACTATATAATATGTAACGAGCTGGGAGACGCTACCTATTTTTTGTCGAACTTTCCGTCGTATTTACACACCCTCATAGCTTCGGTCTAGATAAGACGTACATACCTAGTAATCGAGCTTATAAAATATACTGTTTCATTTTCTAGCTTTTATACTTTTGATTTAGTAGTAAATACAAGACGTGGCGTACGCGAGTACAGGAGTCGAGGAGTAAACGTCACCGTATTGTTGGTGGGATCCTACCGAGTTTCGAAGTTTGATTAGGGAGAAAAGAGGGTAACATTATCTGTTTGGTGACACAGTCCGTTATCAAAATTGGCTGTTTCGCTGAGTATTTGTGCCGAACCAAAGGCGAGACAACACAGCAATGCCACCACCGTGGACGACGCATAGCGATGCATAGCACACACTAGAGGTGTGCCCAACATGGGGGTTCGAGAGGCAAGCCCGGGTCGAACGGATCGAGAGAGATTTTTACCCTGCTATTTAGTCTTAGTGGATAACTAAAGCTATTCTTATTCCTTCCATTGTGAAATCGCCTTTTTGTAAAGACTTATTGTTGTTGTATTGATCTGAGAAAGGTCGACTTGCACAATTTGCAGAATTCATTTTGATAAAGCGATGAAATGAATAAAATGGTGATTTCGTCCATTCACATAGCTTAAAAGGCAGTGGCAATGCCTTTGTAAGTGACTCGTAAAATATGACTGTGGGATATCGATTGCAGATCACAAATATTCGCAGTGGCTTTATACTTCTATACTCAAACTTCTCACTAAAATATTTATGAATATTGTTGAATATTTCTCTCCATTTGTGTAGTTCTCTAGCTTTGTGTACAATAACGCTATATATAATTGACTATCGACGACCCAATAATATAGATAGATAATAAACAGATGTCATCGACATGTTCACAGTGAGGTCCCTAAACAAGAATTGAGTTTGCGTTTACATAAGATACTAAAACATTTATTTTAATTATGTTTTTTTTTATTTGAGTTTTTATTGTGTGATTTACAATAATTAATGGAAATCTTTAATATTTTATTAATAGGTACCAGAAGTTGCAGTATCTAATTTTATGTTATCTATTAATCTATTCATCAAAATATTACGAGTAGTAACTAGTGACCCGCCTTGTCTACGCACGGGTGCAATTAACATAAAAAAATGAGATAAATAAATAAACTACTTATAAATAGCACCTGCATTGTATTAGAACTGGGTTTTTCTTCTTCTGTGAATTAGAAATACATATATTAATTTATAACTTTTTTATTTATTGACGCATTGCAATGAAACGGACTTTAAATGTTAAGTGATCCTTCCTGCAATATATTAGGGAAACCGTAACGAAATTGGATAAGCCGTTCCTGAGATTAGCGCGCACAAACGCACAGACAAGCAGAAAATTTTTTTAACAACTATTGCTTTGAGCACTATTGCGTTAATAAGGCCCCCAATAATTATTTTGTCTCATATATCCTTCATGTACAGAAAGCGATCAGTTATAGTTTTTTTTAAGGTGTTTATTTTATAACATGTCTATATATATCTCCAGTTGTTCACGCAGTACGTTTTCTGTCAGTTCATTCATCGAGAAGAGATTTATACAACCCAATATTTCTTTGAACTAAACTGTCAAATGGTACGTCACATTTTTCATTGACATTTTTATACGAAAATACTATCCACAATTCCAATTTTTCCAGTGGATTGTCCAAGAAATTAATTTCATACAAACCGTGTCCCGACAACGACGACCACAACAAAAAAATGTTAAATGGGTCGCGCCGTTGACAAGTGATCATCTTTTATGTATTTGCGGCAATTCATTTTTATTTATATACATTTTACACTGTAGACGTACTTGTACGATCGGTACTGTGAAATGAATGGGGATGCTAATATTGGGGTCCTAAAAATTAAATTTCCCAAAAGTTGAAATTCAAATTTAAATGTTATTAAAATAATATTCTTGTGAGATTTCTTTAGAAGCACAGTTTTAAAATAATCAGATTTGACTTTTGATATTTTAATGCGTTTTGTTGATGCGTTTTGTTATTTTAATGCGTTTTATTCATCACAAACTTTAGTCCTTGAAATCCAAAGTAGGGCTTCGTTCACCAATCTGTGAATATCATAAATAATGGTTGAGAATGGATTCAAAGTGAACAGGTATAATATTATGTAGTTATACTGATGATAATTTAATATGAATATTTTATAAGCATTTATAATGCAGGACGGTTAAAATAAAAATTGATTGGTACATGTTGGAGAATGCTTTGATATGCCGAGATTTTTACACGATATTCGTACAATAATAATCATATCCAATATTGGTTTTGCAAAAAAATAATTTATTTATTTATATAAATGTATTCCATATTATTCTATTGTACAAAATATAAAAACAAGTTAAATTAAATAATGACTAATATATACTTATATGTATTATGTTAAATGAGATTTTTATAGATTTTATATTTATCTATTTTATTTTTATTTATATTTATATTATATACCTAAGACGCATATATGCACGTTCCTGACGCGAACCCAAAAGTCTTTTCACTTCAAAAAATTGCTCATAATAACAGTTAAAAGATGATAATGATTTTGAAGATCACAATTTGTTTGTTTGTTCAATTGTTTTGGTAAGCAGATGCACATATATGACATGCATCATCAGCGTGCTATCGAGTGTGCGTAACACAACTCATAAAGATTTATTCCACTGTTGGTTCGATTTTACCGTTTGAAAGGTACATTATTCCAGATGGAAATAAGTATATAAATCTGTAATAATTAATTCTTAATGCTGTACGAAGGTGGGACGGGCCACAAGTTTGTAATAAAGATATTACCCAAAAAGGGTTTTACAACAATCGTAGTATATAGTAAGTTCTTACGTCGAGGTCACGTCAAAACGAACGGGTCTTAATCTAAGTGTGAGCCATTTAGGACCACCAAATGCAACTCAAAATTTTCAACTTACCTACTCCTGGTACATAATGTTTGAAGCATTCATAGCCATACTGGTTGTGACAATTTCTGAGAACAGTGATTCCTAAACTGTTGAATAATTTCTACACATGTGGCATCTTTAGAACTACGCAAAATCAGAGACATCATCGATCCGGAGGGAAGCTAAGAACCCGTTTCTACTAACCTACTACTACCCTGTTCACTAAGAATATATTGCAGCATTTAATTTTCACGGAACTAAGCGCATTACTATAAAATGACATGGGTGGTAAATTAATGTGATCCTATTTTTCTTACAATTAAAGTAAGTAACCGGTGTAGTTGGCTGAAGTTGTCTTGTTGGTGTGGTGTTCTTTTGTTCGCGACCACACTCCGGCTTCTAATCTAAAGTAGTATCTAACTATTAGTCCCACGGTCACTTAACCACATGACGAACTGTTCTAAGTGGTGGATTATATACGGCGAATAATATCGCGGTAAAACTACTAATGTGCCACGAAATTAGCGCCATCTTTCGTTAGAAAGTAATTAATTGTCACTTTAAATAATGGTTTGCACGTCAGTTTCCCCCTTGGGAACTTTGAAACCGGACCGTATTTACGTCTTACACGTGCCTCATAATTTTATAGTTCCGTACATGCGATTAGAAGCGAAACAGTTATAGGATCATAGCGCGTCTGTCACACGTGATTTAATCCGAATCTACAGAACGGAAAGTATAGAAACTAGTTACCTACATACATGTTCTCCCTTGCCCCACCTCTTATAAACAACTAAGCGCAAAATTTTGAGGAAATATATTGAAATTTTATTTATATAGGTCCAATACATTGTAAAAAAATTTAAACGACGATCGTAGGGGTTTTAATTTTATACAGGAAATGGAAAACATTACAGGAGGGAAAAAGAACATCGTGATAAAACATGACATACTTCAGTCCGTACGAAGTTTCCCAACTCGCATTTGTCTAAAGTTACATACTACGCAATGATGCAGGATAAAGACCGTTCATATCGTCAAAGAAGCTGCAAGCCCAGCGGTGGGCGTTCGCTGGTTGTGATCGTGATGACGACGACTGTCTTTACAACTTGTATATGAAGCTATTTAAAAATATCACCGACATGAGATCCACGTCGCGGGAGTTATCGCTGATTCAAACCATCATCTCAAATCTGGTTGGCATCTCGCGTCGTGTCCCACTGTAAATAACGCTTAACGAAAAAATAGTAACCATTACATAGTAATTGTGTGAAGGAAAACGTTTTAAAATAAAATACCGTTTCTAGAATTAAAAATAACCTTTTATGCGGTTAGTGTTTGTCTTCGAAATGCTTAGTTCAGCACATATTGAGACATGGATATTGTGTCCATATTTATTTACTGTCTCTCAGTATCGGTGCAGACCGACGGAGTTGAGAAAGGTGGGTAACTAGATCGTCAGTTGTTAAGTGTCCTAATGCTCAGCGAGTAGATGTTGTATCACAACCCATATCTATCTGGCTCAGTCTCTAATTAAAATGAATTTAGATGACTACGTTGATTTAATGCAAAGTTGACATACTTCACACACCATCAGAAAATACAATACGCTTTATTGTATACCATAGAAATAAATTAATGGATATCACGAAGAACTTTTAACTATAAAGACCTTCGATCACCGAAGCAAATCATATCACAAATCTTTAAAAACTCCGTGTGTGCTAGGTTTGAAGACCCTGACATACTTTAAAAGCCCGTGCCTATTTGCATTGTATATAAATGAATCTTGTGAAAGTACTGGAGAGATCGGTAAATTTTCTCGTGCGGTAGTACCGCTAGGCCGAGCTGCGCGCGCCTTCGTCGGTGCTCACGGCTTGTTAGCCGTGGCGAGTACGATATTCGCAAGATTTACATAACGTTACTTCGGCTGTCTCCGAGATTTACTTCACTTGAATAGATTGATTATAGATAATTAGTTTTAGTTATTGACGATGAACGTAATTGTAAAAACTACTAATACTTATACGTAAAAAAAGCAAAAGCATCCAAAGCCCGTGAACATATAAATAAATTGTTGTAACGAACTATTATAAAGAAAAAGTCCGCACAAAAACTTGTGCCCTGGCTGGACTAGAAACTTGTAATCTTTGACTATGAGGCAGTCGGGATGAGAGAATTCAATTTAAAATAATACGCATGACTGTTGCACGGCAGAAACCTGTTTCTATAGTCAAAAAGAGGTCACTGGAAACTACAATCGTTTAGGTATTGGAAATCTGTAACTGTTACATAGATTTCAAGTTGATACATAATAAAACTACCACCTATACGTAGTTAATTTATTTGGAAATCATCGACGGTCTCTTAGCTTCAGATTTTATTTTGTTACTACTACTAAACTGATAATAAGATATCATATCAAATAACTACCCCGAAAAATTTAACAGAAGAGAGTATTTTATTTTTAGCTATATTTAGTGTCTCCTAGGGAAAGTTTTCAAAGTTATGCTTTTCAAAGTCAATTCAGCTGATTTTAGACAATAAGAAAAAATACGATGGAATTTGTATCAAGGTTACTTGGTACGTGGACATATGCTACAATTATGCTTTATTAGCGAAATGCGATACTTAAGAGGAACCGGTAATGGGCGGTCCATTCGTAAGGCGTCAAATTCAATTATGTGCTCTGTTAGTGAATTGCGGGTTTTTTTGTTTTGGTTCATACTATACACAAATATTAACAAATACTTTAGAGCGATATATAGCGATATAGACGATCCATAGCCCAGTTGGTAGTAACCTTGCCAGCCGAGCTAGGGGTCCCGGGTTCGTTTCCTGGCAGGGGTTGACATTTATGCGACAGGTAAATGTTTGTTCTCGGGTCATGGGTATTTTTAACGTCACATTTGTGTAAGTCCATGACCCGCAACACAGGGCATTCTACTGTGCGGGCTTAAAAAAAATTCAAATCCCTCATGTAAATACTTTAAAAAATCATTATGAATAAAACTTGTGTATTTTATTTATATACTACGATTACAATAATCGTCGAGGAAGGTCCTCGAGTATTCACCAAGACTTAGGAAAGGTGTATAAGATACTCTGGTGGGCTGATAGTTGTGAACTGAATGTAAATAATGTATGTATATACAATAACTTTGAAGACATAATTACGGGAGATATAGGTAATTTCATAACTAATCGGCTGATAGACAAAAGTTCCCTAGCAGTATCTTCTTGGCATTTGAAGTAACAAATACCCAATTTTAAACCATATAAGACGATAAAGTGGGCAATGAATCATTATTATTATTAATTATTATTATTAATGATATCATTATATAATACTATTTATTTGTTAAATGATCACTTTTATCGTCGTCCATAACTGTGTCATTGATAGTTATTGTCACCTCTCATTCGGAGACATTTTTATTCTGAGAGGATAGCAATAATTCCCAGGAGTAAAAGAAGCAGTAGAAGAAGAAGAAGCCAAGCGGTTGTTGTATGATTTGATGCAAGTTTGACAATATTATAGAGTTCACTAATAAATATAGTTTTACCTTTAATGTGTCTTCGCACTTATTCAAGAAAGTTTTTAAAGCATAATTGTAATTTTAATTACGTTTCAGGATTGTATTTTCCAAAAGTTAAATATGTTTTGTATATCCGTCAATTAAAACGCTGTTACTGTTGCGTTTTCTACTTCTATCTTCAATAACTAATAGTAATGAAAGCGAAACCTCAAAACCCGAAAACCATAAATGAAAAATGGAAACATGACATTTACATGACGGCTACGGAATATTGGATAATCTTTCTTTCCTCATCGAATGTCAATGTCAGCTGTTGGCAAATAGCTCCTGGTTTTATAACACCGTTAAACCGTTAGCCAAACAGTGTATCTGGTAACCAATTCTTAGTGCCTAAATATATTTTTAAAATATAGGGGATTAAATTTGAATCGTAAACACGTAAACTAGATATCATCAACTATTTATATCCTAAATCATTACTTTAACGTTCCAGAACATTTCGTCCATCGACAATTCTCCAGATTCTTATCGCCCTCATCAGTCAGGGTTTCGTTTATACCACAGCTGTACTGTGCACTAAATTACTTAAAGTAAAGAAGAACGAAGTTACGATATCCGTATGGCCATGAATAACAAATTCCTCACTTTGTTAGTCCTGTTAGACTTGAGTAGTGCGTTTAACTCTGTAGATTTCGATGTTCTTCTTCGGATTCTCGAGCCCCTTAATATATCTTAACCCACAATTGTGTGCTTCAGTTCTTATCTTCGGGGTCGTTTGCAACGTGTCCGCCTTAATTACAATCTGCCCGATCGGTACGATGTAGTCGCGGGTGTTCATTAGGTTGGCGTCATATCTCTGTTTGCTGTCTTTATTAACTAAATGATCAATGTTGTCTCATCTCATTTCCATCTTTACACAGACAACTTGGAACTATATGGTCATTTCGATCGCATCACATTTAGCATCGCTTTTGGATTCCTAGTAAATCGTGCTAAGCCATTGGATCTAATAATTGGTAGCAAATACCAACATAGCCAACAAAATTTTCCATCACTGCTTTCTGTTCGGTATGATGGTATTTCTATAATTTACACAGATAGGGCGAAAAAATTAGGGGCGATATTTGATAGTAATTTATCTTGGAAAGCGCATATCGCTGAAGTCACACTTCACACAAAGTTCACTTCTCCGTGCATTAGCTGAGAGGAGATCTAAATGTCTTGCCTTTCAAAACTACATTAATCCTACCTATAACAGAAGACGCTGATGCCGGTCGCTGGATGTCACTGAGGAGCTCGTAAATAAACTTGTGCGATTGATAAATCTATCTATGAAAAATCTAGTCTACTCGTTTTATCCCATATTTGATACATTAACATACACTTAGTTTGCCTCTCTATAACAATTTTCCATTTTTGGGCCTACTGGAAGAAATTTCTGTCTGACAATAATAAATGCTCTTGTACAAACTTTTCGTACATATTTGTTTCCTGTTATTTTACAGTACGTATTAAATAAATAATATAAATACATACACATGGTTTATGAGTAGTACTAAATGTGATAAGTGTGTGGTGAGAGTACAGTGTAGTACGGAGAAATTATTGGAACAAAGTCCGTTATTCCACATGTAGCAATGTGTTTTTGTACAATGCAGCTACCCCAAATAAGCCTAAAGTCATCTGACAATGACATAAAATGAATGCGAGAGGAGTACGAACTATATTGGAAAAGAATATAGAAGACTTCTATTTAATGCATTGAATAACATGAAAGTTACAATCTACAAATCGTGGCCGCAACCAAACATTATTAATTTTTATCGTTATTTCCATGTTGACCTCGTTATAATTTTAGGCATTACATATTTTAGAGTTGATTAAATTAAAATCATATTTATTTATTTTAATCGTTTCAAAGAACAACTAAAATGTTACTTACTAATCTTTTACCAGAACTTTTATTTGTTATCCCGGGATAGCGGATCATTTTCTAGGATGGACGTTCTCCTAAACATTCATTAAATGAGAAAACAGAGGTTTATAACAACATATCTAAACGGCGAGTTCTTGATAGCATGTGATATAGTGGTTGTGTCTATGTAGTAATGAACTGTTAATATCATCTTTTCATAGGAGCCCTTTGGACGTAAGTTATTAAATTCATGGTAGGTATTGCAATCAATTGTAACGGAATTTTATAAAAAAAATTATATATATACTTATGCAGTTTACTAAGTCTGAAATTTAAGACAATCGGATAACCCTTATTACTAGTATTATTGTTATGAACATCACATTCCTTAAGAAAACTATCAGAGAATTTTTAACGAATTGAATGTTATCTAAAGTGTATTGTGACACAACAGTTAATATATTGATACCGGAAAGTATTCAATTGATAACTACTATTGAATACGCACAGAAAAATAACAAAAAAATTAATAATAAATAAAATAAACATTTGCACACTCACACCCCGCGCACTAGGATTCTCTGTGTTTCGGGTGGCATGTACATACACGAATATGACTTAACAAACACCTATGTCCCGAGAACAAACATTTAACTGCCACATAAATGTCTGCCCCGACCGGGAATCGAGCCCGGGATCCCTAACTCGGGAGGTAGGGTCCCTACCAGGGATTTTATGGAGCTCCGTAACCGTAACCGAAACTGGTAAAATATTATTCATAAAACCGTATCCATATCCGGATCCCAAATTTCATATCCACACATCCCTAGTCACCAACTGGGCTATGAGGTCGTCTAATAATATTTTGTAAGACTAACCGATTGTGTTGAGACCATAAACATAATATACTGGTACAGACGTAACAGACCGACACTCATCTCATCATCTCCTCACTGAAACATAAATGTGCATGTGTACAAAACGACACTTGCGTGAGTGACTTTTAGTGATGTCAAATTCACGTCCGATATTGTCGGCATGAATGTCGACTATTCCATCACTGGTTGTTTGCTATATTTAATTCGTTCTCTTGATTATTTATTACATGTTAAATTAAATAATACCATGCTAATTCTAGTAACTTCTCTTTACTTCTTAGTAACTTCCTTTGTTTCGTCTAACCTTAACCTTATTGGACGAGATTCTTTATATTGACATATCTTTTTTATTTGTAAACTGATTGAAATAAAACAAAACCTGATTAAAAGGTACTAAACAAAACAATAATAATACTCATTGGTTTTAATTAATACTTTGATGTAAATCGATATAACTCATTGCCCTCGGAAATGAACTAACCAACAAATTTTGTAGGTAGGTATAGATTCTTCATTAACTAGATGTCAGTTATTTCGTAGAAGGAAATACTTGCCCTTAAAATGTCTACAGTAATCTTTGTGAGGAACCCTACTGTTAGAGGGAACATGGATAATTGGATTAAGCGCATCACTATCGCCACCGGGACGGGCACCCCATCACTAGCACGAGAATGACACTTCCCTCTTGTTTAGCGCGCTTTTGTTGGACGTTGACAAAATAAGTTTTATATTTATTAAAAATGCTAATTACAATAAACTTTAATTATGTTTATTACTAGCTATCTGGTTTACATTCGAATCCATTTTTATTTTTGAACTGCATTTACAGGAAACCTTGAAGAAGTAAAATTAGTTAATAAATATGATATCACATTCGCTGGATATTGTCATATCATAACAAATATAAAATTCGCCAAATTTTATCAATCTAAGGTGCTAATATTCAAAAGCCAAAGATGCACCTTTATAACATTCTTAATATATTTTCTGTCCAATATGTTAACAAGCTGTAACGGAAATTAAAACGAAAAATATAAACAAATCCAAGTAAAACAAAAAATATGTATTTATACATATTTAAATATTATCCATTTATCGATAGATTTTGTTCAAGCCCTATACGAAACGGTATCATTTTCACGTCTTTTTATCTTTTTATTTTACACATAATTATGAAAAATAGGTTAATCTTAATTTATATCATTTTAAGATTAACTTCTATGAAAATAAGCATCATGAAAGTAGTATTGTACTGTCGGTATTTACCTGTGGATTGTCTCTTTGTTTAGGTTATTGTTATAATTTACTATGCAGTCTCACAGAGAACACGACATTCTCGTATTTACTTTTGTTTGTCCGATAAAATACAGTAAGATTGAAAAGAAATCAATAAAATAACAAAGAGCTATTTCTTGACAGGAGACTAATGGAAAGTAAATAGTTTAAAAACAGTCCTACTGCCAATACTCTTGCGTCTCTTTCTCGCAAGTAGGTTTTTCCGTAAAGCTCGAAATGTCACTCGCACACTGTGTACCTCTATTACGCTAGTATATTAACATTATGGTTGCGACACCATTATGCCTAAGTTCATTTATCATTATATCACAGTCTCCGCATTCGAACGCTTTTGAGAGGTCACAGAATATACCAACAGCATCCTGCTCGGAGTGCAACCATCGACAATGTGTTTAAGAAGTGTTATGGCTGCATCGGTGGTATATTTCCGTTTTCGTTTTTTTTTAGCAGTAGATAAATGTGATAGTAAATGATTTTATAAACATTTTTTCAAAGATTTGACTAACAGCTGGTAAGGTAGAAATGAGTCTAAAATTAGTAAGGGCGCTTTTATCACCAGCTTTAAAAGAAGGAATCAACTAAAACTTAAATGAGGTGCGATGCAATAACTCCAGGAATTACTTATTTTCTTGATATTAATATAATGGACACATAAAATCACTAAAAAAAGGATGTGATTTACGGTTTAGTAAAAATGTATACGTTAAATATAAAATTATATCGAATTTTGATATATTCGTGCTGTTTACATTTAATATCCAACAAATACATTTTACTAAATTTTAATATAATGTTTTAGAAACCGGTAACAATTCACTGCAATGTCTACTGTAATCATCCAGATATTTAACGAAACGTATTCAATCTCTCAAGCTTAAGAGTAATTAAGAGCTTCTAAATCTTGACGGTAACAATGCGAATTATGTACCTACATGCTTCTTGAAGCACGTCATATTAATATACATACATATAACGAATACATGTAACACGAAACAATATAACAGCCAGTATAAAGCGGCACTTCCTTCATTCAAAAACTACGTACACCGTGTCGCTCAAGTAATAGTGTTGTCTGTTATATGGTACCCAGCTCGGAGCTGGACGGGCGTCTATGCGACGGGACTGCGTCCGAACACGACAGGCAACTAATGAAATATGGAAGCGGGACAGCAGTTGACTCATGCGTTCCATATCTGAACAAATCCACTCGACTGACAGGACAGCATGACGTTTTCAAGGGAACAGTTGTTTCATTTACAAATTTTATTGCCTGTGAATTGTACGTAATTGTCTGTTTTCATGCATATTTATTCAAGTTACAAGGTATTAGATACTTGTAATACAGGTTTTTGCCCCATTTAAGTATCCGAATCAGAGGATTGAGTTTTAAAGAATAATGTGGTACTTCTCGCGTCATTCCATTGAAACAATCACTGCGTAAGATATCATGTTTGTAGCTGGACTTGGTTCCAGATTTTAACTACCCTAAGAACCATTTGTACAGATTTTTTTTCCAAAAAAAAAACCCTAAACGAATGTGAAATCCAATAGATGTTGTCACAGCCCATTCGCATTCGGCCGACTGCAGAGCAAAGGTCTCTCCTCGAAGTTGACGTTTATGGCTTTAAGTTTAAGTTAAGTTTAAGGCTATCGTTTATGGCTTAACAACTGTTATCTGACGATAATCTTTAGGACTGTCTGCTTAACGTATTCCCCTAAACGCGGAAGCGTTCGAAAGATATTGCCTGTACCAATCACTCACATGTTTAATCGGACGATCAAGTTCAACACGATTCGTCAGGTTATTAGCGCTACTCGATACAAAAAATTACTTCGAAATACACATAGAATCAGATTTGATCTGTAAATCGTGAATCCATTAACAAGTTCCAACGTTTTTATAGTTACATATTATGTTAATGGATGAGATTTAATGTGGACGAAGTCGCTCGCAAAATGTAATCTCTCTCATAATCTCTTTAATAGGTACAAGGGTTTAAGTCGGAAATCGTAAAAAACTTTTTGTGTTAGATTTTGACGTGACTATCATTTGATCAAGAGAGCAAGCTTACATTGCGTTTAGGATGTGACCGGTTTTTTATTATAAAATTACTGTCTCAGCCTATGAAACAGAAGTCAGTGATACACTAAAGTTGTAAATACAGGAATTCCTATATTGTTTCATACCAAATAAACACACACACACAATTAATTGTGTTTATTTGGTATGAAACAATATAGGAATTCCTACGGAAGGGTGTGGTTTCCAACTCTCGATAGTGAGTGAGGAATTTATCTCACTCAACCAGTGTATCAATAACAGAAAATATCGCTGCATTTAGACTCCTCCCCTACTAATGGTATTTTTCGCATTCCTTTCTAAAGTTTTCTTCCAATAGAGATCGCTACGTTTAAGATAAAAGACTATCTATTCATACCGTCAATAATTGTTATGTTTTTGTCTTTGAGGTTTAAATAAAAAATAAATATATCGGTCACAAAAGGATAACGCCATCGTCCAAATGTTCTATTATAAATCTTTCTATTATCAAGATCATGGACGTGCACAAAAACAACAATGCAACGAAAAGTGGCGACGTGCGGCCCCCCTGCTGCGCAACGACGTAAGTCGCGGTGAGACGTGATGAAGGAGGCCATCGGATTGACAAGTCTCGATGAGTGGAGTCGTTTAAGAGCTGCGAGCTCTTAGACGTGGATGATACTTTCTTTGGGATGCTGTGATCACGATCAGGAGTCTAGTTATGATAATTTAGCATAGCAAGCTTATGAAAACAAACAATTGTACATTTTTTTTATTATTAAATTTAGGTTATTTTTGTTTGATATGACTTTGA
Source organism: Megathymus violae (assembly GCA_003671415.1). Taxonomy (NCBI): domain Eukaryota; kingdom Metazoa; phylum Arthropoda; class Insecta; order Lepidoptera; family Hesperiidae; genus Megathymus; species Megathymus violae. The sequence continues at coordinate 279,983 of PDGT01000042.1, forward strand.
AGTTTAAAACGTTGAAACTGTCACATTTAATAATCTTGAACTAATGACCATAGAATAGAATTCCCTTCGTGCCAAGGAAATTATTGTATATTAATTTTTTTAACTGTGTTAATGACTGACGACATAACAGACGTGCAAACAGACACACGGACAAAAAAATTGCCAATGTCTCGCCATCCCCAAGCGGCAGCTTTTTAAGCTTATTTTACAATTTATACTTATGGGGAAAACATTCCTGAAAATTGAATTTTGGACAATCGCCACGAATCCAGTGAGTACAGACAGAATGCATGTTTAAGCCCGTGGTGTGAAAGTACAGTGACGATCAAAAAGTTGCTTGGAATCTGCAGAACACAGAGAGACTCCGGATGTCTCTCTGAATGGTTAAGGTTCTACCCTGTCGAACATTAATTTATGGCGTCAAATAAACTGAGACAATAACATAATGGCTTGTAGGCAATGTAGGTATGACTTAGTTCTCCTTTGTAAAGCATAGCCAGATTCCTGGAATAGGGGTCCAGCTTATCCCTAGTTAGAATGCCACATTTAGGAGACCTAATTAGCCTTATCTTTCAAGTGTCATCGATACAGCACGTCCTTACAAATGTCAATGCACAGAACTCCAACATTTTTGCACTTTCGCTAATTGAGTCACAGCGTAAGTATACAGAGTGCACATACATGTACTTACTCGTAGTCACCCTAATGGAACACGTATAAAAAGGAGTTGGTACTTATAAATGATATTAATAAAAATTTACGATTGCCACATAAAAGTTCATCCAATAGCTCCGGACAAAGAAAGAAAAATTGGGAGGTCTATAAGCGTTGAGTTTTTAATTATACAAGTTGAGCGTTGGTAGGGTTCTCAGAAAAACATCAACCGGAACAAAACATCCAATAAATTTCCATTTTAACTTTATCAGACTCTAAATGTAAGTTATCGAGTGGAAAATCTTTTTTCTCTGATAATTTAAATAATTTTCGCAGTTAAAGAGTATAAATGATTTTATTTTTATGGAGGTACATCGTTATGTACCAATCGTTATTGCAAAAACAAATAAATAAATAAATAAATAAATAAATAAACGTTCACACACTCACACCCCCGCACTAGGATTCCCTGTGTTGCGGGTGGCATGGACATACACAATTATCACATCACAAACACCCATACCCGAGAACAAACATTTATCTGTCACATAAATATCTGCCCCGGCCGGGAATCGAACCCGGGACCCCACGCTCGGCAGGCAGGGTCACTACCAACTGGGCTACGGGGTAAGGGTAAGGTACCAACTCGTACTCGTAGAACCGTCACCTCTTCTTCTCTGTGTCACTGTTTTGTCTAAAGCTAAACAAGGTACATAGATTATTTTACAAAAGTTACATTTTAGTAGTTTTCAGATAAATAAAATATTAAAATTAAAAATATTTACGTTGTTTGTATTTTTGAAGCGGGTAACTTCGAATGTGTATGCAACTGGCGCCATCTTGTCTGAAGAACACTGTCGGCTTTGGTAAAGACGGTTGATGGATCGGTGGGTATTTGTAAACCCATCAGCTGGAATTCTTTCAAAATCTTGTTAGTCACGTATAATTTCATTAGTTTGTGACTTATGAATATTAAATCAAGTGTAGTGAATGTACCTGATGTATTTATTTTATAAATTATAAGATATAATTTGACCCTCTATCCGTCTTAGATAACATATAATACATAATTTGACTATGTAACTAATGGTTGCGGCCTCTCCTTTGAACCGAGAAGATATGCAATGCATTCTACATTGGTCCAGTGGAATGTTTTGGGACTTAGTCCTGAGTGGCTGTAGGCCTTATATGACACAGAACTCCTAATGAAATTTTACCACAATTGAACCTCCATGTAACTTCGACCCGCATCAGACATATTTTAATAATATACATATACAATTCATAATGTGGCGTAAAATAATATAAACATTACGTTCAAAGATTCAATAATTAATAATAACACATAGTGAAATGAAACGACACCTTATTTTGAAGAGGCACAGTCACGTGACTATATCGTTACCATTGGCTCGGAGCGAAGACAAAACGAATGAGTAGTTCTCTCGCCTACAAGTGGCCAACAAAAACGAAACACCACTCGTCCTTTCATCACGCACCGCGTACATTGCGATATAACAACCACACTTTCGTCGCGAGCGTTCTTACACCTCGGCGATGTAGGTTACATAAAACAATAAGAGAAAATCTTGGAGTTAATGAAGCTTCCTCTTCGCCAAAGTTGAAATACTACGTGCTTTCTTCTCATTAACATTCTCTGTTTTGTGTATATTTCATAGTTCCATTGCTGTCCTAGTTATGAAAGCTGGAATCAAGTTGTTAATGAAAAAGCAATGCACATTGTAAGTGGGCGAGTATCGCTCTATGTATTTCTTTGAGTAATCTTATAGTGCTGGTGTGCATGTGTTATAAATTGCATCATAAAGGATATTTAGAGAGTGATGTTGCGTAGGGTCTAATTATAAATACAGGATTGATCTGAATGTGTTTTATGACAACATTCGACTAACGAACAAGCTCGTCTCGTGATGGCAAGCTATCACTGCTACCCGTGACCATCTTGCACCAAAGCACCCCATGCCAAAACAAAAGCAGGTAACTCGTTTCTTATTGGCACTCCCACACTACAAACGAGATACGTAAAAAACCTTACCACTGAGCTCGTGTATCAATAAAGGTGTTATAAAATCCTGCAACCTCCGATAAGCTATACATAGGATTGATAGTCGCGAAGGTGGAATCAAATTAGAAGTCGAAATATACAAATGTAATACAGTTCTAATACCATGGCCTCTAAAGTAAAAGATATTATAATTTAGAGATCAAATTAAGAGCCCAATTTAGAACAAAGAGGCCTAGACTAGTCACTCCGCCGGGTGTGGTTCTGAATAATGGCGGCCTGGTACTATTGTGGCGAGAAATATGACGTCCGCCTTTGTCTGTACCGATGCTAAATAGAGACCATGGAAATATAATTAATAAATCAATTGCAGATGGCGCTTTCATTGCAAGAAACGGGTAAGAAAATCATGGCTTCTTTGGGTGGATTGCCTATTGTTACCGCGCGGATCCATTATCTCGTTTATAATGATGAAGCAATGTTTCGGTTTGAAAATTTGTTCATTTATTATTATAGCAAACGTAAATTATATTTGATGATCCTGTAACCCTGTTGGCAGTCGGTAGTATCCCTGCCTGCCGAGCGAGCCTCCACGGGTTTGATTCCCGGCCGGGCCGGTCACGTGTGACATGTTTATGTGACAGATTTATATTTGTTGTCAAGTGAAGGTTTCTAGTGTTGAGATATATAGTCTGTACATCCATGCTACTACTACTAACGGCCACTCAGGACTTCGTCCAGTTTGAAAAATTAATTATCTGTAAACGTGATACATAGTCTATGTCCATTCAGGATTATGTACCTTTCAAATGGTGAAAGAATTTTTCAAACAGATGCCGGGGTTTCGGAGATTACTCTCTGCAATCTCTTTTTATGATTAGTATATGTAAACATGCGGTGATATGGCCACAGTACCCCAAATATATATGAGCCATGACATAATCATTTATTCATATAGGTATTCCGTAGATATACTTATACATGTCATCTTTTGCTCCTACTACCGTTTTGAAAAGGTGCTTTAACATTGAGGAGGAGAAACGGTGAAAGAAACTACTCAGAACATCTTTTAAAACAACACATGGCAATTACAAACTAAGTTTGAACCTGCGCGGAACTATTTTCGACACTATTATCTCCAGGCGTCCTTGTCGTGAATATATTCATCCATACCATTATATCCTTTACCTACAAGCTGTGCTTGAACGCGTCGCTTAAAAGTTCCAATAGGTAACTCACGTATCAACTTTGAAACCTTATTATAAAAACGAACTCCAAGCCCCATAAAAGAGCACCAAACCTTTTGTAAGCATAATCAAATTGTACCTGTTTCTTGTTTCACGATTGTATGTATGACTATTCTGCTTGTACATATTTAATTATTTCGTTCGAATACTAGTTCTCTGATATATCCTCCAGTAAACCCTACACCAATCTGCTCTGGAAGAGCATGCTCCAAGCCTTCTCACTTGCAAGCAAAGAGTCTTATCCTGCAGTGGGCTGTAGCGAGTTTAACTTCAAGCAGTATATCAATGTTACCCTTACCTCGTAACTAGAGTTTAAAAAACCCGAGCAATTATCTGAATTTTTCCCACATCGACTTTAAAGGTTCCATAAATTACTGATTTTACACAAACCCTCTCCCGGTGGCGCCTTCAGCATAAAATGGCTGCGGAAAGGTGTTTTATAATTTAGGAGAAGAAATGTCGAAACAAGTTCAGCTCATCATTAGAAACAATATGCATTAATTACAGTACTTTTATTTAACATAAGTGGAACTATCGACCGCACTGGTTACAACCATGCGTCGTTGTCATTTCCGTTTTCATCAGTGCATTATCTTGTTCTTTCAAATGTTTCTTGAACATTTTTAAAGGCAAGTCACGTTTAATACGTGGGAAGTTGGGAGTTTATTGTGAAGTTGTAGACTATAGTATAATTTTGTTCCCCATGCAGTTTGGGTCATAATAGATAAGCCGGCTAGGGTGGTGAGCATGTTGCGCGGGCGCAACGCCATTATCGATAAAAACAAATGAGTCATCGAAGGCTGGTGCACGGCGGCGGTGCGGTATACAAAGGGTGCTGCGATATTGTTATGTTATGATCATTGTTTGTCAATTGTTATGTAATTTGTTTTTCATCATTACCCCCACCTAATACCTGCAAATTAATGCAATGGTAATTTAGTACATATATCGAAGAGAAAATAAGTGTAATACATACATACCCAATTAATAATTTATTTTAAATCATTATTATTCTTATTTTAATAAATATGTTATTTTACCTATTTTTCTTTTATTTTTATCACATTCCCACATAATGACAAAACTAAATACACTATCGATAACGTTTATCGACAGCAATAATGCGCATCACTATGCCCCCCCATAAGGCCCGTGAGTGGGAAAGAGAGCAAAATACTTGCTTCACTGCTCCAACGTTATGTGAGCAAACTGCACGGAGAAAAATATTATACTATAAGTCCCATAAAAGATCGCTGAAGCTTAAACAGTCGGTACGAAGACGTCAGCAAATAATGAATTTTTGTGACCATTGTTATTTATTGTTATTTTGTTTATGTCAATATAAAAATTATATTACTACAGATATACTGAGAAGTAGCTGTTCAGTAAGTGTTTGGCAGTTGTTTAGACTTAATTCTTATATTGTTTAAGACAAAAACTTCCGACATTTTACTTCACAAATCGTCCGAGAATATTTTTTCTGTAACACAAAAATAAAGTCGCAAAATCGCAGGGTTTCAAATATGACACTACAAAAAGACATTGAATCACAAGACATGATAAATTTATAAAACGTTAAATCCATTTCCATTATATGAAATTGCAATAAATATTTAAAATTACCTACTGCTTACTCTGCATTATACAATGAGTTCCAACTATAATTGCGCGTGTCAATTCATTAAGAAGTAAGTGGATTACCGCTGAAAAATTTACGAGATTCCCGATTATATTAAGCGCCAAATATAATTATTGTTGGTCGAAAAAAATATAAAAATATTTTTTTGACTTTGAAGCATTTGTAAATTGTTTCGGGAGTAAATTTGGCTTGCAATAATTTTTCTCTGAGCGCAAACAATTAATATCGAGTGGAGGACTCGAGTATCCATGTTTTTTCTGAAGGTTTGTTGCTTTTAAACCAGCTATAAGATTCAAAATCAAAATTGCTATTCATTTTGTAACTTAAGTTATCAAACAGTCATATCAAACAGTACCGATATATTTTTCGTCTATCTTATGACTGAATTTGCAATAAATGACATAGCCGTAACACACGAGAATTGTATTTTACGAGACATTTCTGATGGTAAATTACAGTACGCAAATTCTACGCTTCTAACTAGAGCACATAGAACACTGGCTAACTAATTTTACAGAAGCACTGCGTCTAGTACTTCCGTCCACGTGCGAAATGAATCAACTCGTAAACCAGCCAATTGTGGAGCACCAGTGACAACGTCATTACCATTCAGTGTAGCTTGAAAGATTAATACGCGTTGGCATGGCAACAGATTAACGTACGTCGAATTAGTCGTGCACGAACCTGTTTGTACGATCGCCGTACATTATTCAAGTCTCATTACCGCATTCATTACTTGGCAACGAATTAATGTTTCTACATCTGGCATTGTCTGGCAGTTCTATCTAATCTGCATTTCTATTTGAAAATTACGATAACTATTATCTTGTTTATTGTTTTGGATATATATGTAATTAAGTAGATTCAATTCGCTGATTTGCGGACGGTAAATTATTCAGTTCTCATTACTTCTCATTACCCTGTGCCAATTAATGGACGGTCTTTTGTTGTTTGCACAAAATAATGAGCTCCCTCCGCGTTTGTTCGTATAATTCTCTACCCGAAAAATGGCTTCAGCAATTACACACGAGTCATTATTATGAAGCGCAGTTTGCAGTTGTTAATTGTTATTGCAGATGATATGAATATTTTGTAATACGCTTCATTTTATATCTTGACCAACTAACCCGCTTCGCCTTGCGTGGGTTGAAAAATATTTTGTTTATTTTTGCCGACATTGAATACAGGCGATTTTATAACTATCCAGTTAAAGAACGTAAATTAAGACTACCGCATGTTCGCTTTTAAGGTGAATGGATTATTGGACCATAGCAAGAAAATTTGGAGCATTTTCTTTAGAAGGTAAATTCTGATTATATTCGTTAGCATTCGATAGCTTAAAATCTCCAAACGTTTGAACAGTAACACGGTTATAATTTAAAGTATGCAGATTTTTGTAAAGAAAACGGGAATAGCAAATGGCTTTCACGTAATAAATATGAAAATGTAGACCACTGGCATTAATTCATTTCTGCAACGTAAGGACAACTGTAACATACCCCAGATTTAACTACTATCTTATTTGGGTGCGCCATGGACATTCTACGTCTCAAAGACAACTTGCCGAACGCAATAATTTGACGACCCCATAGCCCAGTTGGTAGTCACCCTGCTTGCCGAGCGAGGGGCTCCGGGTTCGATTCCCAGCCGGGGCAGACATTTATGTAACAGATAAATATTAGTTATCGGGTCGTATTCGTATTTGTGATGTCATATTTGTGTATGTCCATGCCATCCGCAACACAGGGAATCCTAGTGCGGGGGTGTTAGTGTGTAAACGTTTATTTATTTATTTAATATGTGTTATGCCAACGTGATAATAGTCATGGCAGAACTAGCAACAAACTAGACAAGACTAAGAAACTTCAGTTATTACCAGTTAGGTCCCCGAGTGTCGCAGCGTCGTCTAACAACAATAACAAGCGGGCCATTGTTTCAGCACAAAGGTACGCGAACTGCTTCTAAGCCTTTCGGACTTAGATTGAAAATTTTCAATGGCGCATATATTATTGAAACTTGGAGCACTCATGCAATTTTCCGCTCCTGAATTGGAAATTGAATGGGGCGAATATAATAGAAGGTATAGAAATATAATGCTGGTGGTCTGATCTTAAGACTTTAGCTTCTTGCATATGATATCATTAAGCAAAACGCTGACGTCGGCGTCACCTAGATTATTATCATTTACAAAACATTGACCATAAAATAAAGATGTCGTATGGCAAATGGAAGAACGTTTAAACCAGAACATTAGTACACCTAGGTGCAGTCTTATCTTGAAAAAAGTTTTCACACAAACGGGTGCTTTTGCCAGTTTTTATCAGTTTAATTTCAGTGTACAATTAACCGTTCATATGTCAAAAACGACAGCAGGCCTTTTAAATTTATGGTTATGGTAATCCGTGAAATGCAAGAGCATACTACACCACGTAGAATATATAACCTTATGCTTGTTTAGGTTAAATACTTTCAGAATTTCATTCATCCTTGAGCCGTTTTCGACTCAGTACCGGCCGTTTTAATCCTGACGGTACTCTTTTAAGGTGGCTGGCCTTTTCACCTGTCAGCTTAACTGCCACTCTCTATTAATGGTTGTATGTATTTGATTGTCTTTAAGTTTTATTGAAGTCCGTGGACGACGTCGACAACGTATCATCTGGTGGGTCGTCTACTCATTTGTCCCATCGTTTCCGAATGGGACCGGAATTCCTAGTAATCAGGTTTGTAATATTAAGTAACATAATTTTATATAAAGGAACTTGTACATAATTATAATAAAAGTCTAACTGATTGCTTTCTGTACATGAAGGATATATGAGAAAAACTATTATCAGAGGCCTTTATTAATGCAATAGAACCCATAAAAATTATTATTAGCATTTTTGTCCGTTTGTCTGTGCGTTTATGTGCGCTAATCTCAGAAACGGACTATCTGATTTCGTTTTGGTTTTCATTGTTGTGTTGTAATAAGCATCGCTTAATATTTAAGTTCGTTTCATCTTAATCCGTCCATAAATAAAAGAGTTATGAATAGATTTAAAATAATGTAGGTATTTGTATTTCTTAGCGTAAGCGTAGTTTTTCCGAACTGAAGCGAGCGCACATTGCTAGTAAATAATAAATGTAATATTAAAGTAGTAAATACATAAAAATTACGTGCACAAGTGAATTTACAAAACAGCTACATGATTAAATAATTTTAAATTTTTTGAATTGAAAATATTTGAAACCTATTGTGAGTAAGAAAAATAACTTAAAAGGAAAAAACAAAAGATACACTGGAGCATAAATGATGCTTCTAATAATACTGTGAAATAAAATATCCTTTTCGTTTCATTATCTTAATTACCATTTGAAATTTAACAAGGCTTTGTATTTAAGGCTCAAAACATGTCGCATAAAGGTCTTCTCGAAGAAACTACTCTTTGTGTTGCGGTTTGTGAGTTTCCCTCGTCGATTGTAACGAGCCCCGAAACCGCGTATTGTTCATTGCCGGCGTTCCCTAAATCCCGTGTATTTTGTATACATATATTTTATGTGCCGTATTGTATTGTACACGAAGATTATGGATTATTCGTGGAATTTTTGTTAGAGCTTCTCTATAATGTATAATTTTAATATTTTTTTAATAATACGTATTTTTAACGTTCCCGAAAACGACGTCATATATATACATATATGTATATCAGTGAGATTTTTTATTGAAATGAAATTAGTGAATTTACGTCAATTTTGTATTGACCAGTTCTATAAGAAAATATTTTTATGGTGTTGAGTAATTCAGTGTGAAGAAATGTAAGTATAACTCCTTGTAGATTTTAGTATTGTTCTCATAGGAGTCTGGAGTCTGCCTACTCGCAGTTTATCGGCACTAAGATATATTTGATTGAACCACTGTTGTAATGTAGGAGTTTATTTAAATATATTTTTTATAACAGCTATTGAAAAAGAGCTAGTTTATTCTTCGTAAACAGGGAGCAAAATAGCTCTTTGATCCCTAGGGAGGAAAAGGGATTTGAATTTGGAATTTGGATATTGTTAGTAGAATTTCCAATCACCAAAAAGATCAATCACGAACGTTCTATAAACAAGTAACACGCTGTATGATAAACTGAAGCGCGCGACCCAAATAAAAGTTTATGAAAAAGTAAAAAGCGCGCGAAATGCAATCCGCCTTCGTCCGTATTTGTTTACACGAATATATTGTCCGTGGTTCGAAAACATCTTCGTTTTATAATCAATGAATGTGTCAAGTACAAGTAGTGAGAATGAAAGTATGTATATTACTAACGCCAGAGAACATCGTATCGAACGGTAAAAATGTGATACAAATTCTTTTTCGTACACAATCCCGTGAAAAAATTATATGAAAGCATCATAAGATAATTTCATCCGTTAGAAAAAAACAAGAAGATCGAAATATTTTTCGGAAAATATGTATTGAGCCTATTCCCAATAACAGCGACGTGCACAGGATTATGACACTGGGTATGCGGCGGAGTACTCGGTCACAAAAACTTTTTCTTTTATAGATTTTTAGCATAGCCACAGCCTCGCGATGGTACTCTAAGTCGGAAACCATGCCAACAGAGCAAGTCTTAGATGTACTACTATTCATGTACATCTTCTACGGCAACGCAGACAAAACAGCGATCGATCGTCGCGGCGGAACAAATTCTAATAAATAAAATAATAAGCTAAAATATTATGACTACTCCCCCAGTCAGCTTCAACGTCCACACGTCCAAGGGTCCGGCTACTGGAGACTACTATATCACCTAATCACCTATCACCTAACACAAACCTCACAATCAAATATCATTAAAAAAAAAATCAGCAAACGCACTAGTAAAAGCAAATCACTACAATTATTATAGAAACTCAGTATTAAACTGTTAAATGTACACACTTTCAAATGTTAAAATTAAAAATCTTTTACGAAAACTTTTACGAAACAAAATAGTAAACAATGCTTATCACATGAAAAAAGAAAAATGGCCTCCCGCGAAACACAAAACGTTAGATATCTGTCTATTATTTTTATTCGGATTATAGGCAATGAACATTTCTGATTACTCCCGACAACTGCCGAACTTCCGTAGCCTGCCGCTGGAGTCGCGGCTTTCGATATTCATGGGTGTGTGCTTTGCGAACTGTGCACGGACACCTAAATTACTTCACACATGCGAATATATCTACTGCCGAAGGCGGCGGTAGGAGTTGGTAGATTAGGTACATTATTTTGCAGCGCCGCTTGCTTGTCGCTAAACGTCTAGCAAACATAATGTTTGTGTGCTTGCAAATAGGTGCTATTAATAAAATATTAGGCGTTTTTAAGTTATTATATTTTGTTTATTCATTTATTTACTATTAATTAAAGTCATCTAAAACTTTCGAACGTTTTTTTTAAATTATCTGTGAATGACAAATAAAGCACTGCATTTCTGCCTACAAGAAGCGCACGCCCCTGCCCAATAAGAATATTATAATAACATCTAAAGAACCTACAACTCTTTGGAGTATATTTTATATTCTATGCTAAAATGTACTGACAGTACCAATAACTACATTAAAATCGAAATATACATACATCGAAACAAATAAATAATTTCATTCATTCATACTCTAAATTAATAGCTTATCTGAAATGACAATCCGAAGGACATAAATAGAAGAAATCCAAGCTTTTTTAAATGACGCTACCAATGAAATCTATCTCCTGACGAAAGTATTTTCTTACGTATATAACATTTTAGTATTAAGTAAGTACCAAGTAATAGTTGGTAATAGCAACGTATGTAAATGTGAGTCTCACTTCGATTATATTTGTTACAGGTTGTGTTGATTTTAGGGAGTGCTTGAGGTCATCGCTGCAAAAAGCTTCTTAATCTAACGATCGATAAAGTTGAGACCCAACGGAATGAATTACTTTTAATAAAGTTGAGAGACATAAAAACTAAAATTTGTATGTTATGTCTTATTGTCCCTATAATTGTATGTAAATAAATGAACACACTATTCTTATTCATAAGTGATAATTGATTGCCAATAACTGTTGCACCTGGGTCGAAATATTGGCAATAAATAGAACTTAGTGTGAGTAGCCGTTACATAATAAAATGTATAAATTTCGCGATGACATAAGTTTAAATTCATAACTTGAGGTTCTACCTCAGGAAGAAAATTATTTTAAGCTCGAGTACTTTGAATCCCTCGCTACGATAGTGACTCTTCTCTAGATTCTCCCTTGGTAAACACTACTATTAATTAGAAAAACCAAACATACCACGGAAAAGTTATGTAGGATATATCATGATATTTATTTCTATTGGTATTACAATTGGTTCAAACTTCTCATTAATTATGAAATGAAAATAATTTGTAATGTTCTATGTAAAAAGGGCAACAATAATTCAAAACGAGAATCAGGACGTAACGATGCGACATTACGGACGAGCGTGTTCGAGAATACATACGTAGGTAATATTGTGAGTTATTCAGTGAATTTTGGTTACATTGCAAACATTTTACAACATTAAATTTCGTGATTAATTTAACTACAAACTATGCAAGACAATGTTTCACTAATATATTAATTAGTCAAAGTAAACGAATGGCATGAAATAGTGCTTTCTGGCGCTCGATACTCGTTACAGTCCAAGAAAATCAAAAACCAACACTGAACCAAAATGTCATTATCTCTTCCTTGTCCCCTGAATAGCATAGAAACGAACGTGATATTATTTTTTTAATCATCCAGCAGTTATTCGTATTGTGAAACCAAAATCACTTGTAATCCGGAGCCGGATTGGAGCAACAATATTTCATAGCGGGGATTACGGCGTCAAGGCGCGACATTACGCACGACCGTGTTCCGAAGTAGTTCATCTCGGGGATTTAGTGCCTCGAGTGGAGGGTATTAGGCTCTGGCTCAGTAATATAGCGGTGGCCTTCAACTATTCCGTGGCCTTCGAGCGACTCGAATAACTTCGGCCTGACAAATATAACTTTTTGTAACGCATTTTTGTATGAATAGTTATATTTATATACAGTTATTTGGTGTGTACGTAAGTATACGTCGTACTACTGTTATAGCTATATAAAAAATAGTTTTGACCGAAGAAAAGTGATCAAGCTTGAATAAGTCGGCTTTTTCATTTTGCTATTGAAAGACAAATAGGTTTTCAGTTAATTATGGGTGAAGACCTGTTCATCCTGTCTATCTGCCTGTCTGAAATTGTAGGCTGCTGATTTCAGATACAAAGGGGAAATTTAAATTATCGTAAATTTCCTTCAATTCCTTAAAATTACGTATATCATTCGATACGTCCATAGTATACTTGATAACGGTTTTTTATTATAAGCCCTTTAATCAGAATAAATGTATGTCACGTATAACCCTAATGAGGTCATATAATTTTAAGTTTTATTAGTTTCAGATAGAGAAATAAGAGAATAATCACAATAGAGTGTCCAATTTTAGTATTCAGGAATGTAACTGCCATTAGCCAAGTCAAATAAAAAAAAGGAAAAACAAGCTCTTGTGCCAAAAAAAGTATTCCACAGAAATTATAAAATTAATTATAAAATATTTCTTCTACCGAAAATATCATATTTTGCCAATTAGACAATACGTCATACCTAAATTATTTTTACTGCAAGTATTTTTTAGCTACCACTTACTACTTAGTATTTTTAAACTGATGTGCCAATTTTTTCTTCTACCTAATAATTAACAACATAGAGGAGAGGGTGTGGCCCACAATTAATACGTCTTTGGAAATGTAAGTATCATCTTTTTTCAACTCTCTGTCAAATGTAACCGTTAATCGTTAGTTTCATATACGATAACTATCCACTACAGGCTTCAAACTGTTGTCAGAATCAATCGGGATATGACCACCGACAATTACTTTCAAATATATACATAATTTGATAAAAAGGTGACAAGGGCAGGATTTCAACCTAGATCCTCGTGCCCTGATCTATGAGAAACCTGTTTTTAAGGCACTTGTTACCCTGAAACGTCTGGATGGCGGTGGAAGATTGTACATACTAATATTTGTTGCAAAATTGTAATCACATAAATCTAACCCAAGTGAGTATCTCATTACTTTAGTTACATTTTAGTCAGCCACACAAAGCCTTTAAGTCTAAGTTCCTACGATTTCCTAAATCTAACCTAAATAACGGAACCCGATAACGGACCCTTGCGGCTTAATTAATAGAAATAAAGATTAATCCGCGACCGTTCCCTTAGCATGGGCAGACATGAAAATTCCGAATTTGTATATTGAAACTTATAAAATATAGTAAACGATAATAACTTAACCTAAAGTATATTATTAAGTCGATATATAATACAGTCAATATGTGTTATTTAATATGAGATATACACAAAAAACCAATTTGAAAAAATATCATAATATTTAACTAGGATATATCTACGGACTCCAGCCTTGTTATGTTTTGACACTTAAGTGTATTACGAGTATTACGATGAACCGTTACAGATTAATGGTTTGTACAAAGGCTGCTGCTAATAAACAATCACGTCAATGAGTTACAAAAAGGTCATCAGAAATTCATCTCGTTTTTTATACGAGTAGAAGGAAACGTAAGCATAATCTTTAATCAAAATTCAAATCGGACTCGAAAAGTCAACTGCTCAGAAAGGGAAAAAAAGAAAAGATTGTAATGAAATGAACGCAGAATACGGTATTTAACATGGTGAAATATCTGAAAGTCTAAAACGATATTTCTGTAAGTTTTTCTGCTATTTGAACACTTAGAACTTACTTCTACACGTATCACATTTATCACATATCATTCTTTATAAAAAAAAGGAAAATCGGTTCCCAGACAGCGAAAATGTTATCTAACATACACGCATAACGGAAATGCACGTAAACCCCGAGAAATCTCGTTCTCTTTTGATGTCGGTTAAAAAAAAGATTAGGTATTGTAATTAAAATAATCAACGACGATAGATAATTACTTGATCTCATAAGTTCCGTTTTCCTACATCTACACCGCTAAAAACAAAGCTCGAAACGCCTCGAATAGCTCACTCAACGTGACAACGTCCAATGTTAATGTTCTGAATTACGAGCTTTCTCTTTGACGAATTTTCGTCGACGGCTCAGAATTCCGAATCACAATACATCACACACAACGGGGCTGTAATAACAAAGGCCTCAAAATAGTTGAGCAATAACAAAAGTTCAGAGGGTACGCGTTGAATCATAGCGCAAATTGAAAGTGCGTCGCTGAATGCCGATTTGGAGCGTCAGGGACGTTCGAGGGATATGAGCGGAGACGTAGGTACACGGGATACTTTTATATTATACATTTTCTAATGTTTTTACATTGATTTTTAAAGTTTCGTATAAAAGATTGAAAACATTTTTATCTTTAGTTTGTATGTAGACCATTATGTATGTATGTATATCTTTAGTTTGTTTGTATGTAACAGGAGACCCATCTGATGTCATGTGGTGGCTGTAGTCATTGCAGTTTAAGGATAACGTTAAATAAGGAAAAATTAAACAATTTAATGTCGGAAAAATAAGGCTAAAATGGAACACCTCTGTAGCCCAAACATTCTTTTCACTTCTAAAGTTATCGTATCTATAACTAGCACATCCTGAGAAGAACAATGGAACATAATAAACTGGAATTAAATAAAATACATTCACATTTTTTTAAGCTGTCCTTACCTTGTGGATAATACGGGTACCGACGAGATGGCCTAGCTTATAGGTTTGAACGTTGGTCCCGAGACATCTAAGGCCAACAGTTGGATAGTTAAAGGATGTGATGATGATCAATACGGGTGGACAGTGCCCCTAGTGAACCAGTGGGTAGTGCTGAACAAAGCCGAGGTAAGAGAGTAAAGAGTTCATATACTTTTAGGATGTAACAACTGGTGTCAATATCCCCGTGACAGTTGCAGAATAGGTTAAATATCATTTATTTATTTAGAAAAAAATATATCTTGCTCATTACTATTACTCACATGGATACTAGCTGCTGTTATCAAAGCCGGTCCGACAATAGATGCATGAAAAGGTCGAGCTCTGAAAATAAACCGCCACTAATACTGAACTGTGTAACAATACTCGTTTGCATATGATGAAGTAGCCTCTTACCTACAATTTATTGTCTTTCGCGAAAAAAGGCCACGAACATGCCTGTAACGCCGCGATAAATGGAAATATCGATAGGATCTGTGAAATTCATCTAAGCATGAAAAACTTGGAAAATGAGCTCGTAATGTATATATACTTATAATATAAAGAGAGTGTGAATTTTGTGAGTATGTTCAAATGCGGAAGGTAACCTCCGGAACTACGGCACCTATTTGAAAACTTGTTTTACCTTTTGAAAGGTACAATTTTCCGGATGGTACATAGTTTACACATTATTATTACATAAAAAAAACACCTGTCTTTCTGTCTGAATGCGACAATTTCGAAAATTATGGAAAGGAAGCTCATACCTTTTTTACCAACAGACAGACTGATGCCGGAAACAGGTTTAGGGGTGTAGCTGTAGTTAGGTAATGATATGAAAAAAATTTAAAGCTAAAAGAATAAACAGCTTTTCTCGTGCGATTATTTGTGAACGGAAAAATCTGGTTTCCCAAGTTAAGCGGAGGTTAATAATAAAACTGCGAAGTCAACCGCGTACATATACATATATACGTTCTATATATGAGGTATTTTTTGAATATTTAAAATGTTAAAGATTAAAGTCGCGTGAGTCATTAGGAGAAAAATTTAAAGAAATAGGTGTGCTCACCGCAGCCAGTCACTATATATATAGTAATTTAGTATTTATTAAAAAAAATTAAATACGTATAAGCAGAAAAGTGATACACACAATCATCAAACAAGAAATGGGCATAATTTGGTTACATCTGCATTTCGTCTTCAAAAGGTTCAGCGTTCCTTTATGGGGCTTGGAGTTCGTTTTTACAATAAGATTCCTAAGTCGTTACGCGAGTTGCCCATTTGAACTTTTAAGCGTCGCATTAAAACACAACTTAAAGGCAAAGGATATTATAGTATAGATGACTACATGAATGACAAGGATGCCTGGACAAAATTAGTGTCGAAACCAGTTCCGCATAGGTTTAAACTTTTGTAATTACCATATGTTATTTAAAAGATGTGCTGAGGAGTTGCTTTCGCCGTTTCTTCTCCTCATTGTTAAAGCACCTTTACAAAACGGTGGTAGAAGCAAAAAATGACGTTCATAAGTGTATTTACTGAATACCTATATGATTAAATGATTTTGAATTTGCATTTGAATTTGCTGGTAGGGTTTGATGTCGATATGGAGGCGGAAACTTTGGAATTTCTGTATGTCTCTCTACCTGTTACCGCATCACGCGAGAACCATTGTACAGATATAGAAAACACTTAGTACATTTGTAAGTTACATTACACGAGTCATTGTCTTTGCAATTTCTTAATTGGATCTGTTCCCGTGGAATAGATAATAAAAGTTAAAGTAGAAGTTCTGTTGAGGGCGATTCTAGAGACATTGCAATAAATTATTAGAAACA
This sequence comes from Megathymus violae, assembly GCA_003671415.1. NCBI lineage: Eukaryota > Metazoa > Arthropoda > Insecta > Lepidoptera > Hesperiidae > Megathymus > Megathymus violae. The sequence goes on from PDGT01000042.1 coordinate 297,115, forward strand.
TATTGTGCCTTATAACCGTCACTTCTATCATCAGTATTAACATCAGTATTATCATCAGTTGTAGACCCTGAGAACGATTGAAAAGGGTTCTAGCTTGAGACTTAAGAAGGAATCGAACCTTGACCATCTCGAGTGAGCTCGGCTGAGTGATTATTCTTTAGCGAGATTAAACCCTGTGACTTGATTGCATCGCCTTTTCTAATTAAAGTTGCGACGAAACCTGTACATTTAAATTAGCCCAGTCTCCGTTTCCTATATCGCAAACTTTGTCGCTTGTTGCAGTTAACGTGAATTATTTGATAAAATACGTTTTGTTTGACCGCTGTGAGATTTTAAGTAAATAAATATAAGCAAAAAGTGTGTTAATATTTAACAGATAACAATAAATACACTTAATACTCGCATATAAATTGGTACCCCGAGCACATGTCAAATAGGGGACTCCTCGCATGTTGTCCAGGCTGAGCTATTTTGAATGAACTTACTGGCTCTTATCACTTGTGTAGTTAAATTGAACCCATTATTAAAAGCTGCAGAGCACGGGGGCCATTGTAATCGGGTCTGCGGCGTAGTCCAACCAATAGTGAGTTAGTGATGAAACTTGTGACAAAACAGTTTTGAAAGTTCATTTCGGGCCATAATATTATAAGAACCGGGAGTGGCGGTACTCTTTAAACGCAGAAAAATTGGGAATTCGGTTGTAATATCAACAACCACAGGTGTACTTATACACATCTCCATCAATTGTCGAACTGAATACATGCAGATACATGAGACTATTCATATAATATGGGATATCGGTAACTGGACACTGCTGATAACTAAGCTGACGTTGAAGGACGATGGCCCCGACACGTTACAGTTACCGCATAGTTATACGAAAGAAAGTATAACCAATGGTTATTTTAGTGACATGAGCTGACCACAATAAAAATGCCGGAGTACAGATGGTGAGCTCAATAATCAATACAGTAATACTTTGCTTACTAAGGCTATATATTAATAGAGCATCATGGAAACTTCACACACTCGTGAATTCTTATTAATGTTCTGAAATAAATGTATTAACTAAGCTCAACGTGGAGGAGGCACCTCTTAATAATCTCCATGAAATATCAATTTTTAAAATGACTACCTAGGGCTTGCTTCGAAACTTATACACTTAATATTCATAAAGTTATTCAATTTAAAATTTACGAACTAACTGAAATATCGTATAGATAACAAGGCAACGCGATATCGACTCGCAACGGCCGCGCGAACATCCCGAATTATCGTAAACTGCCTGATATACCCTACGTGACTGCTCACACGCGCATCGCTCAAGCCAAAACAAACTCTACCCCCCCGTAATAGAGCCTTCTGAAGCTGTCAACATCGACTGTAATAGCATCGCTGTCGAAAGGCAAACGTTACACAAAATTAAAACGTTACACAATCGAAAACAAACCCTATTCTATTGTAATAGGAGCTCAACTAAAAAGATTTAGACGTAATAACTAAACACGAACACAACACGCAACATACAAGCAAAACTAAACTGAATTTCAACGCCGTAAGAGTAATAATGTAAGCAGGCTTGTATCGGGGTTTGTAACAGTGTAACTATCACAGTTATTTGTTGAATTTATCAAGTTTACCGAATCCCTACACATCATGGAGCCATTGGGAAAATAACTATTATGTACAGATAAAAATAAATATTTCAGTTCATATGCGATGTTGTCTTGATTTACATCAGTTGTTTGTTAGTCCCTCAATAAATGATTCTATGTTAGTGGATACTAGTACGTAGCTCTCGCAAACATAATATTAGTAGTCCATTAAGAGGTCTCACATGAAACTCATGGTTTATTAATGTCAATTGTTTGAAAATGCCTACATAGGAAAATTATACACGTCAAATGAATAACAGTATTATTTATGAACCAGTTAATACAATATTTGGCTGGGCTAACAAGTATCCCGAAAGATTGAACGTGCAACTCATTCAATGTAAATGAATTGATATCGATATAAACACACGCTAATGGTTATTTCACTCCCCAAATCGAATAACGGACGGGAATGGCGGCGGTCAGCGTTGTATTAAACTGGAATAGGTACGCGTTTTATTAACGCATTTTTACTGTAATAGCTTATCCCACGGCCCGTTCTCCATCATTAGGAAGACCTGGAATATACCTATATGAGGTTTAGATGACGCTAGTTTAAACTCTGGCTTGACATTGATTAGTAGTCAAGCAGACATTCAGAAGAGTCATTGCCACCTGAGCTATAAACTGAGTAGGTGTAGTTTATACTAAACTGTGAAGGTAACGAACGCCAAACTCACATGTATATCACCCGGTATTAAATGATCACTGCACTCCACGATTATATAACATGGCACCCGACACCTTAGGGTAAAAACTTCAAAAGAGTCTAAGGTGATTTAAGAAATAGTTGTTTTTTCTCAATAATCTCTGAACTCCAATTATTTTTTTAGACACAGAGCCAAGCGTTTCGTGACTAAGTCGCAGAAAATAATAATTTTGGATTAGTATTGTAGACGACAATCCAATACATTTTCATTAGGCTGCGGTTTCTAAACGTTTTAATCTAAAAGCCCTGATACTGCACAGGTCTTGTTTGTGAGCTTAAAGTATTCTTTTTCCGAAGCAAAGCTAGCTCAAGCGCCTGGTAATTAAATAATTCTTCGCTGCGTCAGTGCCGCAAACTGTAAAATAAAAGAATGCACACACAACGGCAGACATAGAGATTGATAAATGACGTAAAATACGGAAATAGAGTCAGTTAAATATGAAATCAAACCAACAAGGAACAGTGAACCGCTTATCATTAACAGTTTTAAATATAAACTTTAAATATTAATTATATTTACACGGTAATTTCCATTGATTTGTTGACAAGTTGATATTATCGCGGGCCGTGAAATATATTTGGAACATCCATCCCCTGTGAGTCCATACGCTTTGAGTGGATATTTGTAATGTTGATTACCATGATATTTGATATTAAAAATTACTATTTTAATTTACAATTTTCCTCTGACGCATTTGATTGGCAAACTCCAATCAGAATGTTAATAGGCGCATGCTTTTTAATATTTACATTACATTACTGAACAGTCATGTTATCATTATAGTTGATAGTATCTGGCATTACTTTGCGGAAATTCAGTGATATCAAGTGCAATGTATGATGATATATACTTCTACACATGCATAGAACCTCCCTCCCTCCCGCAAAGGAAAAGGTGCATTTATGATAAATAAAAGTATATACCAACATATATACCTTCGCTAACACGTGTTATTATTGTTAAATTGCTAACACAGTGGTAATCCGCGGTTTGTATCCATCTATATTTCTAATAATCAGAATCGGAACTAGATATCACTAATTTAGTAAACTCGGTAGTAAAGGTGCTTAAATGCTCTGTGATTATTAATAGTTATTAAAAAATGTAACGACCACTTTATGTGACAGAATAATGTTAACAGATTTTTCTTTTCTCTGCAGTAACAACTTATCTGTGACCGATTCCGAGAGATGGCTATCCATAAGATAACATAAAACTGGCTCAGCAAAACTTTTGCATACTCGTAGATTCAGTGCAAAGAGAATCCAACATACTTAATATTATTGATATTAATAATAATTTTTATCGCTTTCAAAATAGTGTTTTCCAGTATAAAACACGTCTCGGCTCACATAACAAGCAAAACTTAATAAAATACGAGTATTTTGCTGGAATATTTATGTACTTTTTTACCTCCTAATATATTATATAAATTTTAGAAGTCCAAAAGTAACAATTACTAATTGTTATCATTATCTTTATGAACAATTTTGGTAAAAGCAGTGCGGGCGTACTAACAAATTTTGGACAAATTAGAATTTACGGAAGGAAAACCTTTGCACGGCACGTTTGGTGACCGGCAAACACTGAAACATCTGCTGTTGTAAATACCGTATTGCTTTCCTTAGTTAGTTTTTCTTTACTTCAATATTTGATTATATCGATGGGGTTCAGTCAATTCAAAGTGCATGCATGCCTTAATTCTACCTAACTCTTAAAACGTAACAGTCAAAACTAAAATCAAGTAGTTACACTCACAACAAAATCTGTGCTCGGTTTTGTAAAGCAAAACTCTTCTCACATATTAGTTGAAGCATTTCTTGCTGCATCGTGCAGTTGGAACCGGCGGCCCGACTCGGGGCTCAACGACGGGTGAAATTACGATGGACGAAAAAACGCCCCGAACGGTTGAGGCAATTTGTCTTGAGTGGGTAAAACAGTGAAATATCTGGCAAGTTCCGTAGCGCATTAAAGTTGGGACCCTTTCGACTCAGTGCTCGCAGGGTTGCCAGAATCTCGAAGCATCATTTTCCCGATGATCTTACTTTATGGTTACTACCTATATTGGCACGGCTCACGATTATAGAGACGCAATGCATTAGATCACATTATTCTAGTATAAATTAGTGACTAATCAAAACTGTCTGCCGAGACTGAAGGGTTCCAGATAAGATCGCGAGCTGAAGCAGACAATTGATACGTATAAAAACACAGAGATGTAACTAGTATAGTAGTGGAACAACCTGACTATGGTCTAACGCGCCATCCCAGGATAATTCCTCACTTAAATGCTATAGTAGTTATGTTTTGAGCAAATAACGTACAAACTAACAAACCAAAAATATAATTATTGTGAATAAGATCCGAGAATCATTAAAATGTTAATGATTTACGTGAAAACGTTTAGCAGATGAAAGGACAAAACGTGACAATAGTATTCAATAAGACATCCCTATAGAATGAATTCTACCTAATTCTAAGGTGTCGACGCGATCCTTTTTTAAACTAATTCATTTAGTTTCTGCTGGGGACTTCTGCCTCTGATTATTTAGAGTCCGAAAACATTGTGTCAGCTGAATGTTCAAAGACCCGGATAGGTTTTCCTGTTTTTCAAATTTTGACTTTTGAGAAATTAGGACATTAAATTGATTTTAAATTAGTATTGTCATTGTGTCAACTGAGTTGAGTTATATATTTGCAATGCTCAAGTACCAGCTAACATACATAGGTTAACAAGCCGGGCAGCGCTTATTCAGTGACTGGCAATGCTAACCGCTACCAACGACAATTGTACGATTATAATATTTATTTAAGTAAAACTTGCAGTGAGTAAAGTCATTCGGCCGACTGTACTCAGTGCCACGCACGAGCAGTCGGCGCTGGCCTGGTCTAGCTGGTCTGGCTACAACTGAGCGCAAAATTATTTCATACATTGATTATTTATATTTCTAATGTATCAAACTATGATGTGCTGAAGTTACGTGAAGCACGAGCAAAACACTCGGTAAAGACGTGTCTATTACGGACAATGAATTAGTTGGTGAAAGAAGAGTGAGCTAAAATAGTAGACATAAAAAATTGTTCATTTCTTATGCGCTTAGAAAAAATCAATTAAGTAAGTATCGCTTTTTATCCTATGATAGATAAAGAACTCCAATCAGTAATTTGGTCGAGAAGGCTTTTATGCAAGCAAATATTTTATCAGGTAGAACTGTCAAATTCAACTTCACGTGGTTTTATTGTGATTTTCTGTTTATTTTCGACCTTTTGATTTTATTCGATGTATTCTCTAAAATATAATAACATGCAAATCTTCTCCTGACAATTACGAGTATATTTTTAACTAAAACGACTCTAATGTAAAGAAAAATAATAATAAGAATAGTTCTGGGTGCTGGTACCTGGTACTATGATAACTGGTCATCACATCACTCTCCTAATCAATCAACGTCATTGATCAGACTAAAAAAAGTTGCTGGGAGTAATGTAACCTCAGAAAATATGTACATTATTCATCTGCGACGTCACACGATGCGTGACGGAATTACTTTTACTCACAATTTGCATTAGTTGTCTATTGAAAAGATGCATCCAAAGCATGTAATGATATGTGCGATTGATTATAGATAATAGAAAATCGACTCAATGACTTTATTTTGATCAATGCTCGAGATTGATAATCGTTCCAAAGACATTATTCGACTGAGCGCAACGTAAGCTTGTCCTTCCTCAAACTATTTCGATCCTATATAACGAACTGTGTGGTCTACAGTGCTGCTTTCCATTTTGCGAATAGTATTCTTCTACCGTGTTCTACTTGTCAAGCCCTTTCATTTGATACTCAAATTGAGGGCAGTGAAAAATATGTAATCCGCCATCTTGTCACGGAGTCCATTTTGGATTTGAAATTTTTTCAGGCTGTACTGTATTCTACTGGTCAACGCCTTTCATTTGATATCCAAGTTGAGGAGATTAAGCCAGTAAAAAAAAATATGTAATCCTCCATTTTGTGCCAGCGGCCACCGTGAATTTATAATGTTATTGAGTACACATAATTGTATTATCATCAGAACCAGAAGTGTATCAAGTTTTAGATAAATCGGTCAACAGGAAGGGGGCAAAATTTAAATTGCTAGATTTGACTCACAAATGACACAAACAAGGCAAGCCGTTTTAATACGACCGTTTAAAAAACAGCGAAATCGAAGCCATTCTATAATGATGATCATCATGTGGCAATATTTTTTTATTTGTGTAGAAGATACATTGCTACGTACAAAACAAATGGAAGGCCCTTATTTTTGACGTCAAATACACGTTATGATTTCACATAATGTTTGCGAAATAAAAGAGTACGATTTCAAAAGATTTTTGTGTACGTACAATTTTTAAACGTAAATACAGAATAGCTTTATGATAAGCTTCGGTTGTTTTGAACGTTGGTTTTGTTTTATAAATTTATTTGTTGATTTGTAAACTTGCTTGGCCACGAATATATGGAATATCGCACTGTGTCCACGGGAAATTTAGCAAGTGAAGAAGTGGTTAAAGAAGAAGAAATATTTAGTCATTATTATATTATTATTATTATTGTTATTTATTTTATTTATTTATTTTTATTTTATATTTTACTTAACAGCACTTCTACAAAAGTAACTGCTTAAAATAAGGTTTACATCATACACATTTACTTTATTCGATGTTGCAGATGCAGAGGTACTAATATAACAGAAAGGAGTCGCACTCAGAACACGCAGTAGGCAAGAACCACGGCGTCTGATCACTGGTGTGTCAGTGTGCCCATCAGTCAGTCCACGTCACCGCTGTTCGGCGTATCGTTTAAAGCAGGCCGTATTTCCTTAAACTGACCATAAAAGGTCCAAAGGGTTCAGGTTTGGGTTACACTAGGACCAGTCTTCAGCACATACATATAAAGACTGGAACGTTGGCCTTGACCTAGGCTTGCGTAGGACGTGTCCTGTGTTCCGATTCACCAGGTGTAGAGTCTTGCTAGGAAGTCCACTGTACATTTTAAAAAAGTGTAATGCTCAAAAGTTTCAAAAAATTATCTTAAACGGTCTCTTCGGTTGAAGTCTTCATTCCTTTATCACAAAAATGTAGATACAGCTGATACTAAGCATCTTAATTGCCTTGAATATGACGGCTCCATATCTACTTTTTCCAATTCAATTATGGCAATTTGGTTTCCTTTAATATTGCAATAATATATTAACCACGATAAAAATATATAGTGGATGGCGAGAAATTATTTAAGTTTGAAAAATAATAAAATTGAATTAAACTGATTTAACTGAATTAAAACCAAAATTGGAATATAAAAACCGGAAGTTTTTACGTTGTTACAGTATTTATAGCCAGACGTTTCATTTTGTTATTTATGTTGTATATTGTTATTTATGTTGTATATTCCCGCAAAATCAATGTGGGAAACCATTTTGACTTTTTGCTAGTTATATCAGTGTTTTGTATAAATTAAGGTCTATCCGTATACCTACTTCGATTCTAATCAAAAGTATCCCTACCTGTACAGAGGTATGCCGGCGTCGTCGCGGAACCAAAACACCATATACACCTTGTCGTTGGCCGCCGTGCCTAGGTCACATGGGAACTGGGCCACCATGCCTTCCACGGCTTGAACGTCTACCGTGCGGACACCAGCTGAAACAATAAAAATAATTACATTTGAGAACTTTTCAATGATCTTGTTTAATACTTGGGCTGTCAGGGCCTCCATCCTTGAATCCAACCTATTCTGCTTGTGGGGCACCGAACTAAACAACAAACGAGGATATGGAGCCAGGTCCCTCCGGCTGGAGGTCCGGTGGGTTACTCATAGTGTCGGGGAGCCTGCCACTTCTTTTTCGTTCCGCAAAAATCCATCACGTGGCAGTTCTACCTCGCGACATGGAAAAATTTTCCTTAATTTCATTAAAAATACTGATATAAATTTTATAAATAAATAAATTAGTTTAACACTTTATATGTGGTATAATGATCTTAAGCAGTAGCACTTTAAGACATAACAAAGAAGTGGTCGCCATCTGATGACTGTTTCGGAAGAAAACGTCTAAGCGGTGAAAAAAAAAAAACGTTTACACACTCACACCCACGCACTAGGATTCCGTGTGTTGTGGGTGGCATGGACATACCCAAGTATGACATCACAAACACCCATTATCCGAGAACAAACATTTATCTGTCACATAAATGTATGCCCCGGCCGGGAATCGAACCCGGGACCTCACGCTCGGCAGGCAGGGTCACTAGCAACTGGGCTATGGGGTCGTCAAATAAAGTGAATAGGCAAATTAGGCATGAAGAGATTCAACACATAAAGCAAACTAAATTGAGAAACAGTGAGTAGAACACTTTCGTCTAATAGACACATAATTGATGAATTTGAATTAAGCTCATCTCCACGTCCTTGCAATGTTATTACCGGCAATAAATCTTGGAATTATCGAATTGACTGAAATACAGTAACGGGTTTACTGGTAGCAATCCCTATACCTATTCCAATGCTTGTTAGAAACAGGAGTGTGCACTGGAATACGCCACCAAATTCCGAATTCCCGTTGCATGTAGCAACGGGTAACTTTTGGGTCACCTGCTTCACAGCCGTGAGTCGATACCATGTGACTTCATAAAAATCAGGGATATAGTTTCCATCACTGAAAGATACGCTGGCAGCGTTCGGCTAGGCTGTCGAAGATATCTGAGGTAGGCGGGAAATATGACTGCATCAATTGATTTATACGAATGTAACTAACTATAGATGTTCTCGAAGAATTTATTCAATATATTTAGCAATGAAAACGTGTAAAAAAAGAACGTACTTTTTCAGTTTCGCAAATTTTCTGAGTGACTTGCGTACGTTCCGTATTACAATGCGTAATCATTTTCATTTCACACTTTGGCAAGTTTGTTTCAAACATAAAGCGTCTGATTCAATGTGAGGCCAAAACTCACCGAACCGCGACTAGGAAATAACGAAGGTTGACAGGTGGGAATTATTATTAAGTATGCTCAGAAATTCAACGATCGCTCATCGAAGCGACAGCATGACCCGGCGGGCAGCGGGCCGGAAAGCCTTTCCCTTTATTGCATGCAACTTATTGCGAAACACGAAAAAAGTGTTTATCGATGTATATAATTCTTTTCTCTTATCTATTTAAAGTTTAGTAAACTTCAAAAAAATAAAATCTTGTTATTTTATATCTTTCTAACTTAAATTTTAGTTAATGCTGCATTTGTTGTGTCCGGCTAGCTGTCCCGCTCCTTCGAGAGATAACTGTGAACCTTTACATAAAATAATATGTTGACAATTTATGTGCTTGATCTGAAATGTCACCATATTTTTAATACACCTGCTTAGCGGTTATTATCAATGAAAAATAATATCAAATATAAATATTTGAATGGCTGACAAAAATTATAGGTAAAAAATCTTAGTACCCCTTTCCCTCCTCTGTTGTTCACTCGTATTTTTTAATCGATAACCATTGACGACCTTTCGTATGTCAATAATAAATGAGTTACAAATAGAACTTTATTTCATGATTATGGGCGAATTTAGAACACGTAGCGAACACTTGTATAAATCAGGGATTTTATGAAGCTCCGTAACCGAAACTATCGAATATCCGAAATAAAAGTATAATCCAAACCGTCACCGAATCCGATAAAAAAGTGTCGGATATTTTCGGATAGAGATAGGGTCTAAATAAAGCACGTTATGACTGGTGACCGAGCCGATACATTAACCGCGTCGTTCTCATTTATTAAGATTTAGTAGGATTTTCTTATTTAATTTGTTTTTTCTGTGATTATAATACCACATAATACCTAGAAATAAAGTCAGAGTTTGTAAATACATTGAGTTGTTTTTTTCAAGTCGTAAATCATCTAATATTCGTAACCGAAATTATCCGAAAAAATCGGATAATCCGAAATAATTTCATGGATATGAAATCGGTCGAAGCAACGTCGTCAGAATGAACCGTGGATCATCCTAGTTACACTATCCACTACTTCCTGCCAAGGTCGTTGGACTCTGTACGGACCAGTTTGTTTGAAGATACTTCCGCGTGTCGGTAGAGTTTAGTGCCCATCAGTCCGGCTACTACTTTCCTCCCAGAATTAATCACAAAATGTTGTTAACGTACATTTAAGTTGTTTCTCGACCGACTATAAATGTGCTTGTTTGTTCGTTAACGGTGAACCTGTCAACCTGTGAAAACATATAATATTCGGTAGATGTAATATGTGACATAGTGTATTTATTTCGTCGGTGTAAAATGGTCTACACTCCACTTATAAATGCACCAATAAGAAAACATAATATTAATACCTATTTCAAATTTTTACTTTAGCTCGATTTATGTGAAACAACCTCCTATCTGTCTTTCCTCGGAATACTGTCATTTGAGGATAAATATTAGATTACGCCGAAGCTCTTAAATATATTGAGATATTGTACAATTTGCGACAGTGCTCCTTCAATCGCAATCTGCGTTTGTACGCCAAGATTATCTCGTGTATTTTTAATTGGCTATTGGGATAACGAAACACAGTCCACCGGTTCCGTCTCGTTTAATACATGTAGCTGTTACAAGTATTGATATAATGGCAAATGGCGATATCAAATTCATACTTTTATACAATCATATCTCCAATAATATGTCTTTTGGTTTTTGGAAGTGTACAAAAATTCATTTAATTATTTTGTAAATACCAAGAGGTATGTATGGTATCTACGTCTATTTCAGACGGTTTATTGCGCAGTGTCTGGGAGACTGTTTTTGGTGGCTAAACAAACCGATGCGCGAGCGACATAACTTGCCATAGACTCGACAAGGGAAATTATTATAGTTACAGACAGGCGCCAAGGCTGGTGCCGTCTGACTTGTTGCACTATTTTCATGATATCTTTTTGTGTTTACAGTGTTCTCCATTCTGTTTTTTTATTTATCGATTCAAGATATTTAACCTACTTGCACACTATACTACTGCTTACTATATTAACATACTAGCAAACCGCCCGCTCCATGCTTCTGAAAAACTAAGCTTTATGCTTAAAAATAGCGCCTGCATTTTTTCATGACCGGGTTCTGTAAATAAGAAATACGTATAGTAATTTATGAATGAAATTAAATGAAACGAAATTTAAATATTATAACGAATTCGGTTAAACTATCTGTGAGTTTCGCGCGCACAAACGCACAGACAAGCGGACAAAAATTCTAACAAAAATAAAATAAAATAAAATAAAAAAGTAAAATAAAATAAAAATACATCAAAACTTAACTTATTTACAGGAGTGGGGGTTCCGCCCCCCGGGACTGTCAATGGTGCACCGGGCACATGTAGGTCTAGTAACGTATGTCGGTGTCTTAGAAATGGCTTGAAGTCCTATCCGTCCATCAGTGTGCTTAGAATGTTATTGGTGATGTCGCGCATGCGTAGTGCAGTAACGCAAAACGCTTCCTGATTATGTCGTAATAGCCAAGGCTAAATCTAAGATAAATGTTAAAAAAATATATTTGAATGATTTTGGAACTTAAATGAATCAAACAAGTTAAAGAGCAATTAATAGAGATACCTTATTAAAACAGTAACCCTGTATCAATCATACTTTTTGAAAGTTCAATAGCAAATTTGGGCATATTAGAGGACGAAATCAAGTCTGTGATCGACATCCATCTTCATTACGCCGCCGCCGCGGGCGAGGACGAGACGCTGAAGGGTTCTATTAACAAGACTGTACTGACATCCACGAAGAATTTTTAGAGAAACTGCTTAAGTAACTAAGTGAAATTTGTTTTATATGTATGTCATCGCGTTTTTTTTTCATATAAAATAATTTAACGCTTGACAATAGACCCACCTGATGGTAAGTGGTGATGGACTGTAACATGTCGAACACTTAAAGCTAAAGTAATAAAGCCTATTCACTTTCCTCCTGAAGACTCCCACGTTATAATAAGTAGGCGGGATAATTAACGCGGGCAAGCTATTCCGGTCCTTTACAGTGCGCATAAGGAATGACGACGCAATTGTGTGGCCCGGACAGGCGGGATGTTCACGACGTAAGGATGGATACTCGTCGTTCGTCAGGTTGTCCAATGAAGATACGACAATTGGGTAATCATTAAAAATAATTCCTATGCACACTTTCCAAAATGTACCCTATATAAAATTGAAAGGCTGACAACCTACTCAAATGCTGAAAAATTTGCAGATAGGTTGAAATCTAGTAATCTAGTCGAAACTAGACCTGGGTGCAGTGTGGAATCAGTACATTTAAAAATACATTTTAAAAAGTAGGTGTAAAGATGAACGGGTTCTTCTTGGTGGTGAACAGCCACATCTGTATTTTTGTGACGTTACAAAAATTACATCGCCCCATGCGGACACTGTCCGAAGTGTGAGACTCACACGTTCCTACACAGCCGCTTTTTTGGACTATATTTCGTCCCTACTGGCTCGAACACTTGACAGGCATCTCTCATTGTATCCTTAGCGAATTATATTCCTTTCATTGTATAAAATCGGCACTAGTTTAATGACTAGTGAAGTAAAATGCCGTCTGTTTTTGTGAAGTACTGTAGTAATTTTAGAAGGTTCAAATACAACTCGTTTCCGGCATTTTCGGAATACTTGTTGAGAATTGAGAAGGCAGTGGCGGTATATCATCGGCGAGTAATTTATAATATTCATTACAAGTCATAATAAATTGTAGCCGAACATCAACTTATTTAAGTAGTAATTAAATTAATTTTTTATTTCCTGTAAATACTTAAGGACATACATACACACACAAACATATATATATATGTCGGAGATGGTCATTAATATAGACGTGAAACGAAACTCAACACGATATCCGAGTGACGGCAGCACCGCCGCGATAACGTCGATACTCGGCTAACATCGTGCTACAACAGAGCCTAGCTAGTGGAGTGACGCCGGATGGAGCCACAATGTTACATTCTGCGGTCGAAAAGATCGGTTCCTCCGCACTGGGAACTGTTACTGGTTTCGTTTGCCCAGTGTGAAGTGTTTGTGAACAATTAATTGTTAAACGATTATACGCCCACGCTATGTTCGACAATGCTGCTAAATCTACTGGCATCGCCGACACACATATATATAGATTGACCGACTTCACCTTTAACTCCACAAACAATATCGTCAAAATTAAAATTAATAATAATCAATAGTGCAATGATTTACATTTTCGCAGAAAACAGGAAGTATTGTTATATTTTCAGTGCTGAATCTTATTTCAAGAGTGTCACTTGATCTTGAGCGATTTTTCTACAGAATTGTCGCATGGAAGTTGTTTGGTTTATTTTACAAAAACAACCCTCAGACTGAACTCGTAGTCAACGTTGTCATATCACATGCATATTTTGGAGAACGTCATGAGAACAGTTTCTAAAGAGTCAGAGTGTTTTCAACACAATAGTCGGTACGACTAAACATTCGAAAACTCGTGCTACAAGGGGACTAGCCAAGGAACAGGGGCTATGGCAAGCCCCACTTGTGTTTCAATCCTGCTGGAGACTAATGTCTCTCCTTTAGGAACTATAACACGATTCATTTGTAATTACTATTACAGTTAATTCTTGTGGAAACGTTAATCTGCTTGAATTACCCAATTATTCGCCCGCAAAGATGTCTTACTATGACGCCGACAATCCTGTACATCCGACATGTATAAGCGGCAGGATAATTGGGAAATTCAAGCAGAGTAACGTTTCCAACAAGAATTCGCTATTTAATCAATAATTATCGACAAACCATGTAAAAGTTTCTAGTGGGAAGGCACTAGTTTCCTGCACGGTTAAAACACAAATGAGGCTACCATAACCTATAGTTAGGCTCCTTTATAGAACTTGTCTGAGTATCAAGCTCCAGTTATGAACTGGGGGTCTTGAGTATAAGAAAAACTGCTTTTGTCCTGACTGTATGTACAAAATTTCCCTTTTTACAAAATTAATATAATAAACCGCGTGCGTTTGCGCCTATGTCTTGCGAGTAAGTGTCCGTAGGTGGGGCGAGGGTTCGCATCAGCGCTTGCGGGACCGGTTTGTGAACGCCCCCCCTTGCCTTGCACCGCGCTGCTCATACGACCGATGTACCGTAAGGAACAGAACGAGTTGCCGAGTGTTCAGTTATAGCGACGGTGCTGCCATCAATTGCTCGGATCACGTGCCGCTTTTAGCAACCGTATCATAGATAGAAAGTAATATCAAACAAAGGTTAATAAATAAAAGCCATATTTTTTTATATTCAAATTTAAAATTAAATTACATTCATTATCAAAATATCTTACAATATTTTTCTAAATAACCTCAATGTAAAGTAACAAAACAGTGCTTCTGTGTAAAATTAACATTTGAAATGGACTATTTGGCGAACTTGAAACAGCCCAACTTGTACAATATTGCCGTCATTACTCGAACATTTGCCCTAAGACCCAAGTTTCACCGAGTGTGGTCTTCTGTGCCTTGTATTTATGTTATCCATTGAGTGCCACGAATCAGGGCAAAATATCTACAGAGAAATACCAATAACTCGTTTAGTTCTGGACAAATATTAAACATACTACACATGGCATACACCGATATTAATTAATATCCTTATCTTCAAACTGTTTGGGACTAGTATTTTATATCTAGAAATCCAATTTTACATCCTCGTAATATTTGTTTTTGATATGTGCAAAGGAATAGTTTATTCGTTCGTCTGGTCATAGCTAACTAACAAAGCTACCGTTTAATTTTTAAATATGTGTTCGGTAATACATATATATGAACACTTCGAACCAAGTCTCCGTAAGAAAAAAGTGGAACATTTTTCGTATTACTTTGCACGGAGGAGACCGAGACAGGACAAGTAGCATAGCTTTCAAGTTGAGCTTAATTTTAAAACTAGAGGAAATTTTAATTATTATTACGTCTATATTATCAAACATTATCTTCGTTATTATGCTCACGTTCTTTTTCTTCTATACTGCATCTTGATAAGTTTGAATTCTCCCTTTTATGTCAAAAAACCCTGCTATTAAGTCTACCACTCACCACCACATACCTCGCTCCGCTAGTTAACTATCTGTAAGAATGAAGTAGTACTCAAAGTAACTCCAAGACCTTCTGAAATACTACTACTAAAATAGGTCTTTCGTTATTACTACCATTCGAATTTAGGACTCCCTAGATAATCCTAGAAGTCATGTCACTAATATGTATTTCGTAAAAACCGAAGTAATGGAAAATTTCCTATTTTCGTTCGCCTGACTTGTACCTTTGTGCTTCCTCTTTGTCTCTCCTTTGCATTTAGATAAATCTTAAATTACTGCTATCGTAGAGAATACAAGGTACTCTATAAGTCTTCTAGCGCACATTACTCTCTATTTTTCTTCTCTTTAATTTGCTGAATTCTACCCCATATGGTTATTTGCATTAAATCTCTATAAAGCGATAAGACCGCCATTAGTGCAAGATGACTGACGTTACAAAATTTTGTTGTCAATTAATGCGCAACAAAAATACTTTTTGAAGCTGAAACCACCCTACTCTTTTGAACTCCTGAGTTCTGATGCAGAATCGATATAATTTCCTGAAGGTCAACGAGTTAAATATATTACGTTATATAATAAAATATTACTTATAACTTTGCTGATATTTAAAATTATGTAGGTCAACCTAAGATTAATATTCATTCTCACTCAACAAAAGTAACCAATGGTGGGAGGAGCACTGAACTGGAAAGTCTCGTTGATAGAGCACGGAGCTGCTATCTGCTGGACGCACAAATGTACTGCAATCGTAAGTCACGCGAATTACTATCGAAATATTATAAACATTACGTCAGTAAATCTATCTAGATATTAGAAGTTTGTATATTCGAATATGATCTACATACACACCTTGGTTGTCTACTTGAAATGGACGGATAAAAAATGAACAGCCGATGTGGTACAAATCTGAAGCTTAATGCCTTCCGGTGTTCTCGACCTCGGCCTGCCTGAGCCCGGTCGATAATAAGAAAGTACGATTGGCGCGTATTGTAGTGAAAACGTTGAAATTTCAGGCACGCGCTATTTATATATCGTTTGTTCTCCAAACAACTCATTCGTGATCAACGAGCAAATACTTTCCACTTTGACCTTTTCTTTATGGCAATATATATGTTGCGTCCTGGTCTTGAGTACGGATATTTTAATGTAACGAGTCTGTACGAATGACACGGCTGCGGTTGCACCGGAAAACCAGCGCCATCTAGTAATGCTGTGCAGAGTCTAGGAGTGTGAATGTCGGCGTACGGCGACTTCATTCTGTATTCAACCGTCGCAGAGTGCACAAGTCTCCTAGGAACTGTACCGCGATACGCTGTGACTAAATAACGATTTGGTTAATTTAAATGATTTCGTGTACAAGTAAACGGTTTCATATTTCTGGCGACATCAACTGTTTTCCTGTGTAGTAAGTTACTTTGTGTTGCCGATGTTAATGACACGATGAACCAGTGTATGTGTTTTTCTACAGACATCTCACTAACAAAAACCTGGATATGATATCCGCTCCCGGAGTCTGTCCGCCCGGCGCGCGGCACCTTCTGCATACTAGTAAATTGATATATTAGATGCTTTATATACTAGTAACCTACCCTGGCTTCACTTCGGGAAACTTAATTTTAACGTTTCCAAATAGTAGTCGAACCCCCAGTTTTGTCAGGACTTTTACAAATTTTCCCTAACGTCATATAATATACCTACCTAAACCTTTCCCGTGAGTCAGTCTATCTATTGTTAAAAACCGTTTGAAAACCCGTGCCGTAGTTTTTGAGATTATCGCATGCAGACAGAAATGAAGAATTTATTCAATACCATAGATCCTATGACCATCTAGATTCTAGAATAATGTACCTTTGAAACAGTAAACCTTTAAAGAAACATACTCATAAAATCGCACTCTCTCTTTATTAGTATAGATGTTAGAAGGACTTAGCTCTGCTGCTTACGCTGTTAAGAAACTGAGGCTCTTAACTGACACAGGAACAACGAGATTGTTTATTTTAGTTCTTTTCGCAGTGTGATGTCTTATGATCTGTAGTTTCGGACTCAGCTGCTGATAAGCAATTGATTTTTCTATTACAGAAAAGACCAGTACGCGCGATTATAACCTCTGGTTTTACTTTCCACTTTTAGTTTATCCACACCTTACAGGGACCCGCTGAGAAATCTCTTAAAATAACTGGATGTCTCATAATGAATTATAGATAACATTATGGTAAAAAATACTCTGTTAGATTTATTCAGAAGAATGCTATTTACATCATTGATATAGGAATAAGGTTGTAGCGAATTTCGTGATAAAATCTATAAATATTTGTGATAAAATTTCGTTAGAATTGTTGGATATGACATCCTGTTCTTAGCCTTAGATCAAAAGCATTCTTATGAAAATAGGTTATTGGAAACTAAATGATTACTCTAAAGATAAGAGTGCTTTGACATAAGTTTAATATATAGACATAAGTAGTAGTCAATACTTTTTTTAGGCAATAAAAAGATTTTATTATTATCATTTGTTTCTGTAATTGTGAGTAAGAAAAAAAATTCCTTAGGAGATTTTTGCCGCTTTTTGTGCCGGGATCACTCACGTTAGGAATTTGTTTTAGTATGGCGTACTTTGACATTCGAAAAGTGATTTTAAATATCAACTTCGAATAAACATTATATAATTCATTCATTAAAACAATGTGTGAACGTGCAAAAAATATTATCTATACATCCCCGATTAACATTAAAAATGAATTAGAGCAAAGATTCACAATGTAAATTTGTAAATATTTCTATATTACCTACTAACTACTATTAAGATGATTGAGTAATAGCATTTTAGCTAAAAGAGTAGTTTTATTTTAGTAAATGTCAGAAACCTTTGTGTGATTATCACATAAAACATATTTGTGATAATTATGGAACGATGTACATTTTCTTTAATGGGATTTATTGTGAAGAAGGAAGTAGCAGTTTTTTTTTTCTTTTCGTGTCATCGACAGTTGTCTTCAGAGTCAAAGTATTTTCCGCGTTCGCCTTACTTTCGGCAACCCCGCCCGGCTGCTAAACCGCCTGTTCATCGAGGGGCGCAGCCGATATTTGAAACGAGATGATATTCCGTTTTAGATGCGAATAACAAATGAAAGTGTTGCGATATTTACGAGTCGTCCCGATCCGCCGGGCGCGGCCGGAATGCCGTCATCAATCTTAATAAAGGCTCAAAGGCATATTTTTCTTCGTTTCCCAGGCACGGTCTGTCAATCACTACGATAGACTGGTAATGATAGAGCAACTCACCGGCCGCGGCGGGGCGCGTTTTAGTTTCAACCGTCGTCCGAGCCCTTTTGTTCGTTTGTCTTTGTGATTGCTTCGTGATTAATGCCAAACTTAGTAGCGTGTCTAGATTGCAGCTATATAAACGACCTTACAATATCGAATTCTTGTTTTGCAAGTCTTTAATTTGTTTACGGTGTACTTGTTCCCTGACTATGCTCTAAGACTCCATTTACCTATATCACCTCCTTCCATACGTCGCACCACAGAAAAATAGGCTAGTACATTACGTGTGAACGGCCCAGCGGCTTGCATAAAGTACGTCGTGGTCAACATACGAACGTTATCTTACGATATAATTACATTGTGGATAGTGATTGCAACAGGACGTGTCCAAAATAAATTTAATTATTAATTTTTTTTATATTGACATGAGTACCGTCGGTGGTTAATATCAAATTTTAAAGTATTTCAATGTTAGGGTCTCATTCATTTAATATGAAAATTATTACCTTAGCTAATTAATACATGTAAAAATGTCTGCAATTTGTGCGTGTTTGTGTCCGTGAATATCTACGATATACTATTGGCATTATTATTATGTGAAACGTTCCACTGAAATGCTTCAGACTTCTCATAATAAAATCTAAAATACTTAAAAGTTTGTTTTTATAAGATCTTATGAAATATTCATTTAATTATACTTTAGCAATATTCTTGATATTCGGTTCGAGTCCTGACCTTCGCCTGTCTGCCCGCTTGCCTGATGCCGGTAATGCAAGTCAAAGGAGCCACTGCCGATTGTTTTGTCCGGCGTCCGGTGCTTTTATCCGACGTCCGGCTGCTTTGTCCATTGTCTTAAGCTTCCTTTGTGATTATTTATCGGAGCGACCCGACCTCCCCAACTGACTGCGAGTGAATGATAAATTGCGACGTGGATACCGCGCTATATCATCAGGGGCTGTAAAATGCATTAATTTGTCTACCATTTCTCTTTCATAAAGACGTGATATCTCTATTTCTTTTAGGTAATAGTATCTAGTAGATATAATCTATACTGTTGTTGAAATTGCATGAAACAAAGTGAATACTATCATGGCTTTAGGTAATTTATGTGTATAATACATGCAGTCTATATGAAACCTGATCAATGTGCTATTATGTATCAGGATACACGGGTTCATATGAACGCCAAATTAGTTCCGCAGAGCTTTTATTGCTCTTCAACAGTCGCAGTTGCACTCTTTAACCGCAGGTATTTCACTTCGTAGGGGGAGAACTGTTCGCCTTCGTATTCGAGATCCGAATAATACGCAAGCGACCCTGCTCGCCATTTCTATCGATTTACGGAACTTCCACAATTTTCTACTCCTGTCTCGTCAAGTCAATAAAAATACCTGGAAATCGATAGAACAATAAAGGACCAGGTATAGACGTCCGTGTACGCGATATTCGCCCGTTACTCAAAGTATAAGGGCGAAAGGGTAAAAGTTGGTGATAGGCGACTTCAATAGCCATCATCCCCTTTGGGGCTACTGTAACCTCGATGAATGCGGATACCATCATGCGTCAAAGCGAGCACATAGTAGATTATACATGTTGAAGTGGGTGCGCGCTCGTGCGGGTGTTCCGTGTATCCGTGGATCGTGAGAGCCGCCAAAACAATTTAACGCTGGTGTTCATTTCATTGATTATGTTCACGGTAGTGACAGCGCGCCTAAAATGTATAATTTCTAATTTTACCTACACAAGTACACGCGCCTATATTTTTATATTTGTCCGTCTACCGGTTCTACCGGTCTGTTGAAACGCCACGGACAATCGATATATTACCCCGACAAAAGTGTGAGCTAAATAATTTCATCGATAATATTTTTTCTTAAATTGCAAAAAACCGCAAACCAAAATTCGGACCCGTCATAGACAAGGGTTACCGTGAAGAAATCTTTCCGGAAAATTGGTACAAACGACTGATATCGGAATATCGGAAGCTGTCATATAATTACCGGAAACTATCAGAATTAAACATCCGACAGAGCAGATTGTGCGCGCTAAAACCGTTTAAACTCTCGAAGATGTTCATAATGATCTTTACAGCTAGAGAATATGTTTGAAGATTGCTTGAATTTACGCTGTGTTTAATGTTTAGTTGGCAATGCGGTAACGATGCGTTAATAGAATAAAATATCCGTATTCGATATGCATCAGTTTGGAGCAGCTACGGGGATATGTACTTTTAGATATATCTGCTAGTATATAGCCCACACCAGTGGACAACAACCTTTTATCTTTTTTTTTAAATATCTTATTTACGTTAATCTATACGTAAAAATAGCATTTAAGCGTCCGTAGACAGCTAGAATTGTTTATTTTTCCAATTTTCATAGTCTTATGTCCTACGGTATTCTAATGTGGGGTAAATCAGCGGACATTGATTCAATTTTTATATTACAGACAAAAGCAATCAGAGCTACTCGTATATACAGATTAAATTCGCGTGAGTCATTAAGAAAAAATTTAAAGAAATACATAGGTGTACTCGCCGTAGCCAGTCAGTATATTTATAGTGTTTAGTATTTATGAATAAAAAATTTAATATATACACGTAGAAAAGTGATAAACACAGTCATGAAACAAGAAATAGGCATAATTTGGTTACTCCATATTGTCTTCAAAAGGTTCAGCGTTCTTTTATGGGGCTTGGAGTTCATTTTTACAATAAAGTTCTAAAGTTGATACTTGAGTTTCCCATTGGAACTTTTAAACGACGCATTAAAATACAACTAACAGGCAAAGGATATTATATAGTATAGATGAATATATTAATGACAAGGACGCCTGGAAATAATAGTGTCCAAACCAGTTCCGCATAGGTTTAAACTTTTGTAATTACCACGTGTTGCTTAAAAGACTTGCTGAGGAGTTGCTTTCGCCGTTTCTACTCCCCATTGTTAAAGCACCTTTTCGAAACAGTGGAAGAAGCAAAAACTGACGTTCATAAGTGTATTTACAGAATTCAATGATTTTGAATTTGAATTTGACACCGGTACCTCAACTTCTATTTTTAAATTGTGTTGTCGTCCGTCTGTCTTTATATTTGTACGAGCTAATTTTCGGAGCCGCTTGAATGATTTTAATAGGACGACTTTCAGTGGAAGATGAAGGAGTTTTGTAAGGCAACAATTAACGTGCTTATATGATGACCTTTTAGGACTAGGTCTCACCATCTACCAATTTAACAAGTAAATATTGACTCATATCTCAACTAGTTTGATTCTAAATATCTAGAAATAACAATTCTTTAATAAGTAAGTATATAGGTACTGAACATCCGGAATACCTTTGTAGAGTTCTAAGGGATGAGCCAAAGTATAACAGGTAACGAAATAAATTCGCTATAGCAAAACTTACTTATCGTGCAGAGCAGTTTTTACAGGATTTTTTTTATTTAAATGGCCTATAAAGGAGCAAACCGATCCTAAACCCATGGTCATCCGTAACACCTAGGTTATCGTTGACCCGTGGACGACCACGACTTAAAAGGACCTACTTATTACTGGCTTTCCGACACTGACCAAATCGCGAATTAACATTTTGTGGATGTTCTACAAGAAACTTGGTAGTGCTGTTAAAGAACGTGCTGGTAAAGAAATTTGCGCGGAAACATGCAAGAGAATCGTCCGAATTAAACTGGACGATATCGGTCACGTTAACTCTCAACAAGGAGGCCGTTCACCTCCGATGATGATGATCCGATGTTCAGGGGGTGCACCAAGGGTAGGTCTTGGACTCGAATATGGATGGTTAGACATCGAAATGAAGCTAGAATAAAACATATTTTGTGGAAGGAGCATTTTCTATAGGTGTATAATAACCGAAGGTCTGGAATATCTAATGTGAAACTTGAAGGGATCGGTAATACTGTCAGAAATATTTAAATGGCGTCCGGTATAGCTAAACTCATTCGGTGTGATGAGTTTTTTCTGCTAGAACATATACATCGAAAGGACGTACGTAGAGTCGCACTCTAAGAGATCACCTGGATCCCGAAGGCCGTGATCGGCCTTTAATGATAAATGAGTAAAATGATAAGACACAAAATTTATAAAATATAACAGTTTAATTACGAACGAGCAAAAGATATTGCAACAAGCTTTTTAATGTAGCTTATGAAGGCGTTATTGATTTCGAACTGATATTGTAGATGTCAAGCTGACCCTAAATCATTGCAATGCTAAGTCAGTAAACGTAGGAGCTACCTCTCCTGACGCAGGCGAGGGTAGGTCGCTAGTCCTAACATTTAAGTATAAAGTATATCGTTTATTTTCAATTTACACATGTCGTAGTATAATGATGATGAGACCAATGTGCTACCCAGCTTCTTACTGAAAGAACTGAGTTTCGTAACAAGTCGCGACATAAAGCATCTCCGCATACATGTTGTAGTTGTTAATAAATAAATAAAAACGTTGTTATCACTAATCACTAGGTAAAGTAATGTTATGGCACTCAATATTTTGCAGCTTTTACATGTTTCTGTTGTAAGAATTAACTATACACAATAGAATATTGATATATGAGATCCGTAGGCGCACTAAAGTTACCGACATTGCTTGAAGGATTGCTCAGGTAAAGTGGCAGTGGGCGGGACACATAGGAGAACCGATGGCCGTTGGGGCGGAAAGGTTCTCGAACGGCGACCATGCACCGGACGACGCTCAGTGGGTAGACCCTCAACGAGATGGACCGACGATCTGATTAAGGTCGCGGGTAGACACTGGTTGAGGGCAGCGCAGGACCGATCGTTGTGGAGATCCTTGGGGGAGCCCAGCAGTGGACGTTGACCGGCTGAATATTTAATATTTACATAAATACGTTCCTATTCACTATATAATGTGATAAAGGTTTTAGAATTGTACCTGATACCTTGTATCTCGTACCTTGATATGTATCATATAGTTAAATCAGCTTCCACGAATAAAAATTTTCAACCTTTCAAAATCATTCGCTGTGGCACTCTCGCGGTCACAGCATACAGAATTCAAGGAGAAAAGATGTGGGAAAAACATTACCTCTCACGCTCCGGCATTCATGTTACGCGTTCCAGCTTATGTTCATGGGCAAATCTCGAAACCTTTTATAAATTCAACTTGCTTTTAAAGTGACTCAGTGTTTCCCATTTAAACGGCGTACACCACAGTGAATGCGGGCACCAAGTAATTCCCCCTGACTGTATTTATTTCGTCTCTCTGCGTTTACGACATATGGCATTTTGCTGACTTTGTAAAATATAAACTTGTTACTTGCATTTTGTTAAGATACTATTCCTTAAACAATACTTCACTGCCACGACTCAGTTCATGTGCTTACTGTAATATAATATATTTATGCTATCTAATAAGATCTCATCACCCTTCGGTCTGTATATCCGATACAAAATTTGAATACGAGTAAATCGTATTGGGTCACTCGTGTATTTGTCTATCTGTCCATTTGTTACATTTAATCTACTCCGTATGCACTGCGCTGTGAAATTTTTAAATTTAGTAAACATAGAGTATGGCTTTTTGAGTCTGATAATTCACATACCGCAAATAATGTAATAATAAAAAAGGTGCAAAGGTTTATAAAGCTCAATCCGTACTTGAGTCCAAGCTAACCTCTCCTCCTCACGGTCGAGACTAACGCTAACGTTCCTCCCATCGGTGGTTGTTGGTTTGTGTACCACCCAGTTTAATCCCGACAGTACTTGCATGGTGGTAGGGTATTGTGCCCGATTGGCTAGCAACCACCCTCCTTCCAAAACGAACGAGAAATGTTTTAATAGTGTTTCAGCCACAGTGTCGGAGAGCCAGTAATGGCGTGCGTCCCCTTACTTTTTTGGACGGCAACACTTCGGTGATGCCTTTGGTGTTACTAAAGTCTATGGGTGACGGTGATCATTTACCATCAGGTAGCTCGTCTGCCCTTTTTCGATTTTTCGACAAGTCACATAAAACAAATAAATAAATCGGAGGCAGTCATGAGGACTGTCGGCAAAAGTGAAAACTTAAAACTAAACTGAATGTAATGTTTAAAATTTAAAATTTCATCAATTATGAATTTTCCCATCTATCGGCTCCAAGCAAAGATATATAAATATAAAGATATGTAAAGATTATATATTTAGTTACCGCGCCTTAACTAGAAGTTTTCACTTCAAAAAACGTTGTCAAGGTAACGTAACGTAACGGAAAACCTACACAGATACCTCCGAAAAAAAATATTAGGAAAAATGTATGACTTAAGATTTCCATATGAAAAGAAAATACTCCTAAATACTATGTTCGTTAAGTCTGATCCGAATTTTACCTATTAGAAAATGAGCTCTCACAAATTGTCAAGCACTAACTAATCCACCGAAATTCGTACATAAGCAGCACTCCAGGCATCCTCAATTACGAGGAGAGACGAGTTTCCTGGAGTAAGGCGATAATGGGTTGAAGGTACTTATACGTCAATAATTTATGCAGATACCACCTGGGGCTGTTTTATCGCGATCAAACAGCACGTGTGCAGGCTGTCTTATCGATACAACCGTAAATTCTATCAGCGTTCTTAGAGGACAACGAATTTCATTCCGTTTCCCAAACAGTTTATTTCCCTATCTCGGGGGAACAAAATTTTCGTTGTGACTCGGTAATGGGACGAGCTGTCGTACCTTAGCTGCGTATTACCGATGCCTCAAATAAAGCTCAGTGGACGTATCTCACGTGAATTGATCGATCTGACTTCAATTTTATCTGAGCAGTGATGGTGTCACTTAGGAAACTTGTTGTAATGCTCTGTAGATGGTAGATATTGTTCTGCTGGAAAAGATTTTTTCTATTAGCAAGCAGCGCATTTGTACATGTTATCCGTTTTGTTTCTCAATAATTAAAATATGGTATATGAAAATTATTAATAAATAAATATATTGAATTCGTATTTTATCAGATTCGAATCTATATATCTTGTACGGAGCGAAACAACATTCACAATTCACAATTCTTCCTGTTTGGCCTAACGTTATATACGAAAATTAAAGATAACTTAGATAGATTAATAAAAAATATGCCCTGTAAAACTAAAAAGTTAGAATTTTCTTATTGTTAAAAAAATGTTTCTGGAGTACTTCGCGACATGCAAGGAACCCTGGCGGCGCGACAATCTCATTAGCCGCGATGCCCTCTCACCCGTTCTCAGCATCAAAATGAACGAGAAATATAACACAAGGGTTTTATATAATGTGTTTATTACCCTTCTCATGACTGAAAATAACATAAACATACTCAAAATTGTTTCATTAACCGACCTGTACCGTTACGTAAGCGGTGTATTCTTACTTGAATTAATTTGTTATATGATAATGTTACACAAGAAGTAATTGAATAATAGTTAAATTATTTTCAAATGCATGTATGGATATTTAAATGATTTGAAATTAGCCAACGAACTGATATTTCAATTCAGTGAATCCTGCAATACACCTGGATATCTGCGTCCCACATCAATAGAGTTGCAACCCAAACGAATACAGTAGGTCGCATGTAACGCTCCTTCTGAGATGTAACTAACATCTTCTTGTGTAAATGTTTAATGGCAGACGTGGCAGGTTCCGTAAGTGGTAGAGGTCCAGTTCCACGAAGGTTATAGTTCACTGAATTTACTTAACATTTAATCACAACGAAAAAAAAAATTTAACTCGAATGATATATTTTATATTGATTCGGTAATGCCTTTGGTGTTACAAATTCTACGGGCGACGGTAACTGCTCGTTTATCGACTAGTAACATTACAAAAACACGTATTTAGTAAGGTCGCGAAGTGGAACCAATACACACTTGGTAAAAAAAAAACTTAAAGATAGAAGTACTAATTTGGTAATAATGGCAGTAATAGTAAAGGAATTAATTAAGTAATTCAATTAAAAAAAAAAGGTTATTAAATTGAAAGTTCGAAAACATTCAGCTGTAATGCAATTGTTTTGCGAACCACTAACAATTAGACATTTCAGTATAAATTTCAGTGTAAAATTATTATATGATGAAACTCATCTCCGCCATGGACTTAGGAGCTATTGGCCTGAAATTAGCCATCTCACTAAGACCGTTTTTTTTGGGCATGGAATTATCAAGGGTAAAACGGTATTATACAAGTCAACTCGGGAACGTACACGTTCAACACCACTGCTGGAATGCCACCGGTCCGAACTTCGGAAACCCGTGTTGATGCCCCGTTTTCAAAACGTTGACACATATCGTATCACCAATCCACACGAACGTGTTTTCTGCTTTCGGAAAGCTAACTACATGTTGATGTAGGCTGGTATGAACGCTCTCCGAACTGATGCCTCGGATGTTCTCAATGATCGTGCAGGTGATTCGTTTGGCTTCTCGCACTTCAGTAGTCTACACATAGTTGTAAACTTAATGTTAGTCAAACATTGTTCATGTTGCACAAATATTCGGGGTTGAACCATAACCATCGTTTTAAAGATAAAGCGTGGGAAATGTGATAAATGATTAGATCATTGGTATTTTTAACAATTCAGAAAATTGCCTAATGAGTCCTAATTTTAAATAAATTTATTTCTCAAAAAGAGATGCATTCCATTTTTAGATTTTGAGTATCTGAATACTTGTTGAGTGAGTTATGTATATAAAGGAAGATATATGAGAGATTTGGAAAATTAGGCACAATGGTCGCGCAAAGTTGAATTAGGACCCACTTGAGCCACCCAAAAACTTTTTGAGTCCGAAAATGAAAGCGAGTATCCAAATTTTGCCAGCGCAAATAATTTTTTTATGACGTTTATTTATAAGCCCGTCCGTAGCATCGAAATATATAAAAAAATTAATAAATGTCTGAAATACTAATAACGCCATATATACATACATACCACAATGAAAGGTTTTCTATAAATGTCTGAAAAAGAAGTTCTACCGTTATATACTCAACGGGTATTTAATTCGTCAGTGGCTGAAATGGTTAATTGCTTCAAATGGCGCCCCTCAGCCACCACTTCGCCGATGCAAGGATCGAGATCCTTGTTCTGTTCTAAGAGTATCATTAAACCTTTGACGTGCACTTAAAAATGCGGTGTTCTTTTATATCTCGGCGAAAATACATCGTCGACCTTTACAACGTCATGCACATATCGTGTTTGCTAACATTAAAAATACATTATTTTAACTCGATATCTTTAACAGTAAGAGCCTCACCCACTGAGGTGGTGCTCGAGAAATCTGCTGGGAATCTGCTAAGAACTGGTTCTTCGACTTTGTAACCGAATCGTGAATGATTCATTATTTTAATAAAAATAAAATATAGTAGCAGTCTGCAAACGAGCATACGAACCTGATAATGTGAAATGATATATCATCGAGCAAGTCACATCGAGCAATTTCACCTCTAAATAACGAATGAACCAAATTTTATACATAGTCGGTTTAAACAAACACGTTTCGAAAGTAATGCAACACCAGTGCTCTAGCAAACCTCTACCATCAATAGTTTTGGAAGAAAAAAGGTTATTAAATTACTTTGTAACAACCCGCAAGCACAATGTATGATGACATATACTTCTATACATGCATAGAACCTCCCTCCAACAAAAAAGTATATACCAACATACATACCGTCACCAAACGTGTTTCGCTCCTCATCCTCCGAACATCCACAGGGTGAGTAGACTCTACGAGTGTTAGCCGCCAAGTCCTAGACTAGCTAAGGCTAGCAAAGGCTAGACTACAATAATAGTTACTTAAGTACTTTAGTTTTCAATATAATGAGGCAGTTTTTAATAACATTTGGCATAAAATGCTTTTGACATGACCTTTAAATTTAAATTTAAATTCTGACGGAACCAAATACATACTTATATAACATCCAAACCTGAAGTTTGACGAAATATGTGACGGACATATCATCAGTCTTTTTGTCTATATCATATGCAAATTTTTTAGTCAAGTAGAATAAAAAACGGGACGTAACAATCGATCAGCATTTGTTGGATATTTTGCTAAAAACTTTTCGTGGTTTTGGTTTTCTAGAAGGAGGATAGCATTGAGTTTTTACAGAACCCCACTCCCAACAGTGAGTACTAGTAAAGCGCTCGGTGACTTCTGATACGAGGTACAGCAGGGTGATAAGTGATCACAGAGTGAGAGTAATTCAGAAGCAATGTCGTTTTAGTGGTTTAAACGCAGGGCTTCCTTACGAAAGACGCAAGTTCGAATACTGCACGGACCTTAATTTTTTTAATCCTGTGCGTATTACAAATTATTTATCACTGGCTTCGGTGAAGAACACCCACCTACCTGAGAGTTCTCTATAGTGTTTTCAAAGGTATGAAAACTCCACCAACCCGTTTTCCAGCGCGGCAGATTATGGCCTTAACCCCTCTCATTCTGCGACGAGAGCCGAGCACAGCGTTGCGATGAACAGAGAGCGCTATGAGCGTAGGAGGTTGGCTATCGATATATATCAATGTTGGATGCTACAGAGTTATATACAAATTAAAATTATGCGAGTCATTAAGCGAAAAATATAAAGAAATAGGTGTACTCGCCGTAGCCAGTCAGTATATTTATAGTGTTTCGTATTTATGAATAAAAAATTTAATATATACACGTAGAAAAGTGATAAACACAGTCATGAAACAAGAAATAGGCATAATTTGGTTACTCCATATTGTCTTCAAAAGGTTCAGCGTTCTTTTATGGGGCTTGGAGTTCATTTTTACAATAAAGTTCTAAAGTTGATACTTGAGTTTCCCATTGGAACTTTTAAACGACGCATTAAAATACAACTAACAGGCAAAGGATATTATATAGTATAGATGAATATATTAATGACAAGGACTCCTGGAAATAATAGTGTCGAAACCCGTTCCGCACAGGATTAAACTTTTGTAATTACCATGTGTGGTGTAAACGATGTGCTGAGGAGTTCCTTTCGCCGTTTCATCTTCTCAATTTTAAAGCACTTTTTCGAAACGGTAGTAAAAGCGAAAAATGACGTGCAAAAGTGTATTTACAGAATACCTACATGATTAAATGATTTTGAATTTGATGGAATTCCTTGTACAGCGAATTTTATCAGATTTTTTTTGATTTTGACCAGGTTTGTGACATAGCATAATTTCGTTTTATTTATAATAGAATAATGTGACATTATTAACAACTCTGAATGTTGGAGTGTTATACGTGTGTTGTATACAAATTTAAGCGCTAAATGTAATAAAATAATATCAGTTTGATGATGACACGAGAACTAATTTGCATGTAAACGACGTATGAGACTGTTCGATGTCGACTGTAAAGGCGGTAGCACACATTGACGTTACATATACATATATACACAGAGCAGAGTATTGAAAAGTCGTGAAAACTACATATGTATGTATTGGATTTTTTTGAAAAATATATGTTGTGTAAGCTGTTTCTTTGTACCATTAAGAATAAGAGCGTTAACAGAATGTGACAATTCCTTAGATAAATTTCTATTCATTTTATTTCATTGCAAAGTAAGTAAGTAACAAGGTGATAAAAATGGTTAACTTATTTTTACGGTTTTCGAAAATCAAGGATACTCATCTAGAATTTAGATATTACGATCTTATAAAATTATATCTGTATCCATATAGATTTTAAGTCAATGACCTTTAATTTATAGTTTAAATGGTGTGGATCGACGACACAGTTTTAAACAAAAATCCAGTAATAAGTTAGTTCTGAAATACAAAAATATTTCAAAATGCTTCAAACGCGTACGGGAAAATATCGAGATTATCCCAACACTAAAACTGCCACAAGCAGCTTTTATCGGTATTGTCCATATATAGAACACATTCCCGATTGAATTGTCAAATGCACTCTATTACATCATTGGCGATTAATTTTAATCCCATTTGCAATCACCATTCTTGCTTTGATCCTCTGTCAGCAGAATTTAATGAAAATTCATTCGCTGTATATTCCATGTAGTATTATTTTCAATAGACTAATAGACAATCTCACATCAATCTCGACAACCGTAATTATAATTTAAAATACCAAAGCGATCGTAAACTTTTGTCGCAGTCGCCCTTTCGATTTTTGACCATGCTAATATTGTTTAACTTGACTTAACTTAACTACTTATTATGGCCACCGTTTGCTGTCTTTGTCGCTATTTTTAAGTTGAAATATTTTTTATTATTTTTCCAGATGATATTTGGCTAAAAACTACAAACGTGCACGGAGAAAGAGCGAAAAGAATCAAGCATAAATGAAAACAGAAGCTTGCATTAAATGGAAAATTATGGTATCGTGTCCTTACATTTCATATTGCCAAGTGTTTTTCTTATAAAGATCAATAATTCCAATTTGCAAAAAAGAAACTAACAATTTTAGCCATAATGTTCTGATGAGCGTTCTGATGGCACTCGATTCGTTGAAACGTACTTCTACTGATTTGAGTTTCGAATTTTCTGCCAAAAATGGAGCATCATCAACTTTGTAAGTGTGCCGTCGGTATAACGGTAACAAGGTAGGACGCGATGGCATCGCAAAGAGCCGTAAATTAATAAATGTTATAATTAAGGTAAACGTGTACGTGTACACACGTAAGTGAAGGACTGAAATAAATATACTGACTGAGGTAAGTACGTATATTCTGACAACACCGTGCAACAGAAATATTAATGTAATAAAACGTAAATGTTACTGATTTCATATTTGTATTATTCCTGGTTAGGGATTATTTTGGGACATAATTTGAAAGGCGTATATTTATTTTCTCAATCCGCTAGACAAGACTGTCTACATGCTGACGCCTACGCATTGAGCTATTGGTGATACATCCTAGTACACTGCCACATCACCTCCTGACCGCGGAGGTAAAGCGGTGTCAGGAGCTTAAGTAGTAGGTGAACAAAAAGGGGACCATCTTCCCGACATTAATGGCTATGCACCATTTCTCCAGCCAAGTTGGCAACAGGTCCAGCAAGCGTTGCATTCGCGATTCAGCCTTACGGGACAGTAATACCAAAAGGCGCACGTGCGCGCGTTGTTTATGTACGCGTATAATTAATATTGTGTTTATGATGTGATTATTTACATTTGTATCGTGTGATTATTTTATTATATTAGAAAACAGTACATTCGAACTATTCAAATTTCATCAAATATCACTTTTCTAAACTAAAACTGCAAACATTAGTTTATTTATACAACACAACCATCAGTCGTTAAGAGAGCATTACTTCTAAGCGAACAAATATTAACCCTTTAATTTTCGTAAGAGGTCCCACTTCTATCACGTGTACGATGCTACACGCGTATTTTTTAAGCTTATATTACGGGGAAATATTACAAGTCTTTAGAGATTTTTATTGGAAACTAGTGACCCGTTCTAACTTCGCTTGTTGAATAACAGTCTTAATTAGGAATATTTTTGTAACTTTATAAAGACAAACGCTTAATTAATGACGAGATATTTTGTAATAGTAGCGATATTAATGATGGTGATATATGTATACATATATGTACGTAATGTTGATATTGATCATCATCTTATCAGGGAAATGGTTTTCATTACATATTTTGATACACCTAAAATTAGCTGAGATCCTGTCAAAATTGGCTGGTCACCATCAGACCTAATCCCAGAAAATTAGCCAGGTCAGCTCAGATAGACAAACAAAAAATAAGAAAATGGTTGATTGATCCAACTCGTCAAAAATAATTTACAGAAACTTTATCCTCACAAATACGAATAACACAAAAAAAAATAGCAAAATTGGTCACGCTGTTCTCAAATAATGATGTTTCATATATGTGACAATTGATTTTTATATGTACATTAAAATGTGTTCATATTTGAGTTATTCTGTAGCTGACGACCTCATAGCTCAGTTGGTAGTGGCCCTGCTTGCCGGGTTCGATTCCCGACCGGGACAGACATTTATGTGACATATAAATGTTTGTTCTCGGATCATGGGTATGTGGGATGCCACCCGCAACACAGGGAATCCTAGTGCGGAGGTGTGACTATGTAAACGTTTATTTTAATTTTTATTAATTTTTGCGATTAATGGTATCTAATAAATTTATATGTATCGTATTGCAGTTAATTATGTATATTAAATAAAAATAACACTTGTACATCATATGTAAATGATTAATTAAGCACATTTTAAACGCAATCCGGCACTTCGAATTTTGCTCAATCAGAAAGTGAAATTAAGAGCTGCTTCAATGATTCAAATATGAGAACTGAAGTATTATCTTCAGATAACTTTTCAACAGTAGAGATCAAGTTTTAGAGGTAACAAGTTTTCAAGAACAATTTCTGAGATAGTGCCATTTTGAACCATTAACGAGGTTAAGTCAACACTGCGAATTTTTTTACTACCTAATTACAATTACAGGCATATGTTCATTCAAAAAAGACCTTTGTAAATGCTAATAAGTCCGGTTGTCATGACAACATACAATGTTAATTCAAAATCGACACAATAAACTAAGCTGAACTAAATACTGGCATTTCGCAAGGCGGCATACTCCATCCTGCCCTACTTTACTCCCCTCCATTTCTTTTTTTATTGTTTATCAACTCGTGTACCTGCCATATTGATTGTTCGTATCATCTCTATGGGTATAATCTTCAATTCTATGTACAATCTAGTATACATGATAATAATTTGATTAGTCAGCTAAACCACAACGTAGGGGTCTACACATCTAGTTTCATCAATATGGTATAGTTGTTAATCGTTCTAAGTGTCAAAGAATTCTAGCGGGTACTTCAATCCTTATAGTGGAGCTTGACTGGTTTAATTTGCCAAAAAATATTAATAATGATACTTGATAGCTGCGTGAACTGAAAAATTTACGTAACAGATGTGTGCAAGAGATCATACGCGATTTTACAATGCTAACATCGTCCTAGAAAATGTACACTAAAAAATATGGTCTTTTGGGGATTATGAGGCTCCGTCCGTCTTTGAATTCAAATTTACCTCCCATGTTCGGTATACAATTTACAGAAAAACAAACGAAGCTATAGCGCCATATCCCTCCTGTAGGAGATGGCTGGGCATTTTCCAATACAATAAAATTACCTAGAAGCTGTTTGGAACAAGTGCTGGGTCTCCTCTTTGTTCTGGTTGGATTACGTTACAAGCTAGCACACTTGACTACATGGATGGCTCACACTCACACCACCAAGTAATTTACGGTGTGCAAATGGTATATTTTCATTGCCTTAAAGGCAAATAAAAAAAACTTGATTCACTTGATATAAATCTGTAATCCACCTTATTAAGGAAGTTGCAAATATAACATCCCTCGCTTGAGAGAACTCTTATTGGCATCATTTTTGGAAAACCCAAAAATCCAAATTTTCTATATTTGGGGCCACTTGGATCTTTCCTGGGCTTTCTGAATCCAAGGATGTTGTTTTCTTCAGGTCATCTGTACACATGGTCAGCGGCGACCTGTGCTCCTTGACTTTATTTGAGATACTAACCTACAATAATTGGTAGTGATCATAAATTTCTATGTCCATCAGATAAGTAAACAGTTATTTTTTGTGTTTCTTTATTACTAACTGCACTCAATGTTTTTGTAAATATATTTTAATTTCTATCTGAAAAGATTATATGTAGTTACTTACAACGATCCTCATCACCATATTGAGTCCCTTCTTAGATGGAAGTGGAAAAAATAACGTAGTAATTGTATTTTTGAAACAAGTAACTAATATTAATTATTTTGAATTGAAACAAAGGAATGTAATCCCACAAGTTATTCCCAATCAATCGAACTGTAATCTTTTTGAAAATTCATTGAATGCATTTTTCAGAATAATTCAAAACAATGGAATCGGTGTATTCAGTTACAGGAACCGTTTGTTCGCGTAAAAGCGCTTGTTAACTATGTATTGGTTAGTGGCGCGATTGAACCCGGAATATATTCGGTAGTACAAAACGACCTGAAAGCAAATAAAAAAGGCCAACTGTATATTGTACCACGACCGACGAAAGATTCCGTAGTAAGTAATAAAATAAATTTCATAGTACAAAAGTGGAAAACAATGTTATTCATGAAGTAGCATTACTTAAAATTGTTATACGACGAGGTTTTATTGAAACCGCTTTTTGTTGAAATATTTTTTAGGCTCTCAAGTTTATCCAGTTTTTCATACCTTCGTTGAAAAGGTGGCAGGTAAAGGTTTCACTTTTGATCGTATGATATCTATCAATCAGCATCTTGTCTTGTCATTAACAAAATAATTAGCTTTATAAAAGTATACCATACCATAATATTATAGAGAGATACAGAGATACATATTTATAGAGGTGTCAAATATTGCACATTCCTCATTACATATACGTGTCACCCTTTATTATTTCGTACTTTTTAAGAAGCTTGTAAGAAGCAGTCAATGGATTATCTTTATTTATCGTTAGTTAATTTTATACTACAATCCTATCTAATGGTAAATAGCGAAGTTGATCATTCAATCGTCCGCTCCTCCGACCCACAAATTTTGTCTCCAACATTTGTTATTGTGTAATGGCCTTCTTTTACTTTACCAAGCTTAAATCTCTAACGAACCACAGTATTGTTCGCGATTTTTATTGGCTACGAAACTCCGAAAAGTGATCCAACCAAACGATCAAACATACATATATACCAAAGATACAAGAGCAATTTAAACGCGAAACAATTGGAAACATACCTATTTGTGAACCACAAACATTTGCATGAGAATACGGTATTGTGAGCCCGCACGGTCTTGGGAATACCTTTGCAAATTATAAACTAAGTCAGAAGTTTGCAACCGTCAAAAAAAAATTAAACAATTATTTATAATGACCTATAAAAACCTCGTACAATATTAGATAAGATATGCACTATTTTTATCGGACTAAAAATCAATAAGTGCACCAAATTCTCCTCAGTTCCATTGTTTGGGTGAATTTTCGCTTGAAGTTAATTTTATCTGGTGCTCTAGGCCCCAGTGCTGATGAGCTTCTTTTATTTTAATGCAGAACCCATATTTAGTGTATCTTTAATTTCCAAATCTCGCGCTAATTAATTGAAATTATGTCTTCACTTACATTCAAAGCTGCTACTAATTCTAACAGAGGGAGACGTGACGAGGGGAGACGTTTCCGCTTGTTCTTCTTATTTATTTCTTCGTTCACGCCTTGATTTTGGCCATCCACGGGATTTTTTCTTTAAATCAAAATTGCCAGAGCCAAAAACTCACCGAGCGTTCGTTAATTATACCGGTCGTTAGGTAGTTATTCCCCAGTCACATCATTTGTTCTTCGACGGAACTCATACTGTCATCATATGACGCGATATTCTAACTTATCCATACTTGTATGCAGAATGATAAGACAGCAAAAATTCAAATAATACCGCACCGGTGCCTCTCCTGCGTGTTATGAGACTTCCCGGGGTTTGCGACCCCACGCCCCTACTCTCAGGGTTTATAAAAATAGCTTTGATTGGGCCGGGGATATCCTCCGTCCCGTCGTTGTCGCCTCCGAGCAGGATCGATCTCCTCCTGATCCCGCTCGACGGACTCCTTTTTTACCATTATGTTCTAGCACAAGGAGACCATAGCTTTTTACGCTACGTTTTCCACTAACATAGCCGCTACTACTGCTGGCGGAAAACGCGGCGTAGAAGGCTACGGATAACGATGTGCAGTATCAAAAAAAATTATTTTATCATTACAATTCATAAAATATTTTGAAACTATAACGTCCGAAAGTTTTATTATTAAAAAAAATTAAAAATAGTTACTTGTAAATATGAAAAAAAATTTTGCAAAAATTGTATGAAAATATATGAAAAAGAATTAATTGAATCGATAATAATTTACTTCGCAACAATCGCTGGCATAAAGTCTAATTAATACAGTAACTTAATTCCTATACCCAGCAGAACTATAGGCACTACATAATCTACGCTTGAAGCTCAATAACTTACATAATAGTTTTAAAAATAATAGCTTGTTCTTCAGCATCAGTTAATGGAGTAAAGAGCTTTAGAATCGAAATAATGTAGGACATTCTACAGAGGTACTGTTACAGGACTCGGAGATATTATAACGTGCTATCCGGTTTATTTACACCAGGGAAATAAAAAAATATCACTTTGAGGTATAATTAAGATTGATGGCGGTGAGACCGGGAGTGTACCTGGGGAAATTAAATTAATATTTTAAAGTATCAAGGTAGACGAGAAATTGAGATGTCTTTCTTACAATTATTGGAGTCACTGGGAATAGTCCTACATATATGTACATATATTAGTTAATAGTTTAATTTAATGGGTCTTATAAACAGTAAATGAGTGTGCATGAGCA
The DNA here is from genome assembly GCA_003671415.1 of Megathymus violae. Classification (NCBI taxonomy): domain Eukaryota; kingdom Metazoa; phylum Arthropoda; class Insecta; order Lepidoptera; family Hesperiidae; genus Megathymus; species Megathymus violae. The sequence continues at coordinate 334,240 of PDGT01000042.1, forward strand.
TTTGTAATGATGTTTAGGTTTAACTATAGGTTACCTATTAAGTATAAAATTAAATATACTCCTATATTTTATGTTTTTAAATACAGAAATGCAATAAATATGTTTTGGGTAGGAAAATTTGCAAAAGATAACGTGCCTCGCCGGAAAAAGGTTCTGGTTTATATGTGTCTCACTTGTAAGTAGTAAAAAATATAAAAAAACCGTCTCATCTTTCTAACAGCGTAAACAGAACTACTAAGATTACCTGCGAGAACTGATATATAATAAGATATGTATATAAGGTGACACCTAAAAGAACTGTGGTTCTATAATCAATGTCTCATTATTTAATTTAGGATTCTGCCTATTTCAGCACATTTTAATACTGGAAACTCTATACACTTCGTTTTTTAACATTCAAAACTAAATTGTTTATGGTAAACCAATGTGATACATGAGACAAACCAATGTTTACATCGTCAAAATTTAATTTATTTCTTTTAATTTCAAATATTACAGATTTGTCATCAGCAAAGAGTACAATGTCCGCATTATTGCTAATAAAATGCGGAAAATATTTAATATAAACTATAAAAAGAAACAGACCTAGAAAAGAGACTTGTGGTACACCCATTACAATTGATGATCCCGATAATTTGGTATAATTTATGTGAACACATTGAATTCTACCCTTCAAATAGGACGCAATCAAATTGAGAACACTATACTTGACGCCGTAATAACAGATTATGAAATAGTGTTTCTTGCTCAACACAATCAAATGCTTTAGACAGATCACAAAAAACACCTATAGCATTCTGTGATGCCTCTCAGGTCTCAAATATGTGTTTAAGATGCCTAGCCCTTGCATCGGTTGTACTACGACTTATAGGGAAACCGTATTGATCACGATAAAATAAGTCATTTCTCTTGAAATTTTCAAGCGTTTCATATAATAAAATCTTTGCAAAAAATTTACTAAGTATTAGTAAGATAGAAACTGGTCTGTAAATAATTACAGATCGTAATATTAGGATCTGATTTATCACTGGATTTAAAGAGAGGAATGATTTTGCTATATTTCATTAGATCCGGAAAAGTACCAAAATCAACACACTTATTAAAGCTTATCTTTAATATGATCGGGGACTAGGAGTATGTGCCAGTGTGGAGTAACGTTCACTTAAGCTACTATCACTGCAAAACACAGTAAGCACTAGATTTGATCTCTCGATCCTATTCTGTACCCCGGTTTTTTATCATTACTGTTTTGCAATAGGAGACCAAACTTTCACGAAGCGTTTTTTGTCAGCATAATAACTAACACGCAAGGATGACAGTTTCTACGAAGATCACTCACTCTGAGTAGGTACAATTTTATGTCTATAACTCTACGTTACCAAACTATTACAATAGAAAATATTGATTTATAAGTCATTTGATAAAAAATACTTTTAACTTGAGCACACAAATACTTAATCTTAAATATCTTTCAAATTACCTGAGTCTAATAAAGCGCTTCAATATATCCTGTGACGTAATATATTTCGCAAACATAATCTGTGTTCTCGTTGATTTGCTACTGCAAACAGATGTTATAACAGAACAAATTAAACTAGCCAAATGACCGCACCATATTTACAGTGTGTAATTTAGAGATACCATTAATGTTCATATAAATATTACTACGACTAATTGTGAACACTCCACCGTCCACCGTCCACTTTAACACACGGATATATTCTGACTAAGGAATCTTGAGTAAAACTCCACCATGCTGCGACAGTACGAAGTAGAATTAGAAGATGGTTTTCATATTGAAGTTCTTCTGAAGATTTCTTTTAATAAGTAGTAGGCAGTAACAGCTGAAACAGACTTTAGGTAAAGTTATTAATATATGACGAACTTCTTTGCATTAGGTACCAAAAGCAGCATGATACCGTACCCTTGTGATGTAATCAGTGAAGAGACCAGTTACATATATGTAGTAGTGAATCATTAACCATTTTAATCATCAATACACAATGCACTGAACGCCATTTTGCTACTTCCATATTCAAGAAAAATCACAGGAAAAATATATTATGGACTTATGAAGAACATATATATTTAAGATATAAATATTGAATGTTTTACTATGAATACTTTAGTTTACCGTACTATTACTAAGAAACGTTACCTCCCCGTACGGGCTATAAAACGTAAACGCTGTTTACTGCTAGCTTAGATGCTGACCAAACAAATCAAGTGTCGGATACCTTTCGAGTTTATCCGTTATGTAAAAATCTACTCCGCAGCTATGTTCAGACATACATTTATATTTTGCAAGAATTCCGGTGCGATCCGACATTTACAAATGGTGGCGAAACAAAGTTAAGAACAGAGTTAAGTGACCAGTGTAAACACTGTTCTTTGTTTAAATCACTGGAACTGTTTAGAATTTTAGTCCTATAATTAATCAGATGATATTAAATACAGCATTTTACAGTCAGAACAGAGAACAGTTCTTAGAATTGTTCACCCCCGAAGGACTCGTAATTATTAAACAGAATGCCTCCTAATTCCCGTACGAGCTGAGAAACATCTTGCGTAGGTCTCTCATGGGAGCTCAAAAACTAACGAAATAATTTGTCATCAACTCACCATTCATCATTGTTTCTCGTATACAGTATCGAACAGTAATGCGAAATTTATTGTTTTTTATTTTTTTATAAAGAGATTTTAGCTAAGAGTACTACTCAGGAAAATATGCCTTCACCAAGCATGAGTACCGTCGTCTTAAGCTGGATTGCAGCCAAGTGACTTGTAGGAAATCTAACGCCATTACTGATGCCGTTATTTAATAGGATACACCATGGGCAGTGGTAGAAAACATTGTCTCAACAATGGAACACACTGCTTGCACCTCTATTTTATTAATTTTTTTTGTACACACAAATAACAGTAAACAAATATGAAAAGTTTGTACAAGGGCACTACTTATTCCTAATCATAAAATTCCTTTCAGAAGCTAATAAAGTAGAAAAGTGATTTTTACACTACATACTTAATTAATTTCATAGTATTTCTCTAGGAATCAAATATTCCCTTTAGAAATATGTTAGTATAAACCAGGTCACATAAGATATACTGCTATACAAATTATTGGTGTAACTCTTGTGTAAAGCAGACCTCTAAATTACACTTCGTTGTTCAAATACCCGAGCCGTACTGCTTCATTCTGTAGGTAATCGACCCAAATTTCAAAACTTCAAAGTCTTCAAACAAATCGGAATTTGCTAAACATCTTGCTCTGTCGAAATTCACTTGCAGTACTCTGTATTCTGTTAAGTTCGGTTATACATTTTCATGGATTAAAGTGAACATTTCACACCACGTAGCCCAAATGCATGCACGCACGATAAAAAAAGTATGTTTGGTACTTTATTTCGGAGTGAATAGGATGGGGAATGGCAGTTGATTGACGCGGTGCGTGGGAGATCTTGTCAGAGTCGCCGTGCCATTGGGGCCGTAGCTTGGAGACTGAGGGGACGCCCGAAT